>CAIGQV010014432.1:14606178-14634967 GCA_903798115.1 Danio jaintianensis | reverse complement strand
ATAGATAGATAGATAGATAGATAGATAGATAGATAGATAGATAGATACTTATAACAGAATGTCTAAAGGAGACCATGAAAATAAAATGCTATCTTAAACTGACACTAAAATAACCTAAGATCAATCGAAAACAATGTATTTTCCACTTGCCGACAGAATTGTAAGTACCTTCATTCTGACATGACCTGACAGCAGAAATACAATATTTGTCATGCTTCACATTTAGCCGACATATCCAAAACAAACCTTACGATTTGATCTTAAAATCACAACATAACCTGTTAACCAGTCTAACCCGTTCACCCATTTTGAAGCTTCATACTGATCCCGTGCAATTTCCTGGACCCTGCACAAGAAATAAAGCGTGACGTAGCTTTCAAAAGACTACCAGACAGCAGGACTTACTGCAGGGCATGTGCCTGGAACAAAAAAGAAATTAAATACGCCGACGGAAGAGAAGGAATCAAACAGTCTAAGTAGGAGCGATCGGCCAACGTCATAAAAGGAGGAGCGAGAGGGAGTCAGTGGAAAGAGAAAGTATATTGGGTTCCAGGACAGAGGAGTGGAGGATGACAGGTGTCTGGGCTGCTCTGGTCTCTGCTGGAACTGTAATTGGTTGTGGCAGACGCAGACAGCATGAATGGCCTGCTTCAGGCCTCCAGGGGTCAGGTAGAGAGATAGAGAGGAAAAAAACATCAGCTCAAAGCAGTGATAGAAAAAGGAAAGAAAGGAAGAGACAGAACCAAAACAGTTTGCAATGAGTGCAATTGAGGATCTAGTGGTGTGTTTTGACAGCAAATCTCAATTCCATAATGATATAATCCTGGTGACAGTCCACATCGGGTTATTTTTTTGCCATGGACGTGTAGGGTTACTCAGAGAGAGAACGAAAGAACGGCTGAAATTTACACAGCACACAGGGACTTGGAAAGTCAGTTACTCTGTTTAATCAATATGACAATATCCTCCTTCATAACACGTAAGTCTGCATACAACACACTGACTGTATTCTGAAAATACACAGCCTGAAATACACAGTCCAAACATTAAACACAGAAATAGCTCAAAACTATATTTATCAATTTATAAATATCTAACCATTGTGGTTTCATTGTGTGTTCACTAATCATCTGATTCAAGAGCTTTTAAAAAAAAAAAAAACACCAAGCTTCATATTGGCTGGTTTGCTTTATGAAGTTTCTGGGAACCTGGGTTGAAAGGATCCAATCAACACAACACAAAAACTCACTGTATTGAAGTTTTCATAGAGTTTCGGAGAGTTTTACATTTTTTGTTCATTCAAATAATGCCTAGGAAAAAAATCTTTATTTACAAAGTTAAAGATTTTTATTTATTGTATTCATTCATTCATTCCTTTATTGATCATTTATTATATTAATTCATTTGGAAATTACCAGAATATACTATTCTGTTTTGAAAAAGAATACAAATAATTAAATAATTGATGAAAGAAGGAATGAATAAAAGTGTTACAAGTGAATCCAGGAAACAAACCATGTAAAGGCAAAATATGTAAAATTGTGCCCTAGTTGTGCTCACTAGAACAGTGCTATCTATTTTGCTGACTTATGGTCTTTGCTTCTACAAACGCAAAATGCAACACTTCGGAATGGTTTGAAAAAATGCAGCATTAAGCACGAGGGTATCCGGACACAACCACGGAGCACTTGTAAACAGAAAAACAAGTGACTGCAGACTGCAAGAGACTGCAGCTCCAGGTTTTTTTTTCTTTCTTCACTTCGTCAATTGGTGAAGTTTTTTTTTTCTCGCCACTGTCGCCACTGGCTTGCTTGGTTTGGGACTTGTGAAGCTGCGCATCGATGGATTTGCTCTTCAGTGTTTGAACCTTCAGCAGTGAAATTTAAACCACACTGAACTGAACTAAACTGAACTTTAACTCTGAAATCTGGACTTTACTAGAACTTCTATTTTAAGCAGCTTTGACATAATCTACATTGTAAAAGCGCTATATAAATAAACATGAATTGAATTGAATTGAATTGAATTAAAAAACAATAGAAATGTAGCCAATGGAGAGAAATAATAATTCGGTGCAAACGGCCCCTTACTCTTCTTCATACTACCATTATACATTTTAAATACTTGAGCACATACATGAAAACTATTCATGCAGGAGTCCCATAGGATGTAATGAAGATGACAACTCCCAAAATTCCAAACGGTGTCATCGGTGTCATCAAACTATGCCTTTGTTTGTTGTGAATAAGCACCCTCTAGTGGCTAAAAAACATATTGTCTCTAATGTACAATACAAAAAATTATATTTATAGATTAAATATTAGGATTATTAGGATTAAACCATTATGCAACCTAACTAAAATATGACTATTATCACACCATTGATTAAAACTAGACTAAAATTCCCAAACAATTAAATATTTTATGTTTATATGAATACAAACAAATGACAATAACAGAAAATGGAGGAAAAACAGAAATATGGTTCAATCTCAGTTGATATTCAGAAAACCAATATAAACCGAAATATAGTTCCATCTCAGTTGATATGCAGAAGTCTCTCTACAACACTACCTTCAACATGACATATGCAAACACAAATGTGCACTCTTCTGTTCATGTATGCAACAAGAGCGCAACAGAAACAAGCCCTGTCTGCACATCCCGAACACTTCAAACCCAGAGAGCAACAGCCTTATTCATCCAGCTGATAAGAGCAGCTAGCAGCCACACAATAAGCGACCTGAAAACAGGCGACCCTTATCAGATAGACCCCCAACGCTGTGAATGAAGTCCACTGAAAGGGGACTGTGCTAATGAGAGCTCTCATGAGACTGGAGACACGGGCACAGAATGTTAATTACCTAGCAGCGGTTCTGGACTGGCTCATTTCATAATGCCACATAAGATAAAAATACAAATAAAACAGGAGCTACACATGAAGAAGCACCACTGACAAGTACTCATCTGAGCTTTAGAAGTACAGCCATTCTGGTAAGACAGATGATAGATTTACAGTAAATTCATTAAGTGCAGCTCAGTACATTTCAGACCAATTCAAATCAACAAATTCCACATCCGATCCAGCATTAAATATACATTAAGGGATCGATTATAAAAACAGCAACGTGTGTGTTAAGCTTGGCCTGGTAAATGTATACCTGCTGGCTTGCATTTCTCATGTAACAGTTGATGAATTATCATAACATCTGTTAACACTAGAACAACCAGAAGTGACCAAATGAGGGTTACTGTGATATTTGGTTAGCCAACCAGGGCATTTACGGTGAACTATCATGTCGTTTTATTCTACTTTTTTCTGCATGTTCCAACTGTGTTTAAATTATGGGTTGCCATTCCTGTTTGGGGAACTTCCATTCAAAGAACTGAAACAAATCATTTTTTAAAAAGTAAGGTTACAAATAATCCATATAATGTACCTAGTGAAAATTGATTGAGAGCTACACTGCAAACAATGCTTTTTCTGAGTTTTGTCTGGTTTCTTGTAAAAATATCTAAAAATTCTTAAATCAAGAAACATTTTCTAGACACGCAAAAATATTGTGTTGTTTTCAGAAATAAGTTGTCAAAACTAAGCACGGTTTTTGAAACTTTTTTTGCTTACCTCATTGGCAAATTATTTTGCTTGTTTTAAACAAAAAAAAAAAATCACATTTTTGACATATTATATATGAAAACAAGACAATATTCTTTTATTTGTTGAGAAAATGCATTTTGATTTAAGAATTTTTTTAATATTTAGACTAGAAACAAGGCAAAACTCTAAGAAATGTATTTTTTTGCAGTGTACAGTCGTGGCCAAAAGTTTTGAGAATGACACAAATATTAGTTTTCACAAAGTTTGCTACTAAACTGCTTTTAGATCTTTGTTTCAGTTGTTTCTGTGATGTACGGAAATATAATTACAAGCACTTCATACGTTTCAAAGGCATTTATCGACAATTACATGACATTTATGCAAAGAGTCGTGTTGCAGTGTTGGTCCTTCTTTTTCAGGACCTCTGCATTTCGACTGGGCATGCTCTCAATCAACTTCTGGGCCAAATCCTGACTGATAGCAACCCGTTCTTTCATAATCACTTCTTGGAGTTTGTCAGAATTAGTGGGTTTTTGTTTGTCCACCCGCCTCTTGAGGATTGACCACAATTTCTCAATGGGATTATGATCTGGGGAGTTTCCAGGCCATAGACCCAAAATTTCAACGTTTTGGTCCCCGAGCCACTTAGATATCACTTTTGCCTTATGGCACGGTGCTCCATCGTGCTGGAAAATGCATTTTTCTTCACCAAACTGTTGTTGGATTGTTGGAAGAAGTTGCTGTTGGAGGGTGTTTTGGTACCATTCTTTATTCATGGCTGTGTTTTTGGGCAAAATTGTGAGTGAGCCCACTCCCTTGGATGAGAAGCAACCCCACACATGAATGGTCTCAGGATGCTTTACTGTTGGCATGACACAGGACTGATGGTAGTGCTCACCTTTTCTTCTCCGGACAAGCCTTTTTCCAGATGCCCCAAACAATCGGAAAGGGGCTTCATCGGAGAATATGACTTTGCCCTAGTCCTCAGCAGTCCATTCGCCATACTTTTTGCAGAAGATCAATCTGTCCCTGATGTTTTTTTTGTGAGGGAAGTGGCTTCTTTGCTGCCCTTCTTGACACCAGGCCATCTTCCAAAAGTCTTCGCCTCACTGTGCATGCAGATGCACTCACACCTGCCTGCTGCCATTCCTGAGCAAGCTCTGCACTGGTGGCACTCCGATCCCACAGCTGAATCCTCTTTAGGAGACGATCCTGGCGCTTGCTGGACTTTCTTGGATGCCCTGAAGCCTTCTTAACAAGAATTGAACCTCTTTCCTTGAAGTTCTTGATGATCCTATAAATTGTTGATTTAAGTGCAATCTTAGTAGCTACAATATCCTTGCCTGTAAAGCCATTTTTATGCGACGCAATGATGGCTGCATGCGTTTCTTTGCAGGTCACCATGGTTAACAATGGAAGAACAATGATTTCAAGCATCACCCTCCTTTTAATATGTCAAGTCTGCCATTCTAACCCAATCAGCCTGACATATTAATCTCCAGCCTTGTGCTCGTCAACATTCTTACCTGAGTTAACAAGACGATTACTGAAATGATCTCAGCAGGACATTTAATTCAGGTCTTTTTTCAGGACATGAAAAAATAAATAAATCCTACTATCTAAACTAGCCTACTCTGAAATAATGCATTGTTTATAATGCATGCGGTCCATTTTAAATACTCAAAAAAATCTACAGAAATACTCTAAACTTTGAGTGTTAAAGGGACACACAAACATGTATTTAAATTTTCTTTCAGCTTTGTGATTTGTAGACCTAAAATTCATATTACAGATTTTTAAAACAATAGTATCATTGTGTAAACTACAAAAGCATGATTTTGTGAAAACAGTGTCTGTACATTATGTGTTCACTCTACAGTTATGCACACAAGCTTAATATAGAAGCCCCCAGCAGCGTTTAATTGGCCATAGCATTTCCTAGTAAGATAACAACAATTACGTACATATGATTTTCCCTTATTTTCCAAGTATAAAACAGTTTATGATGGAGTATGAAGTACGTTATCTCATCTGTTTACAGCTCGTCAGAATGCAACATTCAGGATAGACAGCCACCCTGAAGAGGTATATAGTTTGTTTAACTATATCTTTTGTAAGTTTAATGTGTATATTCTAAAATTTCATCTGTTTATGCGGAGGTTTATATAAATTCCTACCTGTGTTTTTATACACGTTAAACCCTCAAAATACTACTCTAAATACATCTCTTTTGGTCCCTTTTTTTGAGTACAATTATAATTTAGCCTAAATTTTATTCACAGCAACTTATGAGCAGTTCCAGACTGATAGCTTACACGTGACTTGATAGCTTTGCATGATACGCAAAATTCATTGTTTTTAAATGATCAAAATAGAACCTTTATTTAATCCTCTTAAACAAAGCACTGGCCACATACACAGACAAGCCATCTTTCTGATAAATGTAGTTATACCTAAAAAGTGCATTTTTAAAATACATGACTATGAGGACATCAATATTTCATAAGCACAATGATAATATTTCATATGCGTCATCTGAGACAACCCACTGCATCCAAAGGTCTCTCTGGAAATGTAAAAGCGCTCTCCGCTGCCTTTTTGCCCTGGACAACACGGGTCAACCAAACACATCTTTTCAAACACATTTATGCACGACTGTCCAAAAAAAAAGCAGTCCTGGACAAACATATGCTGATCAGCATTCAAATGGACTTCCTTGCTGACTTCCAAATGAGAAGAGTTGACGGACAACACGTAGCCAAGCCTAATTGAATGTCATCATTTTCCATTATTTGTTGGCTTTTTTAAATGAAAGCACTTAGCCTTTTTTTATATTCACGTTTCTCAGAGACAGTTGGATCCATGAGTCCTAATGAATATTTAAACAGGGACCAGCAGTCTCATCTCCTGAGTGGTCTCCGAGCGTCGCTAGAGCCGCCGTCGGGAAGGAGGGGTCACCATTACCGAAACAGCTGAGAAAAAAACACAGATATTACAAAAACAGGACTATGGAAAATGTCAGTAATTAGAGCCGGCTGCCATTTCAGAGGCAGAGCGGGCCCGGCTAATGAGTCCATTAGCACCTACCTTGCATAAAGAAGACAAGCAAAAAAGGCTCATTTTAATACATTAGCCTGCTGACAGTTTCACCGCCGAGGCTATTCAGTGTAGCAGACGCGCTGTACCGAGAGCTCTGACCTTTTGTTTGCTGAGCGCTGGCTCCGAGGAGAGCGTGGACTCAGCTCTCCTGGGCATCAACACCGCAGCAAGTGTGAGAAACCAACACCTTCTGCCTCCACCAACTCACTCAGATTGTCAGCAGATTGTTGCTTTTTTCAGGTACTAACAGTGCAGAAGAGGTAATGCTATTGCCCATGTGGGCTTTAGTCAAGAGAGCTTTCCAAATTTAGCCAGCACTCAAGTCCTTGAAAACATTCAGATAGACCCCCTGAATGGACATTTCACCTTGGCTTGCAACCAATAAACTGTTAAAAGAATCAAGCGTTTTTGTTTTGTTTAGCTCAATTTCATTATGATATTAAATTTCTTCATATAAAACCTATAAATAAAAACCTTTTATTGCCACTTCTCTTTGAACGCTGTAAATGGCTTTGCCTAGTTACTTTTTAGTTACCAAGTTTCTTTTGTGGCACACACACACACACACACACACACGCGCGCGCACACACAAATGTGTTTTGTATCTCACTACTCTTTCCACACAATAAAGCAAAGCGTAACAAGGGTTTTTAGAGTAAGTAAAATGGACTGAAATTTAAGTTTTTTGCTAACTCAAATTCTGACATATTCACATTTGTGTTTCAGTTTTTTAAAATGTGCAACTTGAAGAACATTTAAAGGAAATTTACAGCAAATATAATATTTCAGTCATTTCTTTGCACAAGTATTTTATGTTTCTGAAAGATGTCTTTCATGCTAAGTCTTAGTGAGGCTACATTATGTGATCGAAAACACAGTAAAAATAGTAATTTTTCAAGAAATTACAATGTATCAGTTTTATGAAATTATCAATTTAATGCATTATTGTTGCATACAGCTATTTATATTTAAAAATGTTACTCATTACAAACTGTTAAACAATACTGTATCATTATATTCCAAAAAAATATTTTGTACATTTGTTTTACATTTTGGAGCTTGAAAGTCACTTTAAAAGTTGTTTTTTACAATCTTAAGCCCATTTCAGATTACATGCCCGCCCCCTAGTATCTTGTACCTAGTATCCCCACCCCCTAATTCTGGCACAATTTGCTTGGTTTAGGGCGTACTCATATGTACAGTTGCCTTGAACCGTGCTGAAGCACGCTTGTCCCCGCTCCCCTCTCCCCCGACGGCCTACACTCACATTGCATCTGAGACGGAGCATGCTTACGTCATCGATGATGCGCTGTTCAGTTTAACAGAAGAGAAGTGCTCTCGCTCAGCACAGTGGACAGGGCATTGCTTTAGTTATATCGTTTTAGTTGTTTGATATGCAGAGGCACGCAGTCAAATATTTCGCCGAACAGATCAGCCACTTTTGGCGCTCATAAATAATCATAAAAGTCCTCGTGCTGCAGGTATTAGGTTTGCTAAAGGTGCAGCTGATGTGCAGTGAGGGGTTTGCGTCTTTATTAAACTAGGACAGTTTGTGTTCATTGAACAGTAAGAATGATTAATAAATCCATATGAAACAGTCCCTTAAAAGTCACTTCTTGTCTTCAGTTTCGGGCTCAGGCGCGCTTTGCAATCACTCTACAAACGTACCGCGCCAAAGCCCAAGTGAACCGCGCTCTGGCACACCTCTTCCAACCGGGCCAGGGCCGGCCAACTGAACTGCGCCTGAGCCCGATTCAGAGCACTCACACTTCTCAAACGAACCGGGAAACGCGCCTATACATGGTTCGGATAGCATAGTGTGAGTGCGCCCTTAGAGTGTCGTAAGGATTTGTAATTACAAACGGGCATCGAGATCCAAGACACAAATGTTTATGTTCTCCAGCCATCCAATACGGGTTCAGTCACATGGGTGACGCCGACCAATAAGAGCACAGAATCTCTTCTCATGCTTTTCAAAATGGCGAAATGAAAGAGAGAAGACTATACTGCAAGGTGGACAAGAAATGGAAGAAAGCTTTGTGGAGTTACGGCAAAAGTGGAAATCTGACATTTGTGGGAAACACTCAATAGACAATTACAGAGACATTTGTAATGTATGATGCTTCTTGATGACAGAATGCGCATTGTAGACACCACACTGATCGTGAAGCAATGTGTAGTCTGGCATATTTATGTATTTATTGTTTGGTAAATGTATTTATTTTTTGTTGTTTTAAATTTGTATTTCATTTTTTTTTGTATGTGTATGTATGTGAATCTATGCACAATTACTGTTCTTCTGTTGTTTTAGGAGAGGGTTTGAAAGTTTAATTCACAGTCTCGTAATTATAAACTTATCTTTTTTTCATTATTCTATTTATTTTGCATCACAAGAAGCTTTTCAGTTCTCTAGTTGATTGTGACAAAACACTACTGCCGGTTCAAAAATAAACAGAAGAAAGTAAGTAATTGAGATTTGTAGCTTATTCCTGTTGTACCAAACCCATATCAAACCGTGACCCCAAAACTGAGGTACTTACCAAACAGTAACTTCAGTCTACCAGTACACCTCTAGTATGTATGTATGTTTCTATTATACTTTTATACACTGGCTGCTGAGTATTTCCCCACATTTGGAAGAATAAAGTATATCAATCAATCAATCAATCAAAATGTGGCACCCATGACAAGACAACATTTTATCTAGACAAAATCTAATAATCTGACAAAGTGACTATCATAACCGTCAGTAAAAATCATGTACACTGAATGGGGCTTTACACACATATATACAGTTGAATTAGTAGCCCTCCTGAATTATGACCCCCCTTGTATATTTTCTCCACAACTTCCGTTTAACGGAAAGAAGATTTCGCAACACATTTCTAAACATAAATAATAATAATAAATAATTTCTAAAAACAAATTTCTTTTATCTTTGCCATGATGACAGTACGTACTATTTTACTAGACATTTTTCAAGATACTAGTATTCAGCTTAAAGGGCAATATAAAGACTTAACTAGGTTAATTAAGCAAGTTAGGGTAATTAGGCAAATCATTGTATAACAATGGTTTGTTCTGTAAACAGTTGAAAAGAAATATTCCTTAAGGGGGCTAATAATATTGACCTTAAAATGTTTTTAAAAAAATTTAAAACTGCTTTTATTCTAGCCGAAATAAAACAAATAAGACTTTCTCCAGAAGAAAAAATATTATAGGAAATACTGTGAAAAATTCCTAGCTCTATTAAACATCATTTGGGAAATGTTTGAAAAACAAAAGAAAATCACAGGAGGGTGAATAATTTTGACTTCAACTGTATACAAAACACAAGAACGACAAAATAACAAGAAAGTTTTCATGAACCAAAGCCTTAAATGTTGCTATAAAGCACTTTTTTTCCCAGTACCAGAAAGGATCAGAGTTTCTAATTACGCTGTTCTACCGTTGTCGATTATCTCCCATCACAACGATAAGACTCTGTGCTCACCCAAAGTGGCCTACGGCACAAAGCTATAGATCCACGAATCCTAATCCCATCCTAAGCTTTCTGATATCTGCAAGGCGTCTACCTGTCGATTAAACAACGTGGTCTCCAAGCCAGCTATTGTACCACTCGCAGAATCCATTTCTACAGAGTCTGTCAGCTTAATACAGATGGAGGATCATTCACAAATCCTCAATATAATCAGAGCTTACACGGATAACTGGTGTACTTAAATATGAAAAGCCATCTGCCAGCCTGATGTGTAAAGCAGTCACTATGCTGAAAACGAAAAAACCGCCTGGCTCACACACGCACACACACACGCACACACACACACGCAGCTATAATTCACCGCCTGAGATAAAGGACAAGGCTATATATTATGTGACCTCTGGCCTCGTGCTGCCAATAGACCGCCATGATTAGCCATTTCGTCATGCTAGCCTGCAGGCCAGCACACTGAGAAATAGCTCAACACGCTCAATCTCTATTTATTGAGTCTGTTAGCAAGGCCTTCGGTGAGTTCTTATTCCTCTTTTCAGCTGACCTCTCGCATGATTGATTGAGGGATTGGACCGGAAAAAAAAGATACAGCTAGCTTTGTCTTGAATAAGGTTAATTGACCGGCACAAAGCAATTTGTTACACTGGCACGTTCTGATAAGATTATTTTGCAAAGAGTGACCATTCCTTGACCCACTAGCATGAAGAGGAGGAGGCGAAGGTTTAAAAAACAGCTTGCTTTTGTTTTAACTGTATTTGGTGATATTTGAAGGCATGGAAATGTTTGAAATGTCTACAATATTCCACTGAGAAAACGTTTGTACACTGAAAAAAATAAATGTTGCGTACAAAAAATATCTTTACTTAGATATTGCTTGGACATTTAATACACACTAAAATAAAAAGTGGCAACACACTGACAAATATGCGTTTTTTTTTCAGTATACCATTTGTAATTGTTTGTAAAATATTAAGTGAAATTTTTTTCTACACCGAGGCGGCACAGTGGCTCAGTGGTTAGCACTGTCGCCTCACAGCAAGAAGGTTGCCTGTTCGTGTTCCGGCTGGACCAGTTGGCACTTCTGTGTGAAGTTTGCATGTTCTCCCCGTGTTCGCGTGGGTTTCCTCCGGGTGCTCCTGTTTCCCCCCCAGTCAAAAACCTGCGCTATAAGTGAATTGGGTAAACAAAATTGGCCCGAGTGCATGTGTGAATGTATGGGTGTTTCCCAGTACTGGGTTGTGGCTGGAAGGGCATTCGCTGCATAAAACATATGCTAGAATAGTTGGCGGTTCATTCGGCTGTGGCGACCCCTTATAAATGAGGGACTAAGCCGAAGGAAAATTAATGAATGTTTCTACACCATTTTTAAGTATTGAATTGTAACATTTTTCTATGAAATTTTGCCATATCTAGTGCATTTCACAATTACAAACAAATAGCAAGCAACAAGCTGATTTAAATGTGAAATGTGTATACAATGTGTAATGTATGATAAAAATCCTGAGAAATGAAATCAGATACTGTGAATCATATGTAACATTTTTAAAATGTAAAACTTTACAAATGTGAAACTGATTTTATCCAATGTTAATACCAAGTCTAATTTTACACATTTTTTCAGTTTTGCTAACAAAAACTTGAATTTGAACCCCTCAGTAAAACTGCAGGTGCATCTTGATTTTCATTATGAGTTGGACACATTCCTGGGTTAACATATTTTGTTGTTCCTGGAACATCATTCCTGTGAAAACATGTAATCCAAACCTAACCCCATACTGTAAATTATTCCTAGAAATCAGGAATCAGTGTTGTTTTTGGTGGCCTGTTTTAATTTTAGTCTAGTCTTTGTGTAAAGTTTTTTATTCAAATAGTTTTTTATTTGTTTTAAGTACTCGTTTTAGTCTAGTCAAGTTTTAGTCATCTAAAAGTCTGAGCACCGCCTGCCTGCATCTGCACAGTGCGACCTTACTGCAAAATAATAATAACGCGACTAAACAAAACGAAACAACATTATAACATTTAGTTTCGTCTTATATTAGTCAACGAAAATGAAAAGACATTTCAACATAGTTATTATTTTGTAAACCACATTTAGTCTCGCTTTTATTCGTCAAAAATATTGCATTATAAATGCAGTTAGTCACTGTCACATGACCAGCATTTACGTCTCGTCTCGTTTTCGTCACATTTGTTGATGCCATTATTTAGTCAGAATTCTCATCAATGAATGCAAGACTAATCAGAGGGACATAATATGTGAATAATTACAATGACGTAAAAGCACCAAACCTTTTATTGTAAGCCTAAAATTGGCATAAATTCAAAGCGTGTTTATTATATTTCATTGTTTGTTTTGAATGTTGTTCCAGAATCAGCAAAGGGGTTGGTAAAATCAGCTGCAGTGTTTTATTGCTGGATGAATCTGTTTTTGAACTGAATTGAACTGAACTGAATTGAATTGAATTGAATTGAATTGAATTGAATTGAATTGAATTGATTTGTATTTGACAGATTTAAACAAACTGTACAAAAAAACAAGTATCCCATACACTTTGAAATAAACCGTTGAGGATAAAAACACAATAAAGCCCTTAGCTTGTTTCCATTGAGGTTCTCACTGTTAAAAACAAAGTATGTTAAAAACAAAGTTGTCAGAAGAAAGATCACGGTCTCATAATGTGATTCAAAAGCATAAAATAATGGGGGAAAATAAAAAATAAAACCATCAATAAAATCACAAAATACGGAAAACTGCTAATTTATGGATATGTTTTTACAGTGTAGTCTCATTCACAATTACCAAAAATATGCTATTGCCTACATTAAATGAACATAATCTAAATTTAACTTGAAGATCTAAAAACCCCAAAATCAACATATTTAACATAGAAAAAAATGAAGATGATATCATCATGCGAGTGTATGAAATCTGCCAACATTTCATGATGAAGGTGCTGTCATTATCTCCTCAGCAGGTCCCTCAGTGTCACTCCTGCTCATCCATTAGCAAACAACATGAAGCCACTCAGCAACCATTAGATGAGAAACAGCCAAAACGCACAAAGGATGACAACAACAGCCGCACAACTGCTTCACAAGACCCCGTCATGCTTTCCTCACTTTCTACTCGACTTTCCATCCGAGTTGATAAAAGAAGTGTCGCAGCACAAATGATGCTACCGGCACATAAATAAAGATAAGTAGGAGTTTTCAGAAGAGCTGCGGATTCAATCGACAAGAGGTTTGAACCTGTGAGAGCATGTGTGGGTTGCTGGATGTTTCCTTTTTATGTTGCAGTGTGTTTGCAGGCTATGCAAAACATAAGATGGAAAGAGAACAATGAATTAGGGGTTATTGAAGCTAATATGATCTCAACGGATATAGATGTTTGAACATAGCATTTAGTATATAATTAGCAATAGACATCACACAAATAAGCACTTAAACCAGTGAGGCTCAATAAAATGTATTTTTAAAGTTGACAGTGAAGAAAATCCATATCCAACCTTACAATAGAAAGTGGAGGGAGATCCAAAGCATCCATTGTAAAAACTAATACTAATAAAAAAAAAGTTTAGAGTGACATAAATATACATTAGTTATACAAACAGAGCTGGGATTTTTGAAATACATTATATTATATTGTTATATATATTTGCAAAAAATATATTCATGTAAACATATTTTAAAAACATTTTTGTATTTTTGTAATATAGTAAAATATTTGTTTTAGCATATGGGCTTACCTGTCAGGGTCTGTATATTCAAGCACCTTTTGTTTGCACATGTTTGCTTAAGAAATTATTTAATGGTCCCATATACTGCTTTGATTAAATAAGTTAAATTGTTCTTTGATATCTACATATTGGGTATGTGGCTTAGGTAAGTTCAAATAAAATATCCAGAAATTGTTTCATATGCTCATCTATTACCCTATAAAAAACCCACAGAATCAGAAGGTCCTTATTGACCATATTTGGAATGGTCATGAATATTAATGAGCTCTGCTTTGACGCTGCTCTCAGTGATTGCTCTCTCTGTCTCTCTCTCTCTCACTCACTAACACAGAGACACACACACACACAGACACAAATAAATGTGCAAAATAATAATTCTTAATTTGTCAAAAAATATTTTAACAAGTGGAGCAGATGCCCTGTTAAATCTTTAACGTAGCTTCAGTATTAACCCAGCAGATCAACACGATTTGTTGTTTTATGGTACCAATTACATTACATTTAAATAAAGCAAAAAGTAAACAGATTTGAAAATAATCAAACTCAACAGCTGGCTTCTTTGGAGACAACTTTTACAAACTCATACACACACAAACACACACACTTAAATACAAGCAAGACTGCCTGCTGGAGGCCTATAGATTTGCAGAGCAAGTAAACAGAACAGATAGTCTGTGCAATGCTATGTCTCAATAATTTGTATCCTGGAGCACAACTACCTTCCCGAACACAGGCAACCGTGGCACAGAGTGAATCTGAATGAGTCACTAAAGCCCTGAGCTACTTTCATTGCAAATGTATTTGCATTTGCTCACAAATGCACACATGCACGCATATTTCAGAAGCAAACAATGAGACTGCAACTGAAAAGAAAAAAACAACAGATATTTTCAGGATATTTTCTCAGTTTCGCCAAAGCAGAATGTGTAATAATATCCATTAAATCCACCAACAGAGACAGAGAATCTTGTATTTTGTTAAACAGAGTACCTAAAAAGTATTTGTGACTTCAGTTACACACACAAATACTTCAATATAACAGCTACGAAAAAAAGAGAATATTTGATCAATCTCAAGATTTACAATTTATAGTTGAAATATTTTTTTGCATAGAATAAAAATGTGGCATGTTTTTAAACATTTAAATAGATTTTTAGGCAACACAATACTAATGTTTTAAATCCAGTAATGAAATCAATATTTGACTTATTTCTTTTTTTTTTTAATTCTCAATTTTAAATCACAATGAATAAAAACATTTCTTATTATGACCAATAGTTATTGTCTAGAGGAAAAAGCTGCACAATTATTGCTGCCTTCATTTTTTAAAGTTGAATCCAATTAACTTTTCTAGTCATCAAACTGACCAAAATGTTTTAAGTTAAACAAAAAAAATTAAGTTGAAACCTGATTAACTCATTAAATTAAGTTAAAGTAACAAAAAATATATTGCTTTTACAGTGTGCAAATAATATTTTTATAGTTATATTTTAAATTTGAAAGCAATGTTATCAAACATTTATAGATCAAAACAAAGATTAATATTTTTCTCAAATAGCTAATAAATCCAGAAAAATGTAAAAGTCAACTCTTAATTTTAAGTATATACAGTATAATTTGGGCATTACTTTAGGACTTACTCTATTGACCTTATTCTTCAATGCGGAAGTGTGCTCGTTTTTGCGATTGTTTTAGAACTTCCGATTCAGTCACCTATGGGAGAAATGACTAGGAATACTAAACGGCAGAAAACAGTCAAACAAGTTGCTCTACAAACAAGTGTTTGCATGACTATACAGACAAAGTAGAATAATATAATAAGAAAATATCAGTTTGCAACATCAAGCAGCAGAACGAGCTGTTTTTAACGTCTAAAAATGAATGGAAGTGAATGAGACCGGAAGTCTCGAGCCAAAAAGATTCAAATGGCTGCGCCCGCTCGTACGTAAAGAATAAGGTAAATAGGAATTATGAAATTATTAGTGTTTTACCTTTTTATAATCAATGATCTCAGAAAAAATTAAAATAAAAAATAAACATACACAATTAAATACCCAATACCAACATGTAATATCCAAACAATACTACTGTACGCACCCTGGATTTTAAAGTATAACATGAATGTGTAATAAAAGTCATTCAATGCATATTATAACCAATATAAAATAATATAAAAAGTTTTTTAAATATGTTTTTTTTGGCATCACTGCATCACTTAAATTAAACCACACTGAACTGAACTTAAACTCTAAAAACTGAATGGACACCATTCCAATTCACTATAATCTTCTATGTGAAGCTGCTTTGACACAATCTACATTGTAAAAGCGCTATAGAAATAAAGATGAATTGAATTGAATTGAATCTCAAACATTTCCAACAGAGCAGTAAAATCCACTGAATCTTCAACTTACCCTGACAGTAGTCCTTATTCTCCTCGAAGCCCGGCTTGCAGACGCAGCGTCCAATGGGCACCAGCCATCCCCCATCTCCACTGCAGTACATCCTCGGAGCCTCAAACTCCTCCGAATCATTCACACAAGACCCTCTAACCTCCACCAAAGCGGAATCTCCTCCAGTCACCGTATCGGGAAACTGGGCCAAGTTCAACACCGCCAGAGGACACTTCTTATAAAAGACCCTCAGAGACACCAGCGCGATGCAGGCTCCGACGTCTTGGAAAGCCAGATAAAAACCCTTCTTGCTCAAGTTATTGATGTCCCGAATTTCTGTGTTTAGTTTCATGACCCGATCGCCGACGTCGGTCTGCGTGAAGCTCTCGTCGGCCGCAATGGTGTCGATCTTTATGTACTGGCTCTCCTTGATGAACCACAGGTTGGGGTTGTTGGACTCGTAGTAGTACATGTTGAAGGTTTCTTTGCAGGTGCCGGGGACTCCTGGCAGGCTGTTGCAGTCGCGCAGGGTGAACTTGATCTCGATGTAGACCCGCTGGGCTCCTTCCCGCGCGATGTGCCGAGTGCGGAGCCAGTTGTTCTGATTGGCCTCCATCACGTTGCACACCTGGTAGGAACGCATGGGGGTGTTTCTCTCATCCATCACGCTGATCTCCTCCCACTGAAAATGGACAGAGAAATAGTTATTCTTGCAAAAAAGGAAAAAAAATGGACTAGAATTTGTCCGTGTTTTGATACAACTGGTGACATTTATGTCTCTCCAAGTTATTTTGTGGAATCAATGTTTTAAATATATATTTTAGAAAAGGTTATGTGTGTGTGCTATGGGTTGAACTGACTAGTCGACTAATCGACTGGAGATGAGCAGTAACCATGAAAAATGCCCGACTTGAGCAGGATTTTGGGCAACTTTCTAGCACGCACTATCATAGTGGTAAAATATACGTCTGGGCAAGTCTCTGACAGTGTAATAAGGCTTAACGGTAAAGCCTTTGTCTTCTGAGCGTTATGTTGTTATGAAATAACTTCACATGAATCTGTGTGCTGATGATGTATGCATTACTTCTGCACTAAAATATCTGTTATTGTTACATTCTTACTAGAACGTGCAGTGGTCAATCTAGCAGTAATCTAGCAGTAAAATTAGCCCGGGTGCTAATGTTGCATTATCAACAATATTAAAGTGTTGAAAATGCATTTGTTTTGCACTAAAATTAGTCATTGGTAATGTTGCATTGTTTGCAATGTGTTATGAGCTGTCAAACAGCATGTGTATATATTTTCTGCAAATTGTGTGGCATGTTGCAAAACGTTTGCATCTTGTGTTTTATCGAAGACATCACCAGCGACTAGTCGACGTCGACTTGACTTTGATTTTGACTTCCAAAAATCTAAAGTTGTTCAACCCCTAGTGTGTACTGCTTTTGGTGGTTTACAAGGACAGATTTTTTTTCTATAAAGACATATGACCTAGTTGTACTCTATTATGCTGGTTTATGAGGACATGTCTGATGTAATTGTAATTCAGAATACTTTAATCATGCTTAACTATGTCTTTTGGCATTCAAATGTTGTCACAGGTTTTCTGTGAGGGTTGGATTTAGGGGTAGGGACACATAATAAGCAGTTTTTTACTGTTTAAAAACGCATTATGGTAATGGTGAGTCCCTGTAAACCAACAATACCAACATGTTTGTGTTTGTGTGTCTAACATTTTTTGTAAAGAAATTAATACTTTTATAAGATACATTAAATTGACCTAATAAGACTGTATTGTAAAGACTTTTATATTGTTACAAAGCATCATTTCAAACAAGTTTTTTTTTTTTTTCTAAATTCTAAATTCCAATTCAAGAGTTCCCACTTAGATATGCTTAGCGTTAATAGCAGGTTTGGCATGCTGTCCCGGGAGAGAACCCTGAGCTCGAAGATAATTGAGCCCAAGGCTCCCGCCCAGTCCATAAGCATATAAAGGGGTTCGAGATCAAGTAGGTCTCGAGAGCTCCCCTTAGAATAGGGAGGAAAAGGAGGAGATGGGGTGGAAGGGGTGATTCTTCCGAAATGTAGATAGAGCGGTAGAGAAAATCGGTTCATTTATTGTAAGCTTGAATCAATCTGGATTAATACTGATTACAGATGAGCAGCCAGTCATGCTCAATCATATCACGTGCTCCTCTCGAAATTAGTTTATGAAACTTCACTACAAATTCAAAGGAGAATTAATGCATTGAAATGTAAATAGATTACATTGCATACATTTGTTCAAATATTAAAATGAAATGAAAAAAATAAAATAGATAAATAATAAATAATAAATGCTGCCTTAGATAAATAAATTCATTCATTCATTTTTTTTTCGGCTTAGTCCCTTTATTAATCTGGGGTCGCCACAGCGGAATGAATCGCCAACTTATCCAGCATATGTTTTACACAGCGGATGCCCTTCCAGCTGCAACCCATCACTGGGAAACATCCATACACACTCATTCACACACATACACTACGGACAATTTAGCTTCCCTAATTCACCTATACCGCGTGTCTTTGGACTTGTGGGGGAAACCGGAGCACCCGGAGGAAACCCATGCCAACACGGGGAGATCATGCAAACTCCACACAGAAATGCCAACTGACCCAGCCGAGGCTCGAACCAGCGACCTTCTTACTGTGAGGCGATTGTGCTACCCACTGTGCCACCGCATCGCCCAATAAATAAATTAAGAATTGTTATTAATTATTAATTTATTTTGGTAATATTATAATCAATATATTATATTATATTAATGGTATAATAATTTTATTAATTGATAGTCATTAAACAAATAAATATGTGTACTTGTATTTGTGTTTTATTATTATTATATATATATTCATTCATTCATTCATTCATTCATTTTCTTTTCATCTTAGTCCCTTTATTAATCTGGGGTCGCCACAGCGGAATGAACAGCCAACTTATCTTGTTCTAACTGTTCAACTTAACTTGTTCTAAATATACTTGATAAGATTTTCATGTATAAAAACTCTTGCTACACTAAATTCCTTTTTAGTTCACTTCTTCTGTAAATCATGGTAAAAACTTATGACAGTCATTAATTTTTGCTTGTTTTTTAGCTATATGTTCATACATATTCTATGGAAAGAGTTAAGTAAACCGTCTATTTCATGCACATTTATGGAACCCATAGATGGCTGCAGTTAGTTACACATCTGTATGTGTGTGTCTATGTGTGTGTCACTTGTATAGGCAGCGATAGACAGAGTATCTTTGAGGGACTCGTCTCCCATCATCTCTTGCCATCTGCTTCCACTTGTCTAAGGTTCCTTCATTTGGAACACTTCATGCATAAGTAACATTTCACTCCTTAAAGGGAGCGAAAATAAACCATCCTGTGAGTCTTGGAGGGGTGGGCAATTTCTTGAGCGGCTGCTTCTCAAAAAAGATTCTGATTTGCTTCAATAAATTCTATTCCTTCTCTGTATAATTTGCTTCAGAGATGAGCTGGAGCACTGCCGGCTCTGTTTTAAGTGATTCTAAGGATTCATTCGAGCTGCTGATCAATCAGCGAATAACATACTAGACTTCAAATACTACGCATTTAGTGCTTGAATCGTTGCTTGACCACTTGAGCCTCCCACTCAAAGGCATTCCTCATCATTTCTGCTCAAGATTTCTTGAACACTGCATGATGAGAGCAATCCGCTGTGACTGCAAGAGGACAGGGAACGTCATGGTTGGTTCTTTTAAAAAAGCACTGTGTTCTTGTCTGAAGAATTCTCTGTTAACATTTTCCTGTACAATTTACAGTAACTGACTGGCAGCGGTTCGCAGGTAACTTACTGTAAATCAATTACAGCAAAAATACTGTATTTACATACATTTACAGCACCATTTATCTTGCAGTATATGTATTTACTGTATTGTATGTAAAATATACAGTAAGTTACACAATGCAACTTTAGAATACAATAAAATACTGCATAGCTGTTCTACAGTAAAATACAGTTCATATTACAGATAAATACTGTGCAACTGTTACACTGTCATCACTACCATGATGTTCCTTTATGACTTTTTTACTTCTCAGGGAAAGAAAAATGAGAACAATCTACACTTGTCCTATTACAGTGAGCTGGAGATATCAAAAAAGCAAAAACAAAATAAAAATATTTTTTAAATGAATGATACACGGTGGCGCAGTGGGTAGCACGTTCGCCTCACAGCAAGAAGGTCGGTGGTTCGAGCCTCGGCTGGGTCAGTTGGCGTTTCTGTGTGGAGTGTGCATGTTTTCACCGTGTTCGCGTGGGTTTCCTCCGGGTGCTCCGGTTTCCCCCACAAGTCCAAAGACATGCAGTACAGGTGAATTGGGTAGACTAAATTGTCCATAGTGTATGTGTGTGAATGAGTGTGTATGGATGTTTCCCAGTGATGGGTTGCAGCTGGAAGGGCATCCGCTGCGTAAAACATATGCTGGATAAGTTGGCGGTTCATTCCGCTGTGGCGACCCCAGATTAATAAAGGGACTAAGCCAAAAAGAAAATGAATGAATGAATGAATGATAAATAATGACTGCACTGTTATATTTTATATATTAATATATATTAATATATTAACCACTGTGATTAGTTTTTGTGATTAAAAATGACGTATGTTTTATCATGATTTACAAAAAAACATGCAATAAAATGAAACTTAGTGTAGGAATTGTTTTTATACAAAAAATATTGTCAAGTATATTTAGAACAAGAATCGTGTGAAGACATGTTAAAAGACTGGAATTCAACATATGGTTTGCCATTATTCTTTAGACTACTTCGTTTACTTATTTTAACCATTTGTCAAAATAAGATGTGATTAATAAATTATGGTATAGTTTTCATTTCATTTAATCAGAAAATGGTATAATTTTAATTTCAAACTGATTTTATAGTTTCTCTAAAATTATAGATTTCATCACAAATGTATTAGCGTTGGGTAATTGTCAACCAAAACATCAATCGCGGGCTAGACATCCAAACCAACAGTGTGGCCAACTACTAACCTGATATGAATAATACTGCATTTTTAGTCATTTTGGTATATTCATGTAAACTGAACATTCTGACAGAGCTGTTTTACAGTATGTATGTTAAACTTTTCAAAGCCATACAGGAACCTTTAATAATAAAAATTATTTCTTACATTTATATAGCGCATTTCTAAGTACACAAAGTGCTTTAAAGATGTTTGGGGGAATCTCCACCACCACCTGTCCTTTTATATTACATCTTTGTCATCTTTGACATGCTTTTAATAATAGGTTGATAAAAATCAGCATGTAAAGCATTCATGAGACTTCCAAAATAATAGACTTTTGTTACTTTTACAGGCTTTTGTTTCCTCTGTTTGTTTCCTTCCCTTGAAACCATCTTCAATAATCACATTTGAATACCAAAGTGCAACCACTGCATAAATCACAAAAAAAGGAACACAAAAGAAGTCAAATGGATGTGGGTAAATAATGATGGCATTTTCTTTTTTGTCAGGGTCAGCAAATACTTTTAAAAAAAAAACTTAAACTGATTGGCAGCTGAATATGGGTGCTCATTTAAACAAATGGTCAAATGGAGACAAAAGTACATCAAAATGTCTCCAAAAGAGCCATTTTCCACATCAGCGCATTTGATCAGGCATTTGAAGTATTTTATACTCCGTGTCAGCACAGTCTGGAGCGCATGATGTCATAGCACAATGAGAGCGTTTATGACAAGTTGCCATTAGCTTATAGCTTTAAAAAAAAAAAAAAAGTGATCGAGGCTCGGAGGTCAATTACCAGCGCAGTTTGGCTTTAAACTGAGCCATATGCTGACTGGTGGGAATGGGTGGACATTGCAGATCAAAGTGACACAGCCACTAAACGTCTCGTGCACGTTCTTTCCCTTCGATAATTATGACATCTGAAGGAATATTTATATAGGGATAAAGGCAGGTTTATGCCTTTCTGTTTATTTATCTTCAAGAGCCGGCCTGAACCCAACCGCTATGGAAAGTTTCTTTGTCTCAATTCCTGAAGTATTTTACCACAGATGGGTGGTTTTACAAAAGTCTAGAGGGTTGTGTTACACACTATGCATCTCCAGACGCACATATAAAATTTAGTTATGCATTTTTGTGCGTGCCATGACATCTGAAATGAAATTGGCCATGTGCAGTTGATCTATTAGTCCACAAAACTAGCTAACCTCTAGCAAAAAAAAAAATCAAACACAGAGACGTTCATAAATCCACGTCCAGCTAGCTCAACACACACTCACAATTGTTAAGCAAAAAAGCAGGTTATTTGGACAGGAGGTAAAGCTTAGCCACTCTCAATCAATGTAGTGGTCAAAAGTGTGACGTCTTGTTAATTAGCGTCTCGAGTTAGGCGCTTCCCCCAGAGCCTCGTCTGAAATGCCTTAACTCCATTCCTCAGTAACCCTTCACAGGATCCCTGCACTTTGAAGCCAGGCAAAAATGTCAGATCAGGGGTTCTGCTTAGCCCTTCATTGGCTTAACTTAATTGCAGGGCCACAATCATCTGGTAGTTTAAGATACTTAAGTGCAATTGACTTTAAATCCCTAAAAGGACGTCTGTTTTGTTTTTTAAGGGAGAAGGCCCCTTTTTTTGAGGACATGTTATTAGGGCTACCTGTTTTCTATCACTCTAGGTGAATTACTCCTTTCTATTTTAGTAACAGGCATGCACACATACTCTAAAATGACCATGGCCATTTTCGAAGCTATCCAAAACAAACCTTCCACATCTGGGACAGGGAAAGCAGTATTAGTCTTGACCTGAGAGGGTCAAGTGGCAGCCGGTTGAGCCAGTAAGGTAAATATCCAACGGAGGTGAAGCGGCTGCTTTGGGAACACATCGGCTTTCCTGTGAGCCGCTTTCCACAACGCCACACCGTCGGTGGGTTCAGTGGGTCACGGGTCGCCACGATAATCCTTAAGTATGAAACACAAGTCGCAGCTGGGAGACCTGATTTAGCCTTACACTTCAGTCCCATTAAATAACTGCCACACCAGCAAAACATAGACTCCCGCTATCACTGAATCTAAGGTAAATATGGCTTTAGGAGAGGGAGGAATGCTCTCTGAAGAGTTTAATTGACATCATGTGGAATCTCAATCCATTAACAGGCCTCTCTGTAACTGTTAATTCATTGCTAAATGTGGTTGCTGTGGAAAAAAAAAAAGAATATTATCTACTTTACAGGTGTTTAAAAGTAAGAGTTTTGTCTGCTGATAGAAAAGTTCATATTCTAAATATGGAGTAATGCTGAAAGACAATATTGGGACTTTGACAACATCTTACTCTTGATGTTTAAGCATTAGTCATTAGATAAATTCACTTAACAATTTGGATTAAAAATCTGGTCACACTTTTTAATGTTTCATTAGTTAATGTTGGTTAATGTATTTAATAATTAAAAGTAATAATGAACAATAGTTTATTAATTAAATAACAATTCATGCTTGTTAATATTAGTTAATGGAACGTGAGTTAACATGAACTAACAATGAACAACTGTATTTACATTAACTAACATGGACAAATATTGTAATAAATGTATTTGTCTTTGTTTGTTCATGTTAGTAAATGCGTTAACTAACATAACAACTAACATAACTAACAACTAACATTAACTAATACAACGTTATTGTAAAGTGTTACCAAAAATCTATAGTAAAGAGTGATGAAGTGACAAAAACATTCTTAAACATTATTGCACACATTTTTATACATAATTACTATCAGTAAAATGTTGTTATATTATTGGCTTTTTTTAATCAGTAAAGTTACTGAGTTCAATTTAAAAAGTCTTACAAAAATACTTTATATTATTTAATAAAATAATAAATAATTATTACTAAGCATTTTCGGTTTCTGTTTTGGTTTTCAGCCAAGTGCACCCACAATTTTAGGTTTCGTCCCACAGTTTTCAATGTGCAGGCCTATTTAATTTTTATTTATTTTTTTAGTTTAAAGGTCTGACACATGGTCTGTAATAAGGGTTATACTTTATATAAGAATCTTCATGTGTTAATATTTTTTTTCTGAACAGCTTTTAATGAAACTTAAAAAAGTTGTCCTTCCCAAACGTCCTCAGTTGTCTATGAAACAGTGTTCAGATGTCCCATTTGGTCCTGTATTTCAGCTCTATGTTCAGTGTCCCCACTTACAAAAAAGGCAATCATGTCATAGTATATTTGGAATTACCGAATCACATTTTTGTATGGATTGGTTTGCAGGTAGTGAATGTAGTCCGAGCCCATCCAGCTTCAGTGTCGGTAATAGAGTGCGTAGACGAGATCAAGTTGGACTTGAAAGAGATTTACTATAATTATAGCAAGTTAAAAACATTAGAAATCCTGGAGGAGTTGAGTAGCTTATTGGCAACATATCAGCTTGTTTTGAAATGCAATGCTCTGTTATGCAAGTCTATTTCTCGTGATTTAAAATTGATGAAAAAAAATATATATATATATTGGTCGATAAGTGATATGCTCCACATATAGAGTACACCGCAATACTGCACATTGCATAAAACAGATCCCACTTTATATTAAGTGGCCTTAACTACTATGTACTTAAATCAAAATATGAATACAATGTACTTGATGTGTTCATAAGGTATTGCAAAACACTTCTGATGCTATTGAGGTGGGATATGGGTAAGGTTAAGTGGTATGGGTAGGTTTAAGGGTTGGTCAACAGTAAAAATTATAAATGTACAGTACTTACAGAAATTAATTACAGATCAAGCATAAGTACAATGTAAAAACACGTATTTACACAGTAAGGACATCGTAACGAATTACTAATTTCAGTATAAGTACATATTGGTTAAGGCCACTTAATATAAAGTGGGACCACAGATAGTATTCAAACATGTATCCAAACAGGAATGCAGTATTAGAGAAACAGCCCTCTAAAGAAGCTCCATTCATCTGTTGAGGTGCTGCTGATCAGCTCACTCCCATTACAGCAATCTAAACACTCCAAGCCATTCACACAAGCTAATCTTCTCTACAGAAATGTGAGAGACCTGCAAAAAAATACTGGGACTATTAAACATGACAAATCTCTAAACTGAAGCCTGGCTTGCAGGATGCATCTTGCTTGGAGTATTTTGCTTTAATACTTCAATTTTAAATGTCATTCAGTATTCGCATGATCTCTCTGGGAAAAAATGACGCATTCAGGATGGCTATTGACAACATTTCAGCCTGTTATGCAATGCAATGCAAGTCTAATACTTCTCTGTTTGGGACTGTGGCTTCATGTCTGACACACTATTTCCAGCAAAAAAATAAAATAAATAAATAAAAATGTAAATTCTGCTCGTCTCCATATTTAGCCGTCTCGTAGACACAGTCGTGTGTGCGCAGGCAATCTGATCTAGCTTCTGACGGCTCTATTAAATCATTTAAAAGGCGGCTGTGAAATCCCAAAGATTAATTTTCTTTTAAGCTCAACATGGTTTTTGCAAACTCGATTATTTTTAGACCACTTCGGGTGCATCAAAAAAAAGGGACAGAACAGGCCTTTTTTTACTCCAAATAAACGGCTCCTTTTTTTCCTGTTCTCTGGCACAAGGGATTGTGTTCCAGCTTTAGAGACTCTTAATCTTGACGTCTTCCTCAAATAAACTGGAAGTAAGCGAGTAGCTAAGTTGGTGTTGAGCCGAACATGAACGCCTCTTGACAGAAAAATCCTAACTTTTTTTTTGAACAACAAAGTTTTAAATGTTCAGTTTAGCAAAAAAATAAAAATAAAATACAACAGGAATAATATATAAACTCAAAATTACTTAATACAATTTGAAAGAAAGAAAAAATATATATAATAATATTAAATAATACAGCAATAACATAGATATTTGTCTAATCTATATACTTTCACTGTCCATCAGTTCAACAAAAAGAGTTACCATCTAGACTCTCCAAAAAGTCATAGAATACTTTCCAAATAGACTAAAATATATGAATCAAAAAATAGATTATCTTTTCTAAGGCAAGGCAAGATTTCATCCCTTTATCCATTGAGATACACTATGGCTGTTTCTCAATTCTAAGAATGCTGAGAACAGACTTGCGTTCTCGTGAAGACCGTTCTTGCGAGGTTACCTCGGAAGAACGAAGTCGGGAGACTGCGAGAACACAGAATGTAAGAAATGAGATGAGAAATGAGAAATGTTTTTCCCCTTTTCAATATATATATAACATGCACAAAAGCCTTACAAATATACTTTGCACAATACAAATAAAACAGATTTTAATACGAATTTCAGCAAATAAACACCCTTAAATTGTTTATGCCTTTATTAAGATTTTCATCTTAATGTTTACTTTCACCATCTCATTTAGGGAGACTCCTGAGATAAATAAGTTATATCTCTGATCTTTAATATTAAATTTATCTAAAATGCTGCGCTTCCCACCTCCTTTATTCAGTCGCAATGACTTCTGGGACTTCTCGAGCGAGTTTTGCGCTCAGGTCTCCATTGATGCATCCTCGATATCAAGAACACACAGAACTTTTACGCATCCTCCGTTCTTGCAGTCTTGAGTTTTGGATCTGAACTTTGGTTGATGATGATGACGTTACACAAGAACACAAGGACGTAAGATCACTGAAGAACGCATATTGAAAACAGCCCAGGACTGTCTTCTTTTTCTCCAATAACACACAATTACATGTTTAGCTTCCAGCAAACATAAAATTATCAGCAATCTTTCATGTTTGGTTATATTAATGGACAAATAGGCAATATACACAAACTAGGATCAAGAGAAATTACTTCACCAGTTTGACTTATAACATTCAGTATTTTAACCCCAAAACAATTGACTTCAGTATACTCCCACATGGAAAATCCATAACTAGACTTCACATCTGACCTTGACTCCAAATCCTACAATTCACACAATAAAAAAATGGGACTTAATTTTGTGAAAACTTGAGAACGTGCTTAAAGCCTCTGTTTCCCAATGTACGCTTTATTTACTCTTATGAATATACATGCACTGGTCACGTCTAACCATACGCTATTTCAACACATTCGAGACGCGACGACATAATTACAGATGATTGCTTGCAGGGAAAATGTGCAAGAAGAGTTCAAAAGTGGAGCGCAGATTATTTTGACTTTTAAAAAAATGTCCATGCATGGTTCAAATCATTTTCAACAAGCTCTGAGACAAAATGTTCCATAATTTTGGCTGGTTGCAAGAGTCAGAATTGATTGAATGGGTTTGTGTGGGCTTGTGTGTTTGTGTCTTGGTTTTGATTGGTTGTTTTACTCACCCCTTCAGCTGGATAGGCCTCCCAACCAAGGTCTCCCAGAGCAGACATTGTGTCCAGCAATGTAACTAGATGTCGAGAAAGAGCACATAGGGGAGAAAGAGAGAAAAAAAGAAGAAGAATTAATGATTTGTTAAAGTTCACTCAACCTTGTGACATATTGTGAGCAAAACAAGCTGGTTTAGATGAGATTGCATATTTGGCAAGTAAATCACAGAACAGTTGCAGACAATGAGGTCTGTAGCCTGAGGGACGAGAGTATAACCCTACAGTTTAAATCATTCCCACAATGCCCTCGTGCATCTAACGACATAACCCAAGGCTGGGAACCAATTATGAGGGAAATACTGTTTTGTAAATCAGACATATCAATAAAAACACATGCATGTCTTCCGTGGCATTACCAGCAAGACAAGGTTTGCACTTGATCTCCGTATTGATGGCTTCATTTTAATTTGAAAAGTATGTGAATGTCGAGGAGAATGGGTCAACAAACCATCTATGAAGCTATTTAATTTATTATGCTAGTTTTTTAAAACCAATTGCATATAGGGTTGCGTGTTTTTCTGCTATGATCTTCAGTTTAGGTAAATTGTTGATTTGTCCTCTTTCAAGATTAGTTTAATGATGTATATACGTGGCTGATTTGATAAAGTATTACAAAACATGTTTCTTATTTCAGTTGTACATTTAATTGAATATAGAACTAAATTAAAACTACACAGTGTGTAGCTATGAAACAATTAAGAGACCACTTGAAAATGCTCAGTTTCTCTGGATTTAGGATTTACATAAAACATAGTAAAATGTAAACTTTTGTTGTAGTTTTGAACTAAAGCATAGAGTTTGATAACATTTCTTCAAAATTTACATAAAATTACTAATTTAGTATATATATTTTTTCATAAAATAACAAAAAGGTATACCCTGCTTAAATTAAAAAATTGTATCAAACATTTTTTTTTCTCAAACCCATGCCTAATAAATTCAGATAATCAAGCAAATTAAGTGTTTACTTACTTAATATACAATTATAATTATCAAAGTTATTAACATTTAATTTAATTGTTGATTTAAAAAAAAAAAAAAAAATATATATATATATATATATATAT
>CAIGQV010014432.1:14540493-14596178 GCA_903798115.1 Danio jaintianensis | reverse complement strand
ATATATATATATATATATATATATATATATATTATTATTTTATAATTATTTTATTCATTCATTCATTCATTCATTCATTTTCTTTTCGGCTTAGTCCCTTTATTAATCTGGGGTCGCCACAGCGGAATGAACCGCCAACTTATCCAGCATATGTTTTACGCAGTGGATGCCCTTCCAGCTGCAACCCATCACTGGGAAACATCCATACACACCCATACACTACGGACAATTTAGCTTACCCAATTCACCTACAGCGCATGTTTTTGGACTTGTGGGGGAAACCGGAGAACACGGAGGAAACCCACGCAAACACGGGGAGAACATGCAAACTCCACACAGAATTGCCAACTGACCCAGCCTAGGCTCGAACCAGCGACCTTCTTGCTGTGAGGCGAACGTGTTACCCACTGCGCCACCGTGCAGCCCTATGAATATATATATATACACACACATACAAATACACACACATATATATATATATACAATTTTATAACATTACAACTTAACAGTTTTATTTATTCACTTTAAGTTTTTCCCATTTAAGCAATATTATGATGTATTTATGAAGTATTTTTCAAAGAGTTTAAGATTTACAAAGATTAAAGTTGGAAATTTCAGTTTTATGTCTATGCTGTAAGAGTGGTTAACAGGTTATAAATATATTATAACTATTGTACAAATATAATATGGTATCATAAATGTCCTTTCTGACCACCACATGGCATGACAGCACCAAGGGGTAAATAATTAAAATGAACAATTAATTAATCAACAAATTTATTTATTAAAATGAAATAAAATTTCACTTTTCAAAACATATCTAATGACATTTCAGCTCCTGTTCAATGTCACCGTACTGTTCTTATGTCACAATGTGGTTGCAGAAGCGTGTCGTATAACATCAGAAACTTCAATCTAAAGGAAAACGAGAATTAATTTTCACCATTATCCTCTCCCTAAACCTCATTCCATCCATTTTCAGTGCACTTACTTGTAACCACCAGCAGTTCTGCGGTACATTATGGTATCACTTCAACTATTTTCCCTACAAAAAAATGCTGCTGCCCCATATTTATAACATACCCGGGCTGTATTATTTTCCAGTTAAGAGGTGCATGACTTAAATTACACCTCTTTTATCACTGTGTGTTGACCATCTAAAGTGCCGTCTCAAGAACCGCATAAAACTGGATCAAGTCACAAAGACAGCATGTGATATCTGAGTGACCCAGGAAACAGGCCGTCCCGAGCAGGATGTTGGTTTTGGCTCGTTAAAAAAAGAGATGCGCCTTGAGTGACAAGGTCGCATTGCGTCGAAATGTAAATCCAACTTTTGTTTGACCCAACACACAGGAGGAGACGTCAAACAGACGACCATCATAAAAAAAAATAGATTTGAAACGTGGAACGATGACAGCAAGAGATTTTTTCCAGTCAATAACACAGAGCCGAGCAAACTGAAAAGTCCTGCTGCTTGTTTAGCGCTGCGATTTTCCGAGCACAAACCTCTCACACACACACACACACACACACACACACACACACACACACACGCACGCACACGCACACACACACGCGCATGCACACCCACACACACACACACACACACACACACACAAAACAAAATCTAAAAGCAGACAGATGAATTCAATTAAAACAAATAAAAGGTCAAGACTGGGACCCAGCGAGACCGCGGGGAGAGCGGAGCACACAGCGTGATGTTTCGAGCCAGGCTACATTGTGTTGACTAGCCTGCTAATGAGCTTCCAGCGAGAGAATCGGTCATCGAACACGAGAGTCAGAGGCGTTAATTTGTAGAAACAGAAAGGAAAGAGCAGGAGAGTTAAACAGGGGGGGCAGAACGACTCATTTGTTAGAGACAGAAGTAGTTGTATCTGACAGGGTAATGCATTGGGCCTGCAGAACACATAGGACATCCCGGTGAATATAGGTCAGCAGCCCAGCATGTCACAGGAAGGGTTTCTTTACAAAAACAATAGACAGAGCCCAAACAGCCACCAGAGTTCAACCAAAACAAATAAGCCATCTGGTAAAATGATCCCTTTTGACCAAGAAACTGCCTTGATGTTTCCCAGTCTGACGATTCAGGCTGATTGTAGGCCAAAATTCGAAGCTTAACTCAATCACATCAAATCAAATCAAAATTACAATGAAATCAGTTGAGGTTTGAATAAACATTTATTTATATATATTTAAATAATTATTTTCCAATGGTCATTTATTTAGTTACAATCCATTATCTTAATGTTTTTTTCATTCATTTGTTGTATATATATATACTTTGGAAATGCAACTATATGAAAATTTCACATCACGATATTTTCACGACCAAATTTGTCATGGTTATTAATATAATAACGGTTTTGTTCAAATTGCCTTAAAATGTCTCTCACATTTAAGGCATTCCACCATATTTTGCATCTGAAAACGAACAAATAACATAAAATTTGTAGCTTTATGAAATTTTGTCACAAACAGCGTAAACAAGGATCTGTGCATTTTGGATTTGCTTACTTATGTTTGTATTATTCCATGCATGTTTTTTTTTTTTTTTTTACTGTACTGTTTGCATAAAAGAGTTGCGCGATTTAACGAAAATATCTCATTGCAATTTTTCTGACTGATATTGTGATTTGATTTGCAATTGAATTTTAGGAACGCAAGTTTCAGCTCAGTATTCTCAATAATGTGCAGCACACACTTTAAATGAAATCAATACAACAAACTTGAACTGTATAAATTCATTAACTGTCTATATAAATGTGAATTACATAACAGCTAATTGCAATGGTACAGGATTTACCATTAGTTTTCAAAATCGCAAAAATCATTCACAATTTTAATGATGGAAATTTTAAACCGTAACCATAATAATCGTCAGAAAATTTACAGTGATTTAACTTAAAAAACTAATCGTGACAACCCTATTAACTTTCAAAATAATTGCACAGTATATGGAGCTGGCCTGACTCACATTTCACTGCTGGTTATCTATTATCTATATAACTGTGTATGTGACAAAAAAAATCCTGAATCTTGTATCTTGAATCAATACCTATTTTAATTTAATTGCAAATAATATTGCCGATCCATTATCTGGTTTGAGCCATTGTGTGTCCAGAAAATCATTTGCCCCCAGCCTTTGGTCATGTGTAGTGATAATGGTGTGTATGGTGGGAAATTAAGAGGCCCTCAAAGGCCTTTTTTTATGATTGCACATCGGTGTGCAACCTGCAGCGCAGAGCCATCAGTAATCCCAGTAATAGAGGTGAATCAGTGCGGTGAGGCGGCCAATCAATGTCCACGTCAGCTCAAGGTCATGAACAAAATAATGATGGTGATAAAAGCAATCCAATTACACCGGGGTGATTAATCATAAAATAATATGTATTAGGATTCCTGCACTGATTATGTAGTTAAACAAGTGTAATCAATAAATAGATGTATAGTCCCCTGGGTAAATGACTCTAGTGATTTCAAAAATGTACTCAAGAGTTCGAAGAAAGATCTCAAGGGGATAGTTCTGATGAAAAATATATCAAATAAATAGAAAATTTTGTTAACAATAAATGGCCAAACCTCTATGACATTCCTTCTACTGTAAAAAGAATATCTTGAAGAATTGGGGTCCAAAAAGAACACTGAACCTTCGTAACATTCACTGTTTGGACCAAACATTATATAATAATAATAGTACTATAGTAATTTTGATTTCACAGACATAAGAATGTCCTTCCCATTTGGAATAATATGAGCATAAATGACCATAGTTTACAATCTACAGTAAAGTCAAAAGTATACATTAGCACATTTTTCATCTAATTTGTATCCAAGAATTTCATTTGTTTGCATTTTTATTTTTTGCTGAGGAATTTAAAATATAGAAGATAAAAAATCTTTAATGTGTCTCAAGCAGAAGTGTATCTATCTAGCTCAGAGATGCTCAAACTAGGGCCCATTGGCCAAAGTTGGCCCATGGTAACTTTTGATTTGGCCCGCCAAACAATCAGAGAAGAGATGGACAAATGATGGGGAAGGTTGGGGTGAATCCCTCAAACAGAGATCGTCATTTCTAATTTAACATAAACTTTTGTTTGTTTGTTTAATTGCTGAGCTACAAAAAAACTGAAATTAAATGTTTCAATTAAATGTGAATTCATCAGATTTTTCAAAGGGTCATGAAACCCTAAAACACATTTTGTTTAGATGTTGACAGATATGTGTGGCACATTGCTAAAAACACTATTAGGACACATATTTCACTATGGAGAGAAAATGTATTCTTTTTGTAAGTAAAAAAAACACAGAACTCCATTGTGTTATAAATGAGATTGTTAATGGTTTTATTGTAAGAAGTACATTCTAAAATGTAAAATATATAATTATTGACATGATTAAATTATTTTTTCTGTATGTTTTTAAATATTATTAAATTATGAAGTTACCGTGGCAACTTTAATGTAATACAGTTTGGTATATTTAGCTTCGGCCTACCCCCCCTCAGTCAATTTTGGTTTTTGGCCTTTCATAAGAAAAAGTTTGGGCACCCCTGATCGAGCTTTTTATCCTCAATGGTAATTGCTCAATGGTAGAGATAGGTTAGTAGACCACTTTTTTTCTGAAGCACAAAGAAACAGAACACTGAAGGAAATGTTGTCTAGTTGTGAATTAATTACTTTGAACTATTTCCAAATTATATTTAAAATATGGACAGTCACATTCTTTTTACATAAATGATACCATATTTTCTATTTATCATGGTGAAATTTGAGGCAAAAATTTGAGTAGTTTGCATCACTGAATATTATGACTCACTTTCTATAGTAAAACAGCTGTCATACAGCAAATTCTCCTTCAACGCTGATTGCACTTAAAGCTGGAATCTGCTCCTGTCAACAGTAAACCCCGCCTATTTTAATTTGATTGGCCATCTCAATCATTGTGACACAGAGAGCCCTGTGAAACGGCTGGGAAAGACCAGCCTAAAAATGTACCTTTCATCCAAACAATAGAATCTGCATAATGGAGAGCATCAAAGCAATGCAAAAATGTCAAATATTGAGAAGGAAAATTTGGTCAATTCTAATTATTGTGCACGCTGGTTACAGTTCTGTGACGTGAGCTTGATTAACAGATCATTTATGCATTTATTGTGTGTGTGCATATGTGTGTTTGTACACCCATTGTATCCCTTACTTTGTAGGGGCTAAATATCCCCACAAGTATAGCTATACCAGTACATTCTGACAGAATGAAGTATTTATTTTTTTTTAAATGTAAAAATGCAGATTGTTTCCTTTGAGGTTTGGGATTAGTTTGGGGTTTTGGTTGGAGGATGGAATATACAGTTTGCATTAGGCTTGTGCAATATGACAATATATATTGAATAGACAAAATAAAAAGTCTATTGATTCATATTATGCTCTATCATTTATATCGTGGTCTCACAAAATACATTGCTTATGGTAATACTTTTTTTTATTTATATGAGTGCAATATTACAAGTCAACAACAGCGTCATGAGAAAGTTGCAATCTTGAAAGTACAATGTTTACATTTTGCATTTGATTCAGCGATATTTTTGTATTTGAATGTTGAATGTAATCATTCGTTTTTGAAAAGTGTTTTATATTTTATTAATATTAATGTAATATTTCTACATTTTTAATCAAACATTTGCCCTGAAGTTCTACATAAAGTGAGAAATATGATCACGAGTACATTTCTGAGTATATATTTAGAAATACTCCTTTACATGTGGTCGATATATATAAAATGTGAATTGAGTGAATTTACAGAAATGGTACTATGTCGGGATATATATTGTTATCAGGACATAAGATGACTTATATCATGATATGAGATTTGTGTTATATCGACCCAGCCCTAGTTTAAAAATCACTATAAGAATCATTACATCTATGGGAAGTCCCCATACGTATAGCTGTACAAGTGTGTGTGTGTGTGTGTGTGTGCGTGCGTGCGTGCGTGCGTGCGTGCGTGCGTGCGTGCGTGCGTGCGTGCGTGCGTGCGTGCGTGTGTGTGTGTGTGTGTCATGCTCTCTTGCTTGTTTTAGCTGAGGCATTTGGCCATTGGGGCACTCTAATCCAGACTGTTTAAACCTGGAGAAAAGGCAGAGAACAGAGGCTCCTTCACAAACAGACCCTCTTCCCCTTGGGGGGAAGCTGAACCACTAATCCTGCTGCCCAGTAAATGAAAGCATGCAACAGGGACAGGTCACCCACACTAGCTAGAAGAGAGGAAAAAGAGAGACAGAGGAATATCACAGCCCACGGCAGAGGTAGAATACTAATCTAGAGCAAAAGACGACAGAAAAAAGAAAACAGAAATCGATGACCATTCCAGGGGTTCAACTAAAAGATTAAAGATTCCTTTTAAGCCATTAAACCGAATTAAGCTCACCAACCCGGATGAGACTCAATCTAATCTTTTCTCAAGCAGGTGGTATGAGCCCTCCGCTGTTAGACTATGAGAGACTAAACAGACATCTTCTTCTTTTTTTATTGTAAATTTAGTTTCAAATTATTTGAATCGATGTGCAGATGTGAAACTCCAAGACTCACGCATGTCATATTGTGGTAATGAAGTATAAAACCCCCATGAATTGAGATAAAAATGCACCTAATTAAATATACTTGGCTTCTGTTCCCATTTCTTTTTCGACATCCAAAACACTGATGATAAAACCGCAAAAAAAAAACACAGAAGCTCCTCAAAAGAATTCTGGTGCTGCAAGGCGCCCTCTGCTGTTCAAACACTCTCTGAGTCTGAATGCATTCCTTCTTAGATGACTTCCACATTTTGGTCCATATGTGGCAAATGACTCCCGTGTCATTGTGTTTGCATTGCTTCGGCGTAACATGGCACCCGCACTCCCACTGCGGCTTAAGATAACAAACGCCGGTCAGTCTTACGGCTCGTCGAGCAAGCACAGCGGGCGTCCTCCAGATGAGAAGACGTTATTTACAGTCACCGAGAGCACAGCAGAGACAAAGCAAGAAGAGACCATGCGTTGGAAGCCACTGGATGAGTAGTTACGCACTCCGCTCACATACACACCAAAACACATATGCTAGCGCCAAGCATACAAAGACACGAGGCAGTTGACTGAAGTCGACCAATTAGGCCGATATCAGAAGGGGAAGGTTGAGAAGAAAGCAAAGAAAACTAGCAAATTGCAAATGGGAAAAGAGGCTAGAAGAACAAACCCTGCTGGGAGGGAATGCAAAGATAAAGAGAACGAAAGCGGTTCCCGGTCACTGGACGGCCACAGAGACGCTAACTGCTAGAAAAGCACTATTTACTTTTTGTATTGGACACAAAATGATTTGTCTCCCATTTCCTCTGGTTAAACACAGTTTCATCATCCACTCAAATGTACTTTTTCCTTCAACAAAAGAATCTTTCTTAGGTTTCGAGGGCTGGCATTTGTGCAATCTCAATGGTTTGGAGATTCAAAAAGCAGATTTTGTTTAGTTTAATGGGCTGAATTCACTTAAAAAAAAGAAAGCTACTCTACTCTTCTTCTCAGGATAGAAATGACTGCAAAAGTCATCTGTCTCGAAGGAAGCATTATCTTCGTTGTCTATCGAGGATGTATTTTCCTGAACTCAAATTCCAGCATTTGACATTTGAGAAACAAGGGCAAAACTGTGCCAAATAAAAGCAGCTCATTCATAAGGTTTGAGTGTCTCAAAACAAACAGTTCTCAATTCAGGACTAACCACATAGAAATATTTGCTGGACAACTTACAGCACTCCAGCACAAAGACATAGCTCTTTGAGAGGATAGATATAGACCTATAAATATATGCATAAAAATGCTAAATATATTTTCGATAAAGTGCTCAGTTAATTGACGAGTTTCATGTGTTCTCATTCTGGTCCAAATTCTATTTCAGGATATTTTTTTATTAATTTAACAGATTGTGGAACAGATTTCCTAGCGTGCTATATAGACAAGATGCAGCCACCATTAACAAATCACCTTATGGTCACTGATAAATGATCAGGCTTATAGAGACTTTCAGCTCTCTCTCTATCCAGCTGGCCATAAGGCACATTGAACACAATACACCACATACAACCGAGACATTTAAGATTTTTACTTTCATCAACTTCTTTGTTTCTCTTCATTCTTTCTCTTTTTTATGTACTCTTTAAAAGTGTATTTTTTCAGATAGCTTTTTAATAGCCTATATTACATTTATGTACGTAAAAAAGCATTAGGTATCTCCCAAATAACTTGTAAATAAATCTTCACTGTTGTATAATGACTTGAATAGCAAGTTCACTGTATTTGTTTTCAGATCGCTTTTTAATATATTCCATTTTAAATAAAGAATTAGGTATCTAATACATAACTTGCAAATACATCTTCACTGTTGTATAATGACTTTCTAAATTGTAAGTTCACTGCTTATCCATGTCTTAAAATAATATATCCTAAAGTATTTTTTTTTAACTACATAAGCTGCTATAGTAAATCCTGCTGTGGTAGCAAAGACGAGTATTCATAATTGTTCTTAAAAGTCACTCTTGTGATCATGGGCCATCATTTTCATTATTTTAATAAATGGCACGTGCATTTATAGTGCAAAAGAAACATCAGAAACGTCCAACTGCAATCCAGAGGGAGTACTTCAAGAGCGAGTAGCCTACTACAGGACAAGCATGCTGTACCCTAAAATTTCAGCAACCCTTATACTTAAAAACACATAAACTTGCTATTTTTTCTCTGCTTGCATATTTCGCCTTATGCATGATTTATACGAACCACAGCATCCAGAGCGCACTTCAGTAAACTGTGTCTCCCGCAAACCTCAGCCATTAATTAATCCCATTCTTTAGTTGTTCAACGCTAAGCCCCCTTACCTTCATTCTCTGGGTAATTCCGTAAGGCTTGACTCGGTGTGAGGGAGGGAAAGAGAAAGAAAAGAAGGGACGGATAAATCCAAAGGGTTGCCATTTTCAGGCTGCGCCGAGCGCGCGCTGCATCCCTCTCGCTGTAGAAAGTTACTGAGGCTCGCGATCGGAGCTCAAGTGAGGAGGAGAGGAGAGGAGAGAAGAGAGGGAGGGTCCAGGACAAGCCTCGGTCTGTCAGTCATCCCGGGCTGCCAAGGAAACGGAGGTCGGCGAGAGGCGCGCGGGTGCTTTTAAAGGCGCGAGCTCGATAAAGATCTCAACCGCCCGCCACACAGAAACTGAAGGAAGCGCGGATGATGACAGCTGCCAAATTTCATTTTAGAGTGGCTCTAAACTGCTTCATTCTTTTTATCCTGAGGTGCTTTTAGCTGTAGTGACAAGGGGTTTGATAGCTTAAGTTTTTCGTGTAAGCAAAATTAAGAGAGAAAGTTTTAACATCCATAGAACTTTTCTGTTGCACAAAAGGTTCTTTATTAGGATGTTAAAGGGTTCTTTAGATTATTAAAATGTTTTTGAAGTGGTAGTTGCACAATATTGTTCTGTATTTTTTTGTAAAAGTACTTAGTCTGTCTGTGGTTATGTGTAAGTATTTATTGTATAGTATGTATAGTTAGTAATCAGTACAATTAGATTACCGCTCAGTATGCTAGTTATGTATAGGTTTAAAATAGCTCTTATGTTGAGTGTTGCGTTTATATTTATGATTATGTTTATGTAGCGCCGTTGTACTGACACAACATTTTGTTCCACTGTATGTCCACATGAAGCAGAATGTATGGTGCTGAGAGAGCTTAACGCGCTGCACTAAGAAAAGATTTTCATCGATTTGACAGCATACCTGTTGCAAATCCTCACAATGCAAACACTAAGAAAACGCGCTGCAAATTCTCACAACGCAAACAAATTCAGAAAGCGCTCTACAATTTATCACAACACATGCAAACACAAAGGAGATGTTTCAAGGGAACCTAAAAACGTGACAGACACGACTATTTAGGTTATGGTTATTTAGGCTAATAATATACAAAAGACAGGCAATCATGTAATCAGGATGTTAAAATAAATTTTAAACAATTCACCTTTCAAAGATCACCTACTGTACAACTTCACTAAGAAATAGTCATTGCACAATAAGCAAATCCCAGCCGGGTCCGTCCCGTTTTTGGGTCCCTTTGAAACATTTCCATTTGCATGTGTTGTGAGAAATTGCAAGAACGTTTTTCTAATTTGTTTGCATTGTGAGAATTTCAGTACGTTTTCTTAATGTATTTGCATTGTGAGGATTTGCAACACGTTTGCTGTCAAAACGATAAAGATCTTTTCTTAATTTGCTAGTGTTTTTTGTAATTGCATTTCCTTAAATTGCAGCGCGTTATCATATCTGTAAATGAAAAATCATTTAGAGCATACTTGCTTATAATGTATACAACCTGAAAGCTAACATGTTCCTAATAAAAGCCCCAAAACTTCAGTTTTGATGTAGACTTTGATTGTGCAGAGCATTCAGAGTACAGCTAAAGCAAGGTCTGCTATGTAAAAACTATAAATATTACTGTAAACCATGGCAACAAGTGACTTGTTTATTTTATAACAGCAAAAAATAACATCAACAGTGATCATTTACTGAACCTCATGTTGTTTAAACCTGTATGACTTTCTGACTTCTGTATAACACAAAATATTATATTATTGGGAAAAAGCTTCAGTGTGAAGCCAATGGTCAGCTTCCTTTTTAAAAAATGATGTTAACATCAATCTTCAAAATACTTTTGGTGTTCAAAGAAAGAAAAAGTCATTTTTATTTTATTATTAAACTACCTTTAAACATATTTAAAATTATTGCAAAGGAAAATAGTGTTTGTACTGTTGCTACATTGATGTAGACTTCAACTAAAGTGTGCCCATATGTGTACATTTATCAAAACAAAGCTAATTTAATAAGATTTTATATCTAGAACTTAGAGTTGGACAATATATCGTTTCAGCATTGATATCTAAATGTGCGCATCTGCAATAGTCACATTGCAGGATATGCAATGTTGAGTTAGGATTATGGTTGACCAGAAGCTACAGTTCAGGACACATGAGATTTTTGGAGTCACTGCAGAGTTTAATCAAAACAGAGTAAAAGATTATAATTTGCATATGTTTTCAAGGCCTGAAATACTTCAAAGCATTCAGGCAGAAGAAATTGTACCATTCGTAACTTTAATAGAGAATAATTTTATTGAATTATTCATACAGTAAAGACTTTGCCATGTTATTCTACATTTGATTATTCAATTTCTGTACCCTAATACTACAACCCCAAATCAGAAAAAGTTGAGACAGTATGGAAAACGCAAATAAAAAAAGAAAGTAGCGATTTCTAAATTTACTTTGACTTGTATTTCATTGCAGACAATACAACAAACATTATGTAATGTGTTCCTCCTGATTGTTGTTGTTGTTGTTTTTCTTTTTTCAAAATAAACACATATTCCAATTTTGGTTCTTGCAACACATTTCAAAAAAGTTGGGACAGGAGCAATTAGGGCTAGTAATCAGGTAAATTGGTTAAATAATGATGTGATTTGAAACAGGTGCTCAATTGATGGTCAACAGGTAATTGTAATTATAATTTGGTACTAAAGCAGCATCCAAGAAAGGTCTAGTCCTTTAGGAGCAAAGATGGGCCGAGGATCGCCAGTTTGCCAACAAATTGCCAATTGTTTTAAAACAATGTTCCTCAAAGAAAGATAGGAAAACATTTGGATATTTCACCTTCAACAGTGCATAACATAATTAAAAGATTCAAGGAATCTGGAGAAATGTCAGTGTGCAAAGGACAAGGGTGCAAGCCTAAGTTGAACAACTCTGATCTCCGATCCTTCAGGCGGCACTGCATCATGAATCGTCATTCATCTATAAGCGATATCACCAAAAGATCTCAGGACTACTTTGGCAAACCTTTGTTAAGTACCACAATACATAGTTACATCCACAAACGCCAAAGAAAACTGTACTGTGCCAAAAGGAATCCCTATGTTAACAGTGTCCAGAAGTGCCGTCGACTTTCCTGGGCTCAGAGGCATCTGGGACGGACCATCACACAGTGGAAATGTGCACTGTGGTCAGATGAATCAGTATTTCAGGTATTTTTTTAGGAGAAATGGACGCCGTATGCTCTCGACCAAAGAAGAAGAGGATCATCCAGACTGTTTCCAGCAACAACTCCAAAAGCCAGGCTCTGTCATAGTATGGGGTTGTTTCGTGTTATGTGTTTTATAAAAAAAAATAAAAAAAAATAAAAATCATGAGGAACACATTAAATAATGTTTGTTGTATTGTCTGCAATGAAATACAAGTGAAAGTAAATTTAGAAATCACTACTTTCTTTTTTTATTTGCGTTTTCCATACTGTCCCAACTTTTTCTGATTTGGGGTTGTATTTGACTACCCTAAAAAAACAAAAAAGCACTGTATATTTCCCTTTTGTCTTTACTCTGCTGTACAACTATTTATGCCTGTACTTACATTTCATGTATGATTCACTCCCCTACAGAATCATTCCAATCTAAATTAATATATTCTTTACAAAGAGTGCTATTCACATAAGCTGGTTAAATTATATTATATTTTTGCAAAACAAAAAACTAATAAATATTGCAATGTCAGATTTTCCAATATCATGTAGAACTATTATTTTCTAAATAGAAGGACTACAGTAGCATTGAAATTAGTAATATCTGCAAAATGTGTACACTAGATTAAACACCGACCAGTGAAACCGGCACAAATTTATCCACTCACTCCTTGCTCTGACCAGGATTTTGCAAGTGTTCAATTAAGACAGCAATTTACACCCCATACCGGCTGCATGCCAATGACCTAATTTCCCCGTGGGGTGAAATAAGAAAAGGTTCTTAGAGTGCTTTATTCATCCAGTAACAAAACTCTGCTCCGTCATGGCAACACTATCAATGACATGTCAAGGCTCTCAGCACCAACCCCCCTCTAAAGCTCTCTCTTTCTTTGTGGAATGCCTTTAAGATAGTCATAGTCATGTGGATTGTCTACAGTAAAATGCAGTGTCAGCTTTTGCTCTTCAAGAGAAATCCTGGAATTCAAGTTAGAGTGTATGAAATATGACTGCAATATACCTCTCTTTTCACTTTCATAACACAAATGGCCATAAGAGGAGGATAGTGAGCCACTGTTAAAAGCTCTTCATAAACTCACCTGCTGGTGTGCATTTAGTTTGTCAGTGCTATGCGCAGCTACACACACACACACACAACCCTTTTCTTAGACTTTTTCATGTGCCATTTGTGCATTTCTGCCATTCTATGTCATTTCAAGCCACATCAAAGCTTAATGGTTGACTTTTTATCCAAAGGAAATGCTTCGGTCTCTACCTTTTTTTCAGCTCTTTTCTAAAAGGATTGAACTCTGGTCACCTGCTCTCTCCCCCTTTTGCCCCGAAAGGTCAGTCCATTATAACAGCTTGGATTGAGGGCCAAATCCAACTTTTTATACTGCAGTTCTGTTTGGATGCTGTGCAGATTTATTGGTGGAACAGAAACTCTCTTTCTCTCTTTTTTCTTTCTCTCACTGTCTTTCTTTCTCTCATTCTCTCTCTCTCTATCTCTCTCTCTCTCTCTCTCTCTCTCTCTCTCTCATACAACCACACATGCACATACAACCACAAAAGAAACAATCTGATTACTTCGAAGACAAAGCAAGTTATACAAGTGCATTACTTTACCAATAGCATGTGCAAGTGAGATGAAATTTAAATGAACAAAGAATTGATGCATTTGAAAAACGTGAAATGTCCAGAATGTTTTCCATTTCAACTCTGACCATGACAAATGTTTCTTAACTTTTGGTAACATCTCATAAGCCAAAAAGAACTGTTCATTGTCAACAGTTTTGTATAAAGAACAAACTTGGACAGTTACAAACCAATCAGCTTTTCTGTTGGTCTAGGGTGTCAGATTTGCATAAATCTGAAATCTGCTTGGTGAACCTTTTCACCTCCAAGTGAAACCCTCAGTAGCACACATTTCTATTGAAAAAAAATCTAATTTCAGCCACAAAATATTGCTGAACAATGGTAAATGTGGCGACATGGTGACTCAACGGTTAGCACTGTTGCCTCACAGCAAGAAGGTCGCTGGTTCGAGTTCCAGCTGGGTCAGTTGGCATTTCTGTGTGGAGTTTGCATGTTCTCCCCGTGTTCGCATGAGTTTCCTCCGGGTGCTCCGGTTTCCCCCACAGTCCAAAGACATGCACTATAGGTGAATTGAATAAACTAAATTGGCCGTAGCATATGTGTGTGAATGAGTGTGTATGGATGTTTCCCAGTACTGGGTTGCAGCTGAAAGGGCATCCGCTGTGTAAAACATATGCTGGATAAGTTGGCGGTTCATTCCACTGTGACGACCCCTGATCAATAAAGGGACTAAGCCGAAGAAAAATAAATGAATGAATGAATGAATGAATGAATGGTACATGTGGATCACATTACATTAAATAATGATGTAGCTGTTGAAAATGTACATTTGCCATCACAAAAATCAATTATGCTTGTAGTTTTTTTTCTTTTTCTCAACAATTTAAGATATTTTAATGATTACTAGTAACTAGTAGCTACCAATATTCATAACAGGACAAAAAATATAATAGAAGTCAATAGCTACCAGTTATCAGAGTATTCTTCTAAATATCCTATTTTCATTCATTCATTCATTTTCTTTTCGGCTTAGTCCCTTTATTAATCTGGGGTCGCCACAGCGGAATGAACCGCCAATTTATCCAGCATATATTTTATGCAGCAGATGCCCTTCCAGCTGCAACCCATCACTGGGAAAAAATATTTTATTTTTCTTTTCTTTCTTTTTTTAACTCAAACAGACTTTAAACGTGGATGGGTATGATGGGAGAATAAAATGATTTTTTTTATTTTTTTATTTTCAAAATCCATTAAAATAGAAATTTGTTGATATTACATTTTAATACTATTATTATCGTCATTTCACTGTATTAGGATCAATTAACTCCAGCATATGAACAGAACAGAAAAATTAAAACAAACAAACAAACCAGACAAACTTTTAAATGATAGTCTATATCTATATACATTCAATTTATAATTCTATTGTCCTAAGAGCCTTAATCCCTAAACCTACATCTGCCCCCCCAAAAAATCATTTTAGCCCAGGTTTCAATCTTGAAGAGTGTCAGCTGAAGCCACTAGGCTTGTGGTTCTACAGGACTCATTGAAAGGGTCGTCTGCCATGCTGAAGCCACCTAACACTCTCACAGGCTTTTCAGAGCTACTCAATCGTGTGTTAATGTCTCTATTGTGGCGAACCAAACATTTAATGGCCAGCAGTTTGGTGCTCACATTTAGAGGCGAAGAAAGGCTTTTTTATGAGGAGGTGGAGGGGGGGCACTGATCCAGAGACCCTCTGGACATCATTGGCCACCAATGAGAGGAGGGTTGGACAAGGCTAATGGGCAAAGAAAGAGAGAGAAAGTTGAACAGCGTGGAGCCGTGTGCCTCGGTTTCCAAGATGGATAGTTAGAGCGTGAGGAACATAATGGAGGGAGGGAGAGTGATAGTCTGCTCATGAACGGAAGCAAGCAAATTGAGAGATGAACGTGGGGTTTGGGGGGAGGAGGAGGAGGTGTAGCCATAGTGGAGAAAAGGAGCAGTGCTTTGGTACTTTAGCAACTCCCGTGCAACTGAACCACATGGCATGCAGCATGCACCAGGTAATTCATCATGTCAGAGTTTGCAGGAGACTGCACACACAAAAGTGAGAGTGTGGGAAAAACCCAGGACAACAATGAAAGCTTACAAGCTCTCCCCCCTCAAAACACCCCCATTCTCCTCTGCCATCTCCTAAGGAATCCCTCCATGAGCCCAGCACTTCGCCTGCCACACTGCAGAGCAGACAGCCATTCATCCCTATCCAACTTGCAGAAAGAGAATAAGCAAAACTTTGTGCACTGCCAGTAACTCAGATTCACTCTCTTTGTGCACCTGATGTTGTTGTCAGGCCTGTGATTACTTGATAAGACTCAAAAGATTAAACCTTTGAGATGGCCGCAACCTTTTAAAGCTTAATGTGTTCACTATGTTTTTTTGTTTGTTTTTTGGGGGTATAAACTCTTTTTGCTAAGCTTTTTGTACTGTTTCTAAGAAAACACACACACACGCACGCATGCATACACACACACATACACACACCCAGCCAGAAAGCTTATGACAGCTTTTCTTCTAAGAAAATCTTCACCGCAGTTACGTACAAGTAGCTGCGGGACCTCGTGATGTTAGTTTCATACTCAAGTCATGAATGTCTTACTTTCTGTCGACAAAATACATGAAACAGGATATTTGCTTCTCAGTTACTGTATTTATCTAAAGAGATCTGAAAAAACTAGCAGCGAACTGGCTTGTCATGTAGGAAACCACAGTAATTTCCTGCATGGTTAGCGGGCTAGGTGTGTTTCAGTTTATACGTATTGCTTTGCAAATGTCTTTCGTGTTTTGCTGAGTTGCTTTAGCTGCATGATGTTTGAATTTGTCCTTTCAGAGTGAGTTAAAGGCACAACATGTAGGATATGTTCATTAAAATATCCACACAAAAAAAGCATTACAACAGTGCTATATATTATGCTGACTTTTACATTATCACAAATGTTTTGAAGAATGTTCAACACCAGAGAAACAGGGAAACACCAAAGACACTTTAATATGTTTTGAGTTTTCTTTGACTGCACAGAGCAACATTATTACAGAACCCTAAAATGTATTTATTATGATAAAAACCCACACTGAAAAAAACTTTTAAGCCAGTACAACAACAAAAAAAAAATCCTTATTTCCTTTTGCTTTTCTTGTTCACTCAACTTTTGAAAACATCAGCTGCACTGACCTAAAATTATTTGTCAGTAATACAAAAAACATTTAGTCGGGTTAAAATAAGATAATTAGTTTTCTGGAGAGGTGAACTACTCTGTAACAAAACTTTTTAAGTTGTGCCAACTGAACATTTTTTGTCTGCAGAACTGGAATGCCTGAAAAAAAAAACATAATCCTTATTTCCTTTCGTTTTTTCTTGTGTACTCAACTTTTGAAAACATCAGTTGCATTGACCTAAATTGTCTGAAGTTGAGTGAACAAAAAAAATCTTTTGGAAATTGGTACTAAGAAATACTACATTAAAAGAACAAACAAACAGTTCAATTGAAAAAAAATAAATAAAATAAAATAAAACAGAGACAAATGTTAACAAAACATTTATTAAACACAAAATTAGAAACAAGACAGGAGGCAAAACAACAATAACAGCAAACAAAGACAAAGATCAAAACATGGCATGCAGGACAAACAGGGAAAAATGCTTTGTAATGCTTCACAGGGAAAAACAAGACTTAGCAAAGAGTCTGTGTGAATGAGGTGTCTTTATAGTCCTATTATTCAGTCAATCATGAGCTTCCAGCTGTGTGTGTGTAATCAGGAGGAACAGGAAACTGGTTCCTCTATTTGAATTATAGTTTGAGCATTTGATTTGTCATTTAAGTATTACAGGATTTTACTGAGTTGTTCATGAGAATTAAATATCAAATACATTTGATTTCTCACTTGAGATTGCATTTTGATTTAAAATTTGATGTTTGAGCATTTGATTTATCATTTGGGTAGTTGTTTTGAAAGATTTATTATTTGATCATCATGATTTTTTAGGCATTTGAATTTTCATTTGAATTTTGTTAGGAAAAAACTTACATATATATATATATATATATATATATATATATATGCAGTAGTATTTTGTTGCTGTTGTTGTTAATAATAATGACATTAGTGTTATTATTGGTGTTATTATTATTTTTGTCTTTGTTGTTAGGGTTAGAAATACTGCAACCTTTATTTTTTCAAGTGAGGAGGTCTGAGATTAACCCAACTTAAAGTAACAAGTTGGCAGAGGCTTTTTTGGGTGAACTTGCGAAGTTTTGCTCACAAAACTAATATTTTTAACTTAATGAAGAACATTTTGATTTAGGTTAAGTAAACGTGTTAAATGTAGTTGTGCAGATATTTTTACTGATTTTTGACAAACCAACAAAAAAAACAAGTAATTTAAACTTTTTTCAAGTTGGATTTTTTACACTGCACATGATAACGACTGATTGAATATGGCATAATAAAAGCTCTACTGCTTTCGTGCCACGTCATGCTTTGATGGCTTCCAGCCCTACTCTGTGCCTAACACTACCAAAATAATAATTTTTTAATACTGTAGCTTATCTAATATTTCTGTAGGAGTCCTGTAGGATGTAATGAAGACCACAACTCCCATGATTCCACACTCCGTCACGACATGATCAAACTTTACCTTTGTTTGTTGTGAATACACATTTTTGCTCTAGTGGCAAAAATATCACACTGTACCTTTAATATCAAAGTCTGTATGCAAATTTGCGATAAAAAAATTCCACTTTCTTTAGAAGTGTATTGGCACTAACATAGGGGTCTGGTGTATTAAAGGTTAACCAGTCTATCCATAATAGATCCTGAGACAGAGTAAGATCTAGTACTCTTGACCCAGACTCGCAAGGGAATATGAAACCTCTTCTGTCTCCATACAATCATTACACTGTCTGCATGCTTGAGGTGAATGTATGGCTTTGCTGCTGATACATGAAGTTTTGCACTTTAAATGCAATGTAGATAAAAATTAATGAGTTTTAGTGTATCTTTTTTATTAGAGCTGCTAGCTTGGAGCAACATTTATTAACACCAAACCTTTAGCTTTACATTATGAGATTCAAATCTTATAATGATTCATTTGTAAACTAAAAACAAACATTGCTGTAAGCGTTCAATTAATGAGAGACCCAAGCTTGTTTGTCTCTGAAAAGTTCTCAGAGGTTTGAGGGAAATTATGAGAAGAACTTTCGAGATGAGGTCAGAATGTAGCTGCAGAACTCTCTTCTCTTTCTATACATTCACGTACAGTTTATACTGCTACAAGTGTCATCCATACAAATGGATCCATACAAACTAATTTTAATTTTCCCAAAAAGCAACAGTATCTGTTAAGGCCTGTTCACACGAAGGATGATAATTATAACAATAACTACAACTATACAGGAAGTCCTCACAAAAGCTATAATGATAATGAATGAAAACAATAAATTGAAATAATTTTCTGCTCTTATTTTCCAGATAATAAACATTAAAATCATTAATGGGCAATTAGAATTCACTGACTTTGCACATTTAAATCCTCGATGATCCATATGTTCAAGTCAAAGGCTATAGGTAAGGGAATATGTCCATCCAGTCGATTGTTCTTGTTGTATAAAACTGAAGATCTTTATTTATGTAAAAACAAGCAGTTGGATATACATTATCCAGTCTGCGTTAATGGGTTACTGAAGTTACTGCTATTTGTCATTATCATATGACCTACCAGCATCAGTTGTTTTGCTTCACTCCTATTCATGAATTCTCTCCTGTGGCGTTATGGGATAGCATAACGTCCATTGTATGTGCTATACAAAATCTCATTGTAAGTAGTCAGACATCAGGGTACTTCACGCATACTGTTTTTCCAATTTGGTGAATTTGAACATACTACTTGGCTCATATACTGTTTTTCACATACTATATAGTATGCTATTTCAGACACTGCTTATGGCTTTTAATTGAGCATGTTGATGTACTTTAAACTGAAATGGATTATGAAGTAGGGCTCTGGGTTTTTTGTTTTTTTTGCACATCATTCCCTCATAGCAAACTAATGGTAAGAGAAGTGTGGTTAAGAACATTGTGGCTGAAGCTGTCAAACTGACATCAACAGAGAAGGACCACCACTCCAAAAGTTGGAAGCAAATATTCAGATTTTGATTGATTATCAATTAATTTGCACTGATTAGGCTAACTGTTCACCTAAAGATTAACAAATCTGCTCTAGCAAAATAAGAATTGTACACATTTGTGTGAAAAGATTGATTTCACACAAACTTTAAAAGGGGACCTATTATGCCCCTTTTAACAAGATCTAAAATAAGTCTCTGATGTGCCTAGTGTGTGTATGTGATGTTTAACTCAAAATACCCCACAAATAATGTTTTATAACTCTTTGAAACTGCCCCTTTTAGGCTTTTATCCTAATTGGTGACTGTCACTTTAAATTCAAATGAGATTGTGCTCCCAGCCCTTTTTTCAAAAGAGGACAGGGCTATAAATGCCTATGTGTTAGCATAGTGGCAGATTCATCAACAAGACTAACGTCCTATGCTAATAAGGGAAAGATCGTCACTAATGGGCAGGGTTTCCCCCCTCTGATGACATGTACAAAGCCAGAATGTCAATCAAAGTGTTTCTACAGACTGTTTTTATCAAGTGTGAATATAAAAAAAAAATTTAAAATACTTTTACCATTAGAACCTGCTTATATTCAAAGACTGTTGCCACACAACTGTGCTTAAACCCCTTATAAAAGTGATTTATGCATAATAGGTCCCTTTAAGTATTCATTGAATGTATTTACATGTGCACTTTTTAAAACCTGATGACTTTTTCACACACTGTACAATACTTAAAATATTAATTTAATGGGGAACTGTAATGAACTTTTGATGATATAAAGCCTACAGCCCGCACACACACACACACACACACACACACACACACACACACACACACACACACACACACACACACACACACACCTTAACAAGTTCACATATAAATAACTGACTTCAACCAGCTTATTCAATGTGTCATTTTCCATTTTGATGTCAGAACCAGATAAATGTAAAATCTATACTTTCAGCAAGCATATTGATGTGCACACAAACGCACTCACTGTTCAAAATAACACCATTTGCTTTCCGTGGAGAGAAAAGTATATTTGATGAGAAAACAGATAAACGATGAGAAAATGTTCATTTGGGGAGGATAAACTCTCCTCTCTACAACCTCAAAAAATATCTTGTTGTATCTGTGCACTGCCAGCAGTACACTAAGTGGAAATCCGTGTGTGATTTGTCACCATTTCCACAGACTTAGACACCCAGGCACACAAGCCCCATCCCTAATGGACACTCTGCGCACGCTAAACAAATTAGGCCTGCGCATTACAGCTAGAGTGCTAGACAGAGAGAGATAAAGATGCTAAAGCTAATGGCTACCAACACTTTCTTCTAACACCATGATGGATAACCGTGGGTAACGTAGTTATAAACCCCCCGCCCGGAGGCACGATCGACAGGCAGCCCCGGAGCTAGACGTCAAAGGACGTTCACAAACCCAGAGTGAATGAGTGAATGCATTACGATCCAGCAACGCTTAGACACCTTTAACACCATTACAGAGATGCTTTCACTTAACAGAGTCTAGACTAGGCAAAAACAAACTTATCATCTTCACCTATGGATGACGAAGAGGCGCCTATGTGCAATGATTGGCAATTTTTACATTTATTAGTCTCAGGGTCATTTGTATAGGTCAATAAACAGCACAAGAAGCCGGCTGCAACAGTAGGGCCATATAATTGATGGTAGAACCTGACCGGTGGACAGTGGCATAATAAAAGCTCCACTGTTTTCGTACCACATCATGCGTTGATGGCGTCCAGCCCTACTCCGCTTAACACTACCAAAATACTAAGTTTTGAATACTGTAGGAGTCCTGTAGCATGCAATGCAGACTACAACTCCAATGAGTCCATACTCAGTCATGACAAGATCAAACTATGCCTTTGTTTGTTGTGAATACACAAGCTCTAGTGGAAAAAATGGCATACTGTACCTTTAATCGCACCATTACAGAGATGCTTTCACTTAAAAGAGTTTAGACTAGGCAAAAACAAACTTATCATCTTCACCTATGGATGACGAAGAGGCGCCAATGTGCAATGATTGACATTTTTTACATTTATTAGTGTCAGGGTCATTTGTCCAAGTCAATAAACAGCGCAAGAACCCAGCTGAAACAGTAGGGCCATATCATTTTTAGTAAATTTTTTAATTATTTTATTAATTTCCATTTGAATACTTCTCTGGATTCTGGATGGGTTTTATTGGTATTCAGTAAGTCAATTTGTAATGGCATTCCATTTTATCTAGTAAATTACATTTTTAAAGACTAGAATCTCAGTATTTTTCACTTCACAGAAATTGCATTAACTACACAACTAAATATTTTATTTTATTTTGATATTATTTATGCATGTTAGGTTTGAACACACAAACAAACACACATAAAATATTTTCATATAAAAATGTTTCCTTTTAGAAAAAAATGCTTCATATTATTATATATTTTTAATATTAATTAAATACCATATACTCTACCCATGTGGCTCTGCATATCCAGTCTCACCAAGTAGACTCTCAAAATGATTTTAGTTTATAGAACTACACATTTTAAGCCTCACTAAAAATGTACCAGATTCCCACTGATGGCACCATGAGAGGACTGCAACATAATAGCGTTAGTCAGATAAAGGTTGGTAACCGCAGCAATGGTGCTGGCAGCGATAAGGAACAAGACGGGTGAAGCCCATTAGGACACACTTCCTTGGTGAGAGCGAGAGTGAATCTCTCACACATCAGTGGACCTTAATCAGATCTGGGGCCGGCGCAGGGTCTCATCTGTACCTTTCATCTTACCCTCTCCCGCTACCATGCCGTCTGTCACTCCATCCTTCCAACTTTCCTATTTCTGCGCTGATAAATGCACACATCGTTCCTTCTCCAAACCCAAGTAACTGTAGCCGACGAGGAGCAAAATCCTGTGATCCTTCAGCATGTCTGACAAAAACGAAACAGACACAGTGGAGTTAGAATTGCGAATGAAGAGGAAAGCGGAGAAAAGTGATGTGGTTTATTGGTAATGCTGTCATGTAAACAAACATTACATGCAGTTCAGTGCACCGGCTCGCTGCACAACATCACTCTGACATGCGGTTGGAAGCGCAATCATCTTGCCGCCTGTTGAAAATTCCACCATTTTTCAGCACATTCTTCAATTCCTCTTGAAACCTGTCATGGTCAGTAGGTTAACCAGCCATCGCTAAGCTCTGACCCGGCTTCAGACCTCAGCAGGGAGATCTGCTGAAAATCATGCGAAAGCCCCCTCCCCGGGCTCACGCTGTGACTTCGGGGCACAATTACGGCCAATGTTTCCAAACACAGCAAACGGTCCGTCATGAGTGAGTGAGGTTCACAGCATAATCTGCCCCAACAGAGGGGCCCCTTTTCCAGAATGCAGGCCTTTGATTCTGACCTCATTTAACCCTGCGAATCTGACAGATAGACGGGGGATGGAAGCAGAAACATTGTTTAATAAAGGTTTATGTACATCTTTACAAGTTTAAGCAATGTTTTAAACTGAAGTTTGATGGGGAGTTTCTCTATCTAGTTGTGTCAGTCACAAAACAAGGACATAACCAACACTATCTCAAGGCAATTCGTAACTTTGATTTAGTGGCTAATTCATTTGCGCGATCTCATTTGTACATTTTTGATTTGCTCATAATCCAATAAAGGGTAGGGTTAGGGGTGGTTTTTGGAGGCACGCCTCCTTTTAAAAATCATACAAATTAAATTGTATTCTTACAAATTGGCCACTTATCTGACAAAACGTTAAAAATAGATATACGTTTCCTTGTGAGATAACACAACATACGTTCAAGTGCATGTGTACTTTATATTAACAAGCTTTAATAGGTAAAAAAAAAATCCTGTCATCATTCACTCATCTACATTTGGGCTTGTCACATTTGAAATTTTTAACCTTGGATCATCCTAAACCCTGGATGAATTGATTCCTGAGTTATCTGCATTCACGTTTCACACCATTTACTATTAATGAGTAATCATTAACCACCCGATTCGAATGTTATCACTCGACTGAATGGGCGTTATCAGTGGATATCAGCTGATAGATATGGGCCAGTAGGGGCCTTCTGCGCAAACTAGTAGGCTCAGAAGGCTGTTATCATCCATCCACGTGGTTAATCAGCTATACTAATAGAGAAGACTCCAGATCCAGATCTGTTTTTACATTACTGTGATGGTTGGGTTTAGGGTTGGGGTAGGGGTAGACGTTAATAAAATACAATTAATGGGAAATTTAATAAATAATATTCATAATTCTCGTGGTTAATCAGCTATACTAATAGAGAAGACTCCAGATCCAGATCTGTTTTTACATTACTGTGACGGTTGGGTTTAGGGTTGGGACAGACATTTCACACTGTACATTCCTAAACATTCTCATTTGCATATTTGCTGCTGTTGTTGTCGCTTGGACAAATTGGAGAAACAGCAGGCAACCTTTTTACAACTTTTGAATCTTTTTTGTTTTTTTAAAGTTTGTCCCGTAGCTGACCTGGCATTTGTTGATACCCAGACTCAGCTAATTTGTCAGTAAGCTCTTTAAATACTCTGTTGTTTCTGAGCTAAAAAAAATATATATTTTTCTGACCATAGTTGTTATAAATAATACAGTCACTCCAATTCACATGCTATTTGACATTTCTTACTTTTGAAGTTTTTATATAACGTTAGCTCTCACCGGCTGCTGTTTGTTTCCTGTTTTCACATGCGTTTTGTGACATGATGTAAACCCCATTGCTTAATTTCTGTTTGACTGTCTCTGTTGCCAAGCATTCAGCAGCAACAAGCAAAAACTGCACCGGTTTACACTTAACAAACTTAGGACCACAATGAGGGTTTAACCCTGTTCTGGAGCAGAGTTAAAAAAATTTAAATGCAATGTTAACACTGCTTTTAAATTACAGGTGTGTTAAAAGCAGTATTTAGAATGATGATAACCCAGGGTTAAGCACAGTATAAAATGCATATTTTTCTAATCTAAACCCATAAATATATATTAATGCTCATCTTCAAAACACAAATGAGGAGAGTTTTTAAATGAAATCTGATTCTGAGAGATTTCTGCCCCCCCACTAATTGTTCACCAAAACGTCTACCTTTCCAAAACATTCATGAAGAGATCACAAATAAATCCATATCAATTTGGCGGCTTAAAACAAGATTTATTTAGGCTTTGACTTGCATATAAACATCCACTAACAATGTTTACATTATTCAAATGTGGTCACAGGAGATCAACCATGCTTTCTTGACATGTGAGGACCAGCGAGGTTCATTATTGCGTGTCAAGCTGACATACTTCAGCTTACATTCATGTTTGTTAATCAATGCTTTTTGTTAAATCTCTTTATCCTCATCTCTTATTCATGTTCTGTCAGAAAACATGGATTACTCCTGATTCATATGAGCTAAATTTTGATCTCTTTATGAACATTTTGAAGAGTCAAAGTCTTGGCTAAATATTATTTCAATGGAGGGACGGATGTCTTTATTTGTATTCTGAAGATGAATGAAAGTCTTATTGGTTTGGAAGAGACATAAGGATGAGTACGATGACAAACTTATCCTTTTGGGATGAACTAACCTTTTAATGTCAAATTTGAGCAAAGGTTAGTTGGACATTAACTTATAAATGTATCTTTTTCAACTCTCTTTTGTATAACTGCTGCAAAGATACATTTAAAGTCTTTATTTAGTTTTCTATTCAGTCCATAAACCTAAGTCTGTTATTTTGGCACACATCCCTCTGTGTTGATCGGCCATGGTTCAAGATAGAGAATACCATTCAGAATAGCATGAATAGTTAGTAGTGATGAACAAGTGGAGCGAGTGAAGTTGGTATCTAAAGTAATCATTTCTGGATCAGCTGTGGCTTTCAGTGGCTGTGAACCATGAAATCTGGGGCAGGCGCACAACAATTTAACTACTTATTGATTGTATGTTTCTGCACCCCGTGAAGAGTCCAAACCTCCATTAAGGCAGCTGAGATACAACACTTTAAGTATTTCATCAAATCTTTTTGATGCTTTTTTTTTATCTTGAATACAATCTAACTTGGCAAGTTAATACAAAGAAAAAACAAAAAGGCATAATCAGTTTCAATAGTTGCATAGTACAACTAAAGAAGTAGATGTCTTTTAAAAACAACAACATCATAGGTTTTCTATTACTTATCAATTAAGAAAAAATACTAAAACTGCATGGGATCACTAAATATTTTATATTTTTATTAATTGGCTGTCCATTCTTAAAAGAATCCTGACAAAAAGTATCAGATAACATTAAAAGGATAGTTCACCCAAATATGCAAATCCGGCCTTTATTTATGTATTTATTTATTTTGTTCTGTTGAACACAAAATATATTTTGAATAATGTTACCTGTAAAAACCTTTAACCATAGACATCTATAGTAAGAAAACAAATACTATGGAAGTATGGAACTCAAGCTTGTTTGGAACGTCATTTTTCTCTACCTATTTATCTTTACTGATCTATTGTCTTTCTTTTGATTTTATAAATATTTGTACATTTTCTTCTCTTTTTTTTTTAACAACCTTCATCACTCACACTGAAGTGGATGTACTGTATGTATGTAATGTATGAATGTACTGTCAGATCAACCACAGAATCATTCTTCAGTTTTAATCCTTTTTTTATTTTTATTACTAAGTTGTGCCTTGTTTGGAAACAAGTCTATGATTAAATGAACAAAGGACCAAGTTATTATTAGAAGTTATTTTATATTGCTGGAATTAATACAGGGAATGCAAAGACTGTTTTTCCATAATTTGCAATAGCACAGCCATTTGTAGCCATATTTATTCTTTCCACAACCTGTTGATTTGACTGATTGGCTTCTGTATAAGCTGTTTTTTTTTAGACTTGAGAAGATCTGAGTTCTTCCAGGATGTTTTACAGTACAATGACCTCTTATACTTTATATCAAAAGATCAAGGGAATTTTGATTTCTTATTTCATGACCCCTTTAAGCAGCACAATAACCTTCAACTTTGACTGTTACTGTTTTCTCTATCAATGTTTCTTATAATTGTTATCAATGCTGAAAAAATGTCTTGAGCACCAGCATATTAGAACGACTGAGCGATTATGTGAAACAGTAGACGACTTTGAGACTCTTTAGGAATTAGACATAAGGACAAAAATAAAACAGAGATACTCACACACCAGACGATAATCTGAAGGTCTGTGTGGTGGAAAAAGTTCAGAAAAAAAAAATATATATATATATATATATAAAGAGACAGAGAAAATGAAATCTCAGGATTAGAAAAACAGCTTTTCAGATCAATGGCCAAGAAAAGGTCTGAGTATCGATTTGAGAAAGGTACTTGTGGCGTATGAAAACACAAAGGTGGATTTTCTGTCTGCTGATGGCTTAGATGACCTTCTTCAGATCCTCAGAGGCAAGCGCACCAGCTACAAACCTTTCATTTCTCAGCTAGTGTCTATTCCTATCAAACTCTGTGGTAGGATACTCTAACCTGATTGAACCTTATTTAAAAAAAAAAGGGGAAAAAAGAAAAAAGGCCTGGAGCCCTGTCCATTCTGATTTTAGTTGTGAACTGTAATTGGTTCATGTTCTACCGACATGATCCTGTCAGCTCGTGTGTGATTGACAGCGCTAGTCCCAGAAAGCCTCATTTGTGGAGAGTTCCTTGCTCACTTTGGTAGTAACTATGTCTCTCCTCATCTCCTTGGGTGAAAATACTGCTCATAATCTCCTGCTCACATGAACATGCACATGCACACACACATTGGTGGTTTACAGGGACTCTCCATAGGCGCAGTATATTTTATACAGTAAAAATGCTTATTATAGAGCTCTACCCCTAAACCCAACCCTCACAGGTAACCTGTGGCAAAATTTTAATGTCAAAAAACATTGTTAAGCATGATTTGATCATCAGACATGTCCTTGTAAACCACAGTAATGTGGTTCAACTAGGTCATACCCACGTCATTATACAAAAACTGTCCTTGTAAACTACCAAAATCATTACACACACACACACACAAATGCAAGTTCTCTTACAGAACAATGATGTCGCACAATGGTATAAAGCAGTATCTAACTTCCATCAATATGTGATGTGACCACCTGGCACCTGCTTATACAGGGAGCATTCATTGAAAGGTGAATTACTCCTCATGGAGACATTTGTGAGAGACAGTTCAGAACATTTACTTTGTTGCAGATCATGAACCATATCTATTTGAACCAGAATACACAGAAGTTAGTCAATTCTCTGGTGCTGCATAATATTATTGCACGTGCTGCAGCAACTCAACTGTTCAACCCTATAGGAGTTGTAAAATAAGACTGTATTAAAAAAAAATAATAATAAATAAAGTGGAATGTTTCTTTAAAGGTTCCGTGAAGTGCTTTGAAATATTCATTTTTTTATTTGATGTATGACATAATCTCAACTGAGATGGTGGGACATAGAGTAGCTCCTCTCCTTTACAAAACAGCCAATAGCATTTTTATCACAACTCTGCCAGTGAGATTGGTGGAGATTAAGCACATCAAATGAAAAGCAAATGAGAAGCATCTTGAAGGGGCGGGGCACGTCAGATGCTCGAAAGCATTTGATTGGTCAAGATTTTATGAGAAATTGAAGTATGAGGTGACGTGAAAAAAAACAAAACGATTAAGGCAGAAGTGACAAACTGCTATAGATGTTTATATCAGCTCTATATTTTCTAAATACGATTTTCACTGTTTTGGAACACACTAGCTAATAGATATCCTTTAAAACTAGCATCCACATTTTTATTTTTATTTTCACGGGACCTTTAAGACAGCTGTAACTGTAGTCCATATCTATCTCAAAATGACAACATCAGTTTGACTGCTACAGTATACTCAGTCCAGAATGTGTCTCTAAATAAAGCCACACTTCCACTGAACAAGAGGGATGTGCTATTGATTAAGAGAGGGACGAAGCCATTACTAGGGGTCATTCTTAATCCTGTCCTCCAAAGATGCCACTCTTATTGACCATAGCAGGACAAATTAAACAGAGGGAGTGAAGATATGCAGCACACTGGCACACTCAAAACACACAAACTGCTCTTACCAGAGGTTAATACAAAAAAAAGGACAATCAAACATTGACGAACACAGGCTAGAGGAAATGGAGATAAGAATGAACGAAATGAACCTGGAGTTCAAACAGGGGAATCTTTCTCCAAAAAGGGAAATTAAAAGCACAACAAATTGACTTGCTGTATCCACCTGTGGCTATTTTTTTTCATTGTGAGTTATATCTCTTATAACAGCAGGCTACATATTACACAAGCTCCCTAGTACTTTTTCTCAGCATTGTTTGTTTTCTGCCACAGCCTGGCTTTTGTTTCCCTCTCTGAATCTCAGGGACTTTTCTAGAAGATGAAACACAGAGCTCAAATCACACAGCAATCATGTCTTGCGTCTTGTGGTTACATGCAATCAAAATTGTGTGTGTGTGTGTACAGCCAAAAAAATTTTTTTTTAAAAATAACGAAACCACCAACACAAAAATGTTGAATTGTATCACAAGAAGTGTATAGTGACTTGTCAACATATTACAATTGACAGACAACATAAACGGTTAGACAGAAGTTCATGATTTACTGTGTGCTTGGTTGTAAGTGTTGGTGGCTGATTTCACTGCATTACTTGGGGGCTGTTCCTACATAGAAATGACAGTTAGGCTACTTTCTGACTTGTTCTGGCACTTTAGAAAACATCCAAAACAATAGCAGTTACAGACTGCTTTGGGATTTTGATTGTGCACTGTTTCATTACAAAATTATAAAATCATTTAATGCTAAATAAATAACTTTGATAATGCTAGCTTCTTTCTACAGGCACTACGTACGCCTACAATTCATCTTAATCAATGTTTAACGCTACACACAGTGATCTTAAAGACAATGCAAATATGGTGAAATGTATAGGAATTTGAACTATTAAGTTTCAGCAAAAAGAAATTAAGAAAATATAAGCAAAAAGAATTAAAATCAAAAAGAATAAAAAAAAAGTTTAAATGGGCACATGAAACAGCGAACACTGCATAAAAACAAAATTTAATCCTTTTTTTTTACAACTGTCAAATATTAATGTTTAGCTGCTAGTTTTAGGTCCGTGTATCATCCGTTCATTGGATTATTCCATTTATTCTGGAAAACGAAACACCAGAAAAACAGTCAATATTTCGTTTTTCTGTTTATTCTGTAGGCACAAAAACACAAAAGCTCATCTGTTATCCTGTTTTTAACTCAAAACGGAGAATTAAAACAAACACAAATCAAAAACGAAATAATGAGTCAAAAAACTGTATTTATTCGTTTGATCAAAAAACGAACACCAAAAAAACGGGAATTCAACGTGTGGGCGTGCATGAGACGGAGACGCCCCCTTTTTGCCGATTGGTCAATAGCTATGAGGCGCTGTAGGATTTAAATAAATTAATACATTAAACGCTTATCAACACATACATAAAACACGAGCATATACACTTATAAATTACTCGCATATACACCTATGCTATTGGATGTACAAAATATATAAACTTGCATTTAAACTTGATGCATGTATACACCCACATACACACGCACATAAACTCGCTACATGCAAACACACACTCGCATTTACATATAAACTTGATTTATGCATTTGCGCCCATAAACTCTCGCATATGAATATAAACTCGATGCGTGCATAAACACCCAAATAACACTCGTGCAAGCATACAAAATAAAATTCACAAACATATATACAATTAGTTGCGAATACATGCAAGTGATTTGATATGTGTATGAGCATGAACTTCTCAGCGTAAAAGTCATTTGAGTTTAAAGGGACGAGATCATTATTTATCATTTAAAAAATAATTTATAATCTTATGAAATAAAAACAATGCGATTAATAGAGAAATTACACCTGTTGAATAATGAAAACAGATTATGCTTAAAATATATAAAAAAGATAATGCTAAGGAATGCTCCAGCAAAATTATTATGCAATTAAATTATTGAAAAGCAATGAGTTTACTAAATATAAGGTTGCATAAGTAATTATTTAGAATAAAATATATTTATTTAATATAATTTTTTTTTAATGTTTTTTTTTTATTGAATGGCAAACTGTATTCGTCACGGGTTACGATACACACTTATGTCCAGTAGGGGGCGGGAATGCACTTTATAAGTGGGTTTGCCTGTCACCAATAAACAGGCTAATGCACCAAAACGCTGGATGCCATGGTTGCAGCCGCCATAAAATAAAGTTATTAAGAAAAGAAGCAGTGTCCAGAGGATCTGATATATGCCTTATATAGCTTGTTCGTGGGGGTTAGCTTGACCAACGTGATGAAAAGAAACATTTTATCAGCGTTTTTTTTTTTTGTATATGCTGAATCTTATATCCACACTGTAAAAACATAGGAAAATAATACTAATTATAATAATAATAATAATCCAAGAAGGGTATAGGCTACATTAATATTTGCAATAGAAAAGAGGATGGTTTGTAAATCTTAAAATCAGCCCTGAAATTGTAGATATTGGACATCCTATCTGTCCATTTATATTTGTGTATGTATTACCTAAAAAAATTAAAAGGTTTAACATACAAATGCGACTCTTTCATATATATTTTATATAGTCTATTTATATAATATTTTATATTGCTTTATATAATATATTTTCATTAGTTAACAGATGTTATACCTCTATTAATCGCATTCTTTCTATTTCATAAGCTTTGCAGTGATTCGTGATAAATTGTATATATGTCTGTGAATTGTATTTATTTAGTGTTTATTGTATTTTATAGGTGTTTATACATGCATTGAGTTTATTGATATGCGAGTTTACATTTACATTTACATTGAGTCATTTAGCTGACGCTTTTATCCAAAGCGACTTACAATTGAGGTTCACAAAAGAAGCAATCAGTACAAGAGAAAACAAAGCATACATAAGTGAAATCGGACTAGTCTTGAGTAGGTAAAACACAATATACGAGCTAAGTGCAGTCAAGGTTTTTTTTTTTTTTTTTTTTTTTTAGTGGGTCAGGTGTAGACGAAAGAGATGAGTTTTAAGGCGATTTTTAAAGATGGACACAGAGTCTGCCAAACGTGTTGTAAGAGGCAGATCGTTCCACCATCGTGGGACCGATTCAGAGAAAGTGCGAGAGAGTGATTTCTTACCTTTTTGGGACGGCACCATGAGACGACGCTCGTTAGCAGAGCGCAGTGGTCTGGAGGGTAAATATGTCTGTATTAGTGAGTGAAGGTAGGCGGGTGCTAAACCTGTGGTGGTCTTGTAGGATATGAGCAGAGCTTTGAATTCGATGCGGGCGGCTATAGGGAGCCAATGTAACCTGACAAAGAGGGGTGTTACATGTGCTCTTTTCGGTTCATTGAAGACTACTCTTGCCGCTGCATTCTGTATCATCTGTAGAGGTTTGATAGTGCAGGCCGGGAGTCCAGCGAGTAAAGCATTGCAGTAGTCCAGCCTGGACAGGACCAGAGCTTGTACCAGGATTTGTGCAGCATGCTCTGAGAGAAAAGGTCTGATCTTCCTAATGTTGTAGAGAAGGAATCTGCAGGACCTGGCAGTGTTGGCAATATGATCTGTGAAGGTTAGCTGGTCATCGATTATTACTCCCAAGTTTTTGGCTGTTCTGGAGGGTGCAGTGGTCGATGATCCCAGTTGAACAGAGAGGTTGTGACGGATCTTAGGGTTGGCGGAGATGACGAGAAGTTCAGTTTTCATAAGGTTCAGCTGTAGGTGATGGTTCCTCATCCAGAGCGAGATGTCACTCAGGCATGCCGAGATGCGTGCTGAAACCGATTGATCATCCGGATGGAACGCAAGGTGAAGCTGCGTGTCGTCCGCATAGCAGTGATAGGAAAAGCCATGCTTTTGAATGACGGATCCCAATGATGTCATGTAGATCGAGAAGAGCAGCGGTCCGAGCACTGAGCCCTGAGGGACGCCGGTCTTGAGATGTTGCGATTCCGAGACTTCACCTTTCCACGATACCCTGAAGGACCTACCTGAGAGGTAAGACTGGAACCATTGGAAAGCCGTATCAGAGATTCCCAAGGTCTTGAGGGTCAAAAGGAGTATGCAATGGTTAACCGTGTCAAAAGCAGCTGAAAGATCCAGTAGGATGAGGACCGATGACTTAGAGGCTGCCCTAGCCAGTCTTAGGTCTTCAACAACCGAGAGCAGTGCAGTCTCCGTGGAGTGGCCCCTCTTAAAGCCTGACTGCTTGCTGTCCAGGAGGTTGTTCTGAGTAAGGAAGGATGAGAGTTGGTCAAAGACGACACGCTCCAGAGTTTTTCCAATGAAGGGCAAGAGAGATACCGGTCTGTAGTTTTCTAAAAGTGGAGGATTAAGAGAGGGTTTCTTTAGGAGCGGGGTGATGCGAGCCTCCTTAAAGGCTGTAGGAACTGTACCAGAGTTTAGAGATGAGTTGATGATGTGTGTGAGTGCAGGAACGATCGATGGAGAGATAGCCTGAAGTAGATGGGTGGAGATAGGATCCAGCAGGCAGGTAGTGGGGTGGTTGGAGGCAATGATCTTTGCAATGTCGTCCTCCATTAGTGGAGAGAAAGAGGGGAGCGAGGTCTCAGGAGTCGGAGTGTGGACCATCGGAGTTTAGGTGCATCAAGTTTATATGTAGGCTATATGCGAGTAAAGGTGTGTTTGGATGCAGCGAGTTTATATGTGTGCCTGTGTCAATGTGGGTGTTTATGCAAGGACCGAGTTTATATAGGCTATGTATATGCGAATGTGTATAAGTGTGTTTGCATGTAACATGTTTATGTGCGTCTGTATGCATGCATTAAGTTTATAGGTCTATGTATACGCAAGTTTCATATTGTTTTGTTCATCCAATAGCATAGGTGTATATGCGAGTAATTTATAAGTGTATATGCTCGTGTTTAATGTATGTGTTGATAAGCGTTTAATGTATTAATTTATTTAAATCCTACAGCCCTCATAGCTATTGACCAATCGGCAAAAAAAGGGGCGTCTCATGCACGCCCACACGTTGAAATACCGTTTTTTTGGTGTTCGTTTTTTGATCAAACGAATAAACGAATAAATACACAGTTTTTTGACTCATTATTTCGTTTTTGATTTGTGTTTGTTTTAATTCTCCATTTTGAGTTAAAAACAGGATAACAGATGAGCTTTTGTGTTTTTTGTGCCTACAGAATAAACAGAAAAACGAAATATTGACTGTTTTTCTGGTGTTTCGTTTTTCAGAATAAATGGAATATTTGAATGAACACGGACCGTCTTACCTTACATTCTTTCACTGTTGAAATCTGACGTGCCTCCTAAAAACAAGAATGGACGCACCTCTATATAAATACATTCTGGGAGTATCATATTTAATTAGACTTTCGCGATCTTTTTTGATCCACTATTTTTTCCATTTGTGGCAGACCAAATTGGTCACTATTTGGTCGCTCATTAGATTAGGAGGCTTCATTTTATTTTTGCTTGACTTTCACCACTCGCGCATGCGTGAAAGGGTTCTGCGCGTCTGTGGCTTTAAATAAACACCATCAAACTCTCAAAATCGGCGGTAGTGGGTTGCCGCGTTCAAGACCCTTGACGTTACACAGTGTTCACTGCTCCAGTTTTCCCTGTGTGCTGAGCACGATATATTTTTAAATTCACTTCATTTGACAAAATAAAGTCTCGGAACACTAGCCAGCAAAGTCATCACACAGTTATGCGGGGAGCGAGTTTTCCAATTTTTGGTTGCACTTCCGGTTTGGGGAACGTTCAACCAAAAGAAGGCTGAACTAGTTCAGATAAGGTTGCCCTACAAATATTCCATAGCTGCAGTGAAAACTGAATGAGAGGTACGTTTTCCTTCATGCTTTGCTTTTGTCATAACGGTATGTTATTTTGTTTTTGGAGCTGTTCATTGATGTGTGCGTTTTGTTTGCTTTTTGCCTATGCTTTTCTTTTTTGGTCCTACATCTGTAACCTAACTGTTTAGTAGGCGTTGACAATTTTGTATTCTTGATTTTAAATAAAATTGCCATAATTGTTGGTATTTGAATTGATCAATAGAAATATTAATGGAATTAATTTGAAATTAATTGAATATTTTCAAATTTAACTTAAATGTGCAAAACTTTGAAAAGGTAACGCTAGAACAAAAATATAAAAGGTAAAACATGTAACACTCAAGTTCTTTCAGCTTATTCCCTGATTTATCAGGGGCCCCCACAGCAGAATGAACTTCTAGTTACTCTGGCAATTGTTCTTGCACAGAGGATGCCTTTCCTGTAACACCCACACTCTCCTATTCACAAACTACAGCCATTTTAATTTGTTATATTCACCACCACATGTCTTTATACTGTGGGGGAAAACAAACAGGGAGAACATGCAAACTCCACACTGAAATACCTTCTGGTCCAGCCGGGACTTAAACCAGCAACCTTCTTGCTGTGAGGCTAACCACTTTAGCCACCATGCCACCCACATGTAAAACTAAAATGTGAAAATATGGACCCATAGATTTTTGTGTCTGACCTGAAAAAGCTTTATTCTTTACTTCTTTATTTTTTTCATCTTTAATTTGCACATTGCAGAACTTTTCACGTCTGCTTTTTACGGGACTGCAGTTTAATGCTAATTTGCCTTAAGTAAATCTGATGGACATGCAGAGCTTGTGATGGAGTTTAACCTGAGAGACAGCGACAAGATGGATTTGTCTGACACCAGGAGATTGCATTCAGTGACTCACCTGTATTAGACAAGGGCACAGACGATCGAAGAGCAATGACACAAGGCCCTGACCAGCCTCACAGGCAGTTTAATTAAATTTCATATTATTTCATTCATTCATTCATTTTCTTTTCGGCTTAGTCCCTTTATTAATCAGGGGTCGCCACAGCGGAATGAACCGCCAACTCATTCAGCATATGTTCTACGCAGCGGATGCCCTTCCAGCTGCAACCCATCACTGGGAAACATCCATACACACCCATACACTACGGACAATTTAGCCTACCCAATTCACCTATACTGCATGTCTTTGGACTTGTGGGGGAAACCGGAGCACCCGGAGGAAACCCACGCAAACACGGGGAGAACATGCAAACTCCACACAGAAACGGCAACTGACCCAGCCGAGGCTCGAACCAGGGACCTTCTTGCTGTGAGGCGATTATGCTACCCACTGCGCCACCATGCAGCCCTCATATTATTTCATTATATAATTTTTTCCATGTAATTTCTATTTATAGATCCTTTACATTTTCAGTTTATTAATTAAACCATTTTGTTTTACATTAATTTTTATTTATTGTTTAGTTTTTATAATGTATTATTGTGTTCATTTTAGTATTTTAGCATATTTGACTTGATTTTCTGAGTTTCGCATTTTGGGATTTAGTGTGCTGCATGCGTGGTAAGCTGTGTTGTGTACTGCAACATGTAACCGCATTCAAAAAATCAGTGTAGTGTTCATACTATTCATATATAGGTATTCCACCATCATAAGTCTGATTCCAGTTCAAAGGTTGTTCAGTTGGAAGTCACTGCCAGCAGCGTAGGGAATAAGGAAGCAGCAGTAAATCACTTCATAAGATATGGACCGGGAAATTAGCCATTGTGCATCACTACAGTAACATGAAGTTTGATGGTGGTTAAAATGCAAGTAGCATCCAATGACACTGCACAATTTATGGGATTAACATCTGTTAAACTAAAAGCAATCAATGAAAGGTTTTTCAGAACAATAAGGTGTCAGTATTCTCTTTACAGTGAATGTGAAGAGACACTCTGATACGTTTCTAAAATTTTCCTCTTTCTTTCGTTCTTCTTCATTTAAGAAATTAACATACAAGGAAACATGAGGAACAAAATCAATGCATTCTTCAAGTGAGCATGGAAGGCCATAAAGTGTCCTTTCCTTCACTGCAGATGGACAAGAGCGGAGTCTCCTACACCACGATAGAGCTCATACATCCATCTGATCCTGAACCAGCGCCTCTGCTTGTTCTGGAGCCCAGACAGACCATGCCTGACACAGATCTGGCTGTTCCCGAGCCGTCATCTGTCCCAGGAGTCTCCAATTACAAGTCAAATAGTGGTGAGTGTACTGTCAGTCCTGTCTACCTACATTAGCATAACTGCAAATGTTCACCAGGTATATATATAGATTGCTTGTACTTGAATATAAAGAGTTTTTTTAAAGACACATTAAATAAATTGGTTTTATTTCTTATGTTTTTGTATTGAATAACCAGAACCACACAGAATATCCACATGTACAATATCTACAGAAAGCTCTCATTAAGAGCCCATCATTAAATCTAATATTATTTACTTTTGTAAATGTGCGTAAAAAAAAAATATTTTCAATAAAAACCTTAAATGAAAGTTAAGTTACTGTACGTTTTCAGCTCCTATACTTTCAAAACCATTCCACATTAATCTGAAGATTTTATTGATGTTTTTTTTTTTTTTTTTTTTTTTTTTTTTCTGTGCAGAAATAGAGCAGCGATTTTACAGATGTGTTTCACAACCTTCACACTTGTCAGACCCCGTGAGGGCCTTTTGGTTAATTGAGCATGTTAAATTGCCATCGGTGCCAATGGTTAGAAGGAAAACTCTGATTGGCTATTCAGTATGGTGAATGAATTGTGCATAAATTAAGGCAAAATTGATAAAAGTGCTAAAAGACATCAAGAAAAAGATTTTCCAATTGTTTGACAACTTACCTTAACATTTTGATATGTGAATATATTCATACACCCAGTCAGTGAATATCTAGAATAAAGGAAATGACCAACGTTTTTCACAAATGGTGATCAAGCGCTGTAAGATATGCAGTCCTAAACGTTTGATACTCACTGATAACTGAAATGTTGTGGAAAGACAAATCCTTTTTTAGACCCAGTCTTGTTCTGGCCCAATATTACCTCTCAGCTGTTACAGAATAAGATGTTTCCTCCCAAAGATTGGTGCTGAATTGGTCATGATTTTGCATATAACTGCAGCACTTCCAGCTTCTTCAGATAAGTTGTTTACAATAATGGATGTACTATAACTAGCACTGAGCTTCCAATGAAGCATACAAAAATATGCTACATTATTTATATATATATACATATATATATGACATTTGTTTTCATTTTTTTTAGAGAATAAAAGTAGGTAATTTCAAAACCTTTTACACTGTGAATAAGTTTGAGTTCGAGCATATGACATGTCAGAAGCATATTAATATATTAGTCATAGTCTCAAGTATTTGCTTATTTAAATACATTTATATAGTCCAAAAAAATAAAATTATCATTCTAATGAGCTTTTTTGTTCTTTCTTTAAAAATAAAATAAAAAATAAATCATATAATCAGAAAAGCTGACTGAAATGTGATCTGTTCTGATGCATATTTAATGGATAGGTCTTAACAACCTGACTTTGACTTCGTTATTTCTTATTAATATCATCAGACGTGAAAAATCCTTTGCAAATAGCTATGCTTAAAAAGAATACCCCCCTTATGACAGACTTGCAAAACATAGTGACCCTTTTCAGCGCCTGTGGATGAGCACTGGGAGTTTGGGTCTGTCTTATTAGTGTGCAATATTATCATATTTCACGGACGAGCAGGCCAGAGAAGGTAATTACCTGCTCCGTGCTATTAAGCCCTGTTTTATTCCATTCATTTTCGCCTGGCCAACTCAGGCAAAGGGCTGCTGGCATTTATTTCCCCCGTCTGGAGATTTATGAGGACCTCGGCTCAGCCAAGCCATAAAAAAAATAAAAAATCTGAGGAGGAAAAGCGCTGTATGTGTCAACGTGTGCATGCCCACACAAATGTGAAGGAGACTGCCATAAACGCTCACACATTTATGTGCGATTTTTTTCACAGCCGTGATATAAACAATATCGATCTGTAATTTCAGCATTGTCGTTATTGGAGAAAAACAACTTATTTTATGTGCAAAAGGCAGTTGGTCTTCAGTCGTATTTTACCTCAGATGAAAAAGGGTGGGAGAAAGCAGAGCTCAATGCCATCTGATCTCAAACCAGGTGTTTGTGAATGTCACCACCTGCGAGATTTGATCTCAATCAATTCAATTGTTTTGTTTGCCTCTTGTTTTGGGCTCTAAATAAAAGCCTCTTCAGCTTATCAGAGGTATCTTCAAGTTTGATAACACCAGGCTTCTCCAGTGTAACCACGTTTCCTGCTTTTCGCAATGCTTTTTTTCGTCTTATATAAAAGGCTCAATATCGGATGAGCATCTGAAGGCAAGTATTGATTGTAATTTCCTGCAACGTTCATTCCAATCGCAAGCTTTATTAAGAATTTCATTTCTATCTGCCATGCGATTGGTGCCTCTATAAGCGTGGCCGTAAAAACGGAAAGAAAATCAAGAAACAAAATAAGACACCCTGGCGTCCTGTGTCCCAAATGAACATTACTGTGTCACTCAAATTATATATTATTTTATTATTTTACCTCAAGTCGCTGACTGGAGCTAGTGGAATATGCAAAAATAAAATAAGGAGTCATCCTACAGTTTGGAGTGCCAGCAGTAAAATTTATTATGGATTATTATCACCCTGCTGAGACTGACATTGAGATTTTTTTCCCCTTTAGACTGTTATAGTTTGAAGTGTAAGCTTGAAATACTCTGTCTTCTTTATGTGGAACTGCTGCAGCATCACTAGAAGAGAAACTCGCACTAAGAAATGTGTGGTTAGGAACATTCATTCATTCATTTTCTTTTCGGCTTAGTCCCTTTATTAATCTGGGGTCGCCACAGCGGGATGAACCGCCAACTTATCCAGCATATGTTTTACGCAGCGGATGCCTTTCCAGCTGCAACTGGTTAGGAACAATTATTTGATTTTCAAGGTTTTATATCAGAATAATGTTGTAGTACATGACTTTACGGAGTTAACTGACTGAAGGAGCTTTCTCATGGTTTGCTAAAGTTTAGTTAGTGGTAACTATTCTCTAGGTTAGTCTGCCTCCATGTGGTGATTGTGTGACAATGCACCTCTTACTACAGTAAGATATTGATATTAATTTCAGATCTTACAACATTGAACATCACTAATAGGCAATATTAAATGCTATATCTTTATATTTGTCACATATATATATGTCTACTATGTATAATGTAATAATGTATTATATATATATATATATATATATATATATATATATATATTTATTTATGCAGATTTTTTTATTTTTGTTTTATTTATTGATTGATTATGTAATATTACAAAACATATACGCATTTAAAGCTTGTAAAAATTATAATTTATTAAGTAATTTGACAAGTAAAAATAGTTAAAGTTGGCAATTGAATTTAACATGAAAAATGTTCGTTAACTACTTGCATAATTAACTGATTACAAGAACATGTATGCATGACGTCCACAATAAAACATCCCGAAGAAAAAATAAATCATAATATTTATTAGTTGATGTAACAAAAATATTCATTTCATTTAATAATTACAAATATTTAATAATTATTAACAAATAATATATAGGCAAATAATTCTCAATTGCACCTTCAGCAGAAAAAAACACTGCACAAATTGTCAGTATTTTACAGTCTATAACAAAAAGACCAAGATCTATGTTCAAAATATAAATAATAATAACACAATAATATCTGTAGTGCTTTAGCTCACAACCCATCATCAGTACTTTCAAACTTAATGTATATTGGTACAAATGGTCCAGTAACTATTCAGATTTATTTCTTGGCTTTATTCCCATCTGGCTTTTCCTAAATTCTTTCTTGGATTTCTTTCTTGCCTTTAATTTCAACCTGGATGGTTTTGTCCTCTTGGCTGGAGTTGTACTGGTCACTCTAGGTCCCGGTGTTTTTTTTTCTTTTGTTGGTGTGATTAGTTCACCTGTCCCGCATGTAGTTATAATATTAAGAGATGTTTGTGGGGTGGGTTCAGATTTTTTGGTGCTTTTTTTGCTGGTCTTCGCAGTTGTACTCCTGCTAGTCTCTGGTCTAGATGTTGTAATTGTTGTACTTGTGCTGATTTCTGCTTCAGATGTTGCTGTTGTTGTACTTGTGCTGGTCTCTGGTCCAGATGTGTTGATTACTGTCACTGTTGGTTGTACAGTTGTACTCGTGCTGGTCTCAGTTTGTGTTCCTGGTGTTTTGTGTGTTGAACTTTGGATTGTCTTTGTTACGTGGCACTGAATAGGTTTTGTGGTCGGACTCAATCTCTCAATCATTCTCTTAGCCCAGTCGCTATTTGGATCTGAACAAATAACTTTCTTTTTTTTGGTGTAGAATCTGAACAAGGAAAATAATAATACTTGATATTATTTCATGCTTTAATCTGAGTAAAATTTCAAATTTGAAGATATCATTATGACTTGATCTTACCTGACAGCTTTGATAGTACATAGCGGAGTTTCTTGTATGTAATAATTCTCAATATTGTCAGCAACTATTATGGTATTTTTCACAGTAAGACAGCAGTCTGTTGGACGTTCATTACCTGTTGGAGAAGCACATCATTGTATTAAGGCGAGTATTAAGGCATTGTATTACATTCACGGTATAAGATCTAAACACATTTACACTGTCTTATGAAGACACATCTCAACTTTTCTACATTTCAGTCAAGTGAAAGTTATTGAGGCCAAACCACAAAATGAGCTCATGATTTAAACAAATGTAAATCATAACGTGATCGATTCTTACCTGCCTCAACAATCCACCCTATACAAAGAAAAACAGCAGTAAACAGAGTAAAGTTCATCTTGCTCTGCTCTGCTTGTACAGCGTTGTGTTGTGCTGAAGGCTCTGTGATGAAGGAGGTCTTTCAGCCCACAAAGCTATTCTTCGTCACCTCGGGCCCACAGACACCTCAGTCGGGGACAGGAAAACATGAGTGTTGAGTGGAAGACCAAAAGTAAGAGAGAAAGATGTGCATTAAACCACACAGGGGAAAGTAAAGGGTTACAGAATGCATTTAGCATGGCTCGGTTCAGCTCATCGTGGTCTGGAGCTTTAGTCAGAGTAACAGTTCAGTTGAATGAAAGTTCAGATTAGGGTATTTATTTATTAGTTTATTTGATTAGGAACAGTACAAATTACAAAAATATTAAGAAATAAAATAATTGCCCAGCCAAATGCTGTAAAATATGTCTTGTATATAGAGAATATAGCTTATACTTTATCTCTGGTCCCATGGAAAAGCATTTTTGAGAGAAAAAACAAACAAACAATTCAACCTAATCTAAAGTAAAACATTCTTTCTTGGCTTAGACTTGATCTCGGTCTCTATTTTAGTTTAAATTAAATTTATCAATGTATTTATTTAAAACAAATACATATAAAAAAATAAAGGAAATAAAAATCAATGACATTTAAAGTGGTAAAAGTCAATGTGTTTGTAGTATGGTATAAAAACGTAATATAACCTGAAAAAAAAAATAATTATATAAAAATAATATATATATATATATATATAAATCAGCTGTCAATTTAAGATGTTTGAAAAGTTTTAGTGACTTTTTTTTTTTATTGGTTTTATTTTAAGTAAATAAAAACAGTCGCACTGTTCCCTCACAGCAAGAAGGTCGCTGGTTCGAGTCCCGGCTGGGCCAGTTGGCATTTCTGTGTGGAGTTTGCATGTTCTCCCCGTGTTTGCGTGGGTTTCCTTTGGGTGCTCCAGTTTCCCCCACAGTCCAAAGACATGCGCTATAGGTGAATTGAATAAACTAATTGGCCGTAGTGTATGTGTGTGAATGAGTGTATATGGGTGTTTCCCAGTACTGGGTTGCAGCTGGAAGGCCATCCGCTGTGTAAAACATGTGCTGGATAAGTTGGTGGTTCATTCCGCTGTGGTAAACCCTGATGAAAAAAAAAAACAAAGTCAAAAGACAAAAAACTATTTTAGCATATACTAATTTGTTCAAAATAATTTTAAATAATTTATTTATTTGTTTATTTACATGCATATTAAATACATATTTAACATAATAATGTATAAAATAATTTTGTTACATTAAAAACTGATTGTAGTTTTTATCACAAACAAAATGTTTTGATTAATTTAATGTTATTGATTAATGTATTATTGTTAGACTTTAAAAAGTTAAAAGATTAAAAATTGTATAGCATATGCTAATGGGCTAATTGATTGATTTCTTAACCAATTATAAAAAGTTTACATGTAAAATAAAAAAAAAAAAATATATATATATATATACTGTAAGACCTGACTACATTCCATTTATAAATAGAATTGTCATAACTCCTGACTGTTCACATCACATGATGTGTCTACAGCAATAAATATGTCTTATGCAGCAACTAAGTTTTTGAAACTTGAACAGCAACACTGAAAACGAAGGCCAAAATGGAAGCTTCGTGCATCTAAAATCGGAACGTTCTTGCACTTTGTGAGCAATAGGTATGCAATGTGGGTCTGCTGAATGTGTGTGGAAACTACAGAGGCCTTAAAGGGGCTGTGAAACCACAGACGTTATATTCACCCTTAATGGGATCTTCCACATCTCAGCAAGACCTTAAAACAAAACCAGCTCCCACCCAGCACTCACCTACATCTTTAACAGACACACATATTGATTTCAAGATGCCATTTTTCACCCTGTGACATTCTCAACGCACATCGTTTAATGCGATTAAGTTTAGCATTATAAAAGGTTCAGTTTTATGAGTTCGTGTACTACTGCCCTTTCTACTACACCAGTCCTTTCTGGCATTATATGAAAGTAAATATAAAGACCTACATTTATAACCACATGCACATTTCCTCTTTCGAAATCACACAAAAGATGTCCTCTGAGTTATTTGTAGAGAGTTCTTGTGTCGATGAGCGAAGATAAACCACAGCTTCACACTTTATTCGGCGAGAGGAAGTGTAATGATGGCTGTGCAGCCCCTCATTATGCATAATGTGTTAAGTTCTAGTAAACCAAAAAGCAGACGGTGGGCCATGTGCACTTCTTTCCAAGTTTCAGTAATGATTGACCAGAATGACATAAGCTTGACCTGAGTCAGTGGAAAATATTACAGTTGTATGCTAATTGTATTTCTGGTCAATATGCGTGTTAATACAGTACTTCGTGTTAGAACTGAGTAGCAGTCTGGGCGTTCAGTGATGGATAAAGTGTGCAAGGGCCATTCTTGAAGGAGTTCACCCCAAAATTTTAATCTATTTACTCTCCCTGAAGTGGTTTCAAATCTTTATTAGTTTCTTTATTCTGTTGAACAGTAAAGAATATATTTTAAAGAAAGCTGAAATTCTGTAGAAAAGCAAATACTATGGAAGTCATTGGTTACAGGTTTTCAGCTTTCTTCAAAATATCTTCATTTGTGTTTAACAAAAGAAAGAAACTCAAACAGGTTTGGAAAAAGTGAAGGGTGAGTAAACCATAACAAGATTTTCATTTTTGGGTGAACTATGTCTTAAAGAAAGAATTTGTAATATATAAAAGTGGTAGTTTACATAAAAACAAAATTTCAGTACATTTTTCACCCTCATGTTCTAAGCCACTTTTTCTGTGGACCACAAAAAAAGGCATTTACAAATGGTTTTTGCCTGTTTTGTTACATAAACCGAAAATTAGTGTTGTCCATATTTGAAAGTAAAAGTAATGTAAATTAAGTAAAAGTGAAAGTGATTAAAAAACCTTAAACTCATTTAAAAAACTACAAAAAAAAGAAGCTGGACCCTTTTCACAACACGTTTAATAGTAATCAGCATCTTAAATCCTTGAATGTTTTTAGTAGTTTTAATTTTTTTTTTATGTACATTTATATCTATTTACGTATGCATTATTTATCTTTCCATCAAATTACTAAATTACAAAGAATTTGTGCTTACGCAATATGTTTGTAATGCAGCGTCTATGGGCGGCACAGTAAATTTGACATTGTTCTCTCTTTATCTGAATTTTTTTTTTTTTTTTCTGAAAGTCTTGATAACACTATCACTGAGTTTTTCTTTTATTGTTTGAGCAAATAGGATGGTAAGAAATACAGGCTCATTGGGAAAATGTGTCCTGGGCCACATTTGTGAGAACCAAGAAATATGTGCCCCATGGTACATAAAGGCCCAATCCCAATCCTATTTTTGTACCCCTACCCCTTCCCCTTCCCCTAGGCCCTTGAAACAGAGTATGAAGGGGAAGGGCTTCAAAATTTACCCCTAAGAAATGGGACAGCACTGCAACACCTGCACATGTCATCATATGTCATCACGATTTCTTGCTTCATATGAGATTGACGATTGCGACTGCTGTTGCGTTATTTTTTGGTATTTATCTTCAGGAAATCACTGAAGGCAATGATATCATGTTGTCATAACGATATAATGTAGCAATAATATCGTAACTGTACTGTGGCCATACTGATATTCATCTAAACACGAAAACAACATTAACATTATACCAGACACTGTAAAAAGGTAATTCCCAGCCACTAGACTTTCTGACAGGCTATTGGAGTGTCATCCAATGTCAGATGTGAAAGTATGTTGTGGGACTACTATACAGGAGTTATTATTATGGATTATAGACAGCGAAATTTAGCGCTTTTTATTTTAGCTTTTTTTTTTTTTTATCCATGATGGCAAAACACGAACACCGTTATGAATGTACTGAAACATATGCTTGTTTGTTGTAAACATTCGTAATAATGACAAAAAATACTAATTTGTGCATCTCCTTACTTCCGTGTGCAGCCATGCTGCCGTCCGTTGTAGATGGTGTATTCTGGGAAATTTTTGTACCCCTTGGTTTCGAGAGTTCAAGGGCTATCTAGCCCGTCCCCTTAGCCCTATACGCCTTCAAGCTAAAGAGAATTGGGACACCCCTATCTCTTCACGTGAACGTGCAAAACGAGGGGTAAGGGGAAGGTCTAAGGGGTAGAATTGGGATTGGGCCAAAGGCTGCATTTTGTGTGTAAAATAAACGATATAGTGCGGTACCACTGACTGCTTACCTCCGTATAGATGGCTTTTCAGGCATGACTGCTTTGCTCTGTAGCTGACCACTAACCCCAGTTTGTACCCCAGTGACCTATTTTACATTGTCATCAATTTACACGGCATCCTCTAGTGGATTTGTGAAAACAAAAACTGCAAGAAGATGTAGTCAGGGTACATATTTCCCGGTTCTCAAAAATGTAGTCCTGTGCACATATATTTCCAATAAGTCTGGGTTGATTTTAACAGATTTGTTTGTTATACTCTCCCATTCACTGCCCTCTAAGTTTACCCAACTATGATGACTTCACTGCTGAGAAATCCAGAAAGGGTTTGTGAAAGGGTCTCTTAAAAGATTACAATGCAGATTTATTCAGAAGCTATTGTTTACTATAATAGTTTAACTAATGACAGGGTATTTTAATGGCAACTACATGAAGACAAGCCACATTTTTATTATTATTATTTTGTTATATTTCTAGGGAAATTTTAATTGTCACTGTCATGTTTTAATTTTTTTACTGCGGAATTACTGTGTATCAAGCATTGCGTTGTTTTTGTAAGTGTGTTATACATAATGGAAGTGTGACCCTATAATGTTAGTGTGACCCCAGATTTATTAATTTAAAATGTCTAATTTACTTTGACTAGCTTTTTAAATATACAGTGACAGGCATGTCAACATTTTATATTATAAATTTGATATAAAATTATCATTTGGAATAACAAGCTACAGCAATTATTCATTTAAAATACTACTGAAGTAACGTCTTATACCTTAGTAATCAAATTTAATTTTTTTATAGTTTCACTTCAAAATAAAAGTACTAATTTTGTAGTAAACAAATTAAATTTTTTAAGCCGCTGATATGGATTCTGCTGTATATTCCTTGTGAGTTTAAATCAGTAGTACACTTTTCAATCAACGTCTCAATACCGTGCATATTCACTCACTGTCATTTCTGTACTAAATTCAAATTTTTTTAAAATCCAAAATGCACAAAAATAACCACAAATGCAACTTTTAAAGAAAATTGTATTTACTGCATCTTTGATTTTCTTAATACATTTGCTCAGCAGTCTCATACTTGCATACAACACAAATATTAAGTATGCATATAGTGTAAATTTAAAAGTACCAGAAAAAATACACTAGTAATTAGTAAATTAAGACTTGAACACTTTAAAAAAGACTGATGTTGATTAAAAATGAAAGCAAAGAAAATTCTGAAAAATATGTTCTAACATTTTTAATGATTTTTTTAACAGATATTTGTCTATAAGGACTTCTGAGGGTTAACAAAAACAACAGACAAAATAGAAGCCATTTAGCTATTGTCATTTCAAAAAAAAAAAAAAAAAATCATGACAAATAATGTGTGAGAAGTAAATGTGCAGATTTTTCACTACCATTATCACCTCACACATTTATTAAACTTAGTCATTCATTCATTCTGACAGAGGAAAAAATGTCCTAAGCTAGCTATATTTAAAAATAAATAAATAACATTTTAAATGTTTCATCAAAATTAAACAGAAAATGTTAAATTACGAACCTTTCAATAACAAATATAAAAAAGTTTTTCATTTGAACATGTTTAATTAAAAAAAATTACGAAACATTGTTTTCACTGAGGCCATATAGGGGGTGCCCTAATGACTCTACTTTACATATCATTATACAGACACAAAAAGCCATAAAAAATGTCCACATTATAATGTAAAGGTTTTGTTTATTTTTAAAACACTTACTTCTACCCTGGTATAGCCAAAGCTAATAATTATGTCAAATTTTGAACTATGAAGATTAAAATGCCAGGAAGTGCCAGCTGGACCAGGAGGCGTTTCTGTGTGGAGTTTGCATGTTCTTCGTGTTTGCTTCGGTTTCATCTGGGTGCTCTGGTTTCAGTCCAAAGACATGCGGTATTGTTCTACTGGATAAACTAAACTGGCCATAGTGTATGTGTGTGAATGAGAGAGTGTGTGGGTGTTTAAAACTCACGTGATGATGTTGAAGGAACTCCTTCCAGACACTTTGCTTATTGCTTTATTAGCTTCTGTAGAAGTTGAGATTGGTTTTATTTAACTTGTTCTGGTCTCAGTCTTTAATCCTGGTATTCCTTTTTAGTATTTTTTACCTGTATTTGGGATCATGTTTTTTTGTACTTGTGGTGCACTTTGGTAGTTTAAAACATAATTCATTGCATTTTTAGCCGACCGTCATCTGGATTTGAACATATTGTTACGCCCCTTATGGTGGTATTTGTCATAGTACGACATCACCTGTTGGAGAAGCATGTCATTGTATTGAGGTGTAATTATTACATTAACACATTCTGTATAAGATCTACACACGTGTACACTTTCTCATAAAGATACAATAGCTGCTCAACTTTTCTACATTTCAATCAAGTGAAAGTTACTGAGACCAAACCATAAAATTTATCTTAAGAAATTAAATGGTCAAATCCTTATGTTCTATAATAAGACAAACAAAAAATATTATATAAAAAATATAATAAACATAAATAAATTGATAAAATGAACTATGATATGAAATGTCAATGGCTATTATAAATATAGTAAAAAATAAATATTTAATAAAATATATTTCTAGTTGTGAAAATCATAGCGGTTTCTTCATTTTCTACGCTAAAAATTATAAAAGTGTTTCTTTAAGCCATAAAATAAAGCAATACTGGTATGTTACCAAATTAAAAATATATATATATTTTCTTCTTTAAAAACAGAAAGAATTAAAAAAAATAAAATAGTGACAAACAAATTACATTTTAGTACATAATTTTCTATTTTATTAAGTACATGACTTGTTTCACTTATTTCATTTTTTTTGTGGTTGAATAAATGTACATAGGTAAAATGTGCGTAAAAACCATTTGGTTCTGTGCAGCAAAGTACTCTCAAACCACATTTGCACCATTTTAACTACACCCTCTCAACACAATAAAGGCATAAGAGGAAGTTGCTCACATTTAAAGAAAGTTTTGACCAAACACCATCACAGACCCTAAAATGACCCTGTGAAAATAAACATCACATTGTCAACCAGTTTAACTGCTCAGGGCTCCTACTCGCACCCCTAAACAACAGGCTGAAAGATGTAAATACATACAGTGCATCCGGAAAGTATTCATAGCACTTCACTTTTTCCACAGAATTTTGAGGAAATAAATGAATTTAATCCATTTTGGAATAAGGCTGTAACATAAAAGTGAACCGCCATGAATACTTTTTGCACTGTAATTCACTGTGCAGTGCAGAGAGAGTCTTTGATTAAATCCGAACGTCTTAAGTCAGTAGTTAAAAGGAACTCTCTTTCAAGCTTTATTACCGTTCATAAATTAAAAAAAAAGAAACATTTTTGTTTTAAATGCTGCGAATATGCCCATGTACACACACTGGGCCTTATGAAATACGAGCAGAACATTTTTTTTGTGCATGCCACCAAAAGCATCCTCAAGCACCACCAGCAGGCCATTTTCATAAGAGCAGCTGACATTTTGAAAGTGCGTAGCAAAAAATGCTTTGGTGAACAAGTTAATTTAAAATAATTAAAAAAGAATAATGCATATGGTATTTAAGTATTTTATGCATTTATAAAATATACTACAACCAAACCTTGAAAGGGAGTATAGAATACTGCACTGTGTTCATGGACATTTAATTTACATAGTTCATAATTCATTAAAATACTGTTAAATCTGATGTTTAATGGAGAATTAGTGAATTTAGAGGAGATTTTAGGAAGATCTATTTTATGAACATATTACTGGAATTTACTCGTATATTTACGAATGTTCCATGAATGAAGCTCAGCAAATTTTGGGAGTGAAATCTTAATTAAATGAAATAATTAGTAGCATATTCACATAGCATATTCTTTATCAGTGTATTAAGGTAAAAAAAAATAAGCTTTCCATTGATGTATGGATTGTTAGCATATTATTTGCCGAGATACAACTATTTAAAAATCTTGAATCTCAGGGTACAAAACAAAAATCACCATTAAAGATGTGCAAATTAAGTTTTCAGCAAAGCATATTATTAATCAGAAATTGAGTTTTGATATATTTAAAGCAGAACATTTACAAAACATCTTCAAGAAACATAATCTTTACTTAATATTGTAATGACTTTTGGCATAGACGAAAAAGTTATCGTTTTGACCCATACAATGTATTTTTAGCTATTGACAAAAATACCCCTGCAACACAAGATTGCTTTTGTGGTGCCAGGTCACATATATTACCTTTCAAATGTTTTAGAATGTTAATAATAAAAAAGCATTTATTTATTTATTTATTTATTTATTTATTTATTTATTTATTTATTTATTTATTTATTTATTTATTTATTTATTTTAATGAAGACCATCTGCTCACAAGGGCATCTGCTCACACTTAAAATAAAATTAAATGCAGTTTATTCCTTCATCAGCAAAGATAATTTTTCAGCATTATTATTCTGGTCTTCAGTATGATCCACTAGAAATCATTTGATTTATAATATGCTGATTTGATTGATTGTATAATGCAACACAATACAATGTTTATTTAAAATTGATCAAAATTGGATGTTTTACGAAGCATTTCTAAATCTGGAGGAGATATTTGAGAAGGTCTGTTTTACCCACAGATTACTGTAATTTACTCCTATATTTACGAATGTTTCATGAATGAGGCCCAGCAAGTTTTGGGAGTGGAATCCCTATAAAATGCAATAATTAGCGATATATCTGTTTGATCAGTTATAGTAATCATACTTCGGAACAGATGTACATGAAGGCAAGAACATGCTTGTTAATTTCAGAAGGCTCTTGATTCTAGAACTGTCTTGCATTAGAAGTGGCTACTTGGTAATAATGGGCAATGAGAAAAATGTTATCAGAAAAAATGCTTTTGTTTTTTTTTCCCAATTGTAAAGTTAGAATTTAGATTACAGGTAAATTTTGACTGCATGGGGTAGATAATGTGGACCGCATTGGAGAAAACCAAATTCATTCTGACAGAAATTTGGACAGAAGTTAAATTAGTAACTGACTTAAGTGAAGTTTGAAAATGTCCCATTTAGAAACAATGCTTAATCTGTTGTGATTGCTACAGTAGATAACCATTCATTTGTGAACTGAATATTTTCTAATATTTAAATATTTTCTAAAGCTTACATGAAGGACAACATGCAATTCTCTAGTAGCATACAAATAATATGTTAAGCCACTAATATATTTGTAATTTTTTCCACCATATTTCTCATAGATGTTTACATCAGCTACGTTTTACCAAAAGTTAGGTCTGCAATAGCAAGGTTGGCAGCAAACCACCATGTCGTGCAGTAGTGCCTCAGTCACAATTTCCGGATAGAAGACCTTTGCTCTGTTTCTGTTCTCAACTGTTGAAAGTTATAATCCAACAAGTACAAGCAGGCAAGAACATCATTAAAAAGTAAATGACATTTACTTTGATTCACTGAACAAATATGCTCTGCAGTACAATACATTGAAAACAAAACATAATATAAGTTATATGCATTTATTCAATATGTTTACATGTTTACAGTTAGGTATTTTTTTAGATAATAATATTTATTTCAAAGTAAGTAAAATGTGAAAAAATAGAGGTAATAAGACAAAAAATCTATGAAAATCAAGTTAGCCTGCAGAATCATAGAATCATTGCATGATTCGTGTATTAGATTTAGAAGTCAGTCTTTCATCAAGATATTATCAGTATGCAGACACACACGCAAAAAAGTGGTTCTTTTACAAGAAAAGAGGTTTCAACGCTGTTTAATACAAATTTATATAGCTTTTTCCTTCTTGAAAATAAATAAATTATTGGTGTTTTTATATGCGTCATTCACTTCAGATACAGATGGTACTGATGTTGGTGATTTTTAATTGAAAAAGGCAATGCTGGAGATGTTACCAAAGATCACTCCTGTGTTTTTCACTAGATGTCCTTTCTGTGGTTTCAGTATATTTTATTTGGTTTTGTGGCATGCGATGGCATATTCTTTCCTGCCTATTGTAGTGTTTAGTTGTTATGTTTGTGTTATTCTGTTCAAGACCTTTATGTAATCTCAGACACAAAAACTCACTGGACTTTCTGGATCTAAACATAAATGTGTGTTTCTCATGTGAAGCTGTGGCTAGAATATATGGCAAATGGAATCGTAAAATCATTAATTATTTCATTTATTCATTGATTTAGTTCAACAATCATGAAAAAAGAAACGTTTGCAGTGTTTCTGATGTCCATCAGCACAAGTTTAATATCATAGTATGTGCAATTTACAGTACAATATTGGTCTAAAGGGAACTCATGTTTTGAAGATCACAGCTTTGCTCATGTTTTAAAAATTTGCAAAGTTCTAAAACAGAAAATTTTATTATTAGTACTGCAATTTACATGACCCATTTTCCAATATCGAAAGTTACCAGAACAAAGATCAAGGTCCCACAATGCATTTCAAAACTTTAAATAATAATAATAATAAAAAAGCAAATATGTAAAATTATCAATTAATTAACTTTTTTTTTAATTTTTTTATTGACCTTCACTGACTAGACTTTGACCAGAGTTTTGGCCTAGAAGACCTTTGCACTGTTTCTGTTCTCAACTGTTTCATCCAAAAAGAACAAATATGCAAGAACATTATTAAAAAGATTTTTCTTTTTTTTTTTTGATTCACTGAACAAAAGACACAACAATAGATGAATTATCTATATCTCAAATAGGTTTTGAACAAGTGAAGAGTGAGTAAATGATGGCCGAATTAAAATTTTTGGGTGAACTATCCCTTTAAATATGTTTACACAAGTTAGAGCCTTTTAAATAAATTAATTTTAATTAATTGAATTATGACAAATAAATACACAAAACTGAAGTCACCACACAAAATGGAATGAAAATGCCATGACAAAACAGACAAATGGTCTAAAAGAGAGGCAAAAATGTGGACTTTTCACCAATTTTATCGCATGATACTCTCGTCTAGATGTTTCGATTGTTGTCACAGTTGTACTTGTGCTGGTCTCTGGTCCAGATGTTTTGATAACTGTCATTGTTTGTTGTACAGTTGTACTCGTGCTGGTCTCAGTGTGTGTTCCTGGTGTTTTGTGTGTTGCAGTTGTAGTTTGGATTGTCTTTGTGTGGCACTGAATGGTTACTTTGTGAGCTTCTGGTGTCAGACTCAATTTCCGAATCACTGTCTTAGCCCAGTCTCTATTTGGATCTGAACGAATAATTTTGTTTTTCTTGTTGTAGAACCTAAAAAAAAATACATAATTGAATTGCCCAGACATTTATTTTTGAACTGTGTAAAATTTCAAATAGTAATATAACATTATGACTTGAAATTACTTGACAGATTTGATAGGACATGGCGGTGCTTCTTGCATGCTATAATCAACAATATTGTCAGCAGATATTTTGGTATTTGTCATAGTCTGGTGGACGTTTATTACCTGTTGGAGAAGCACATTATTGTATTGAGGCGAGTAATCAATACCAGTGTTGGGGAAATTTACTTTTGAAAGTAATGTATTAAAATATTAAGTTAAGTTCTTTTTGGTTAAGTAACCTCACTGTCCATTGAGACAATCCCTTTTTTTCTTTTCTTTGATGCATTCAAAATAATGAGAATATATTCATTGCCGATATATAAGGCTCTGGGCTGCCATCTTAATTTCTGTCCGTTCACAGGGGGAGCGCATTCTCTCATTGTGTGCGTGATTCAACTTGACTACTGTACGTTGTTTTTTTTTCAGCAGTTAATTTTTTAAAAGCTAATTCATTCAAATAAAAAGTAACTCACATTTCATTTTTTAAAAAAAGTAACACTAATATTGCTTCTTTTTTTTAAAAAATGCATTACTTTACTCGTTGCTTAGAAAATGTATATATTTATAAAAATTTGCATTAATTGTATGCTGATCATTCCATTAACTGAATAAAATCTACACACACGTACACTCTCTCATGAAGATATAATATCAGCTCAAGTTCTACTTTTCAGTCGAATGAAAGACACTGCGGCCAAAACACGTTATTTATCTTCAGAAATGAAATGGCCATATCTCACCATACATGCATTCACCATTGCCAAAAATCATCCACTGTGTAGAAAAAAGAAAAGCAGCAAACTGGTTGAACTTCATCTTGTCCTGTTGCTCACTTTTGTGAATGTGAAACTATGGAGGGAAAAATCCAAACTTTTCATCAGTTAAAGTTACTTTAAAACGGACTACTGTTACTCAAAAAAAAATTAAATACTAAGAACCTGTATATCAATCTTGTAAATGAAAGATTTGGTTCTCTGAGGTGGGGTTTTGGAGAGCAGCATTATAGCACTTCCTTCCTTTATAAGCCAAAGCAGAATACTTCATGATCAAAAATAAACACCGTTTGTGTGTGTTCTTCTGAGGGGCAAATGAGAACTATAACCGCAAAACAACAACAAAAAACAACAATAATAATAAATTTACTACAAAAGGACATCACAAATAAAATACCTTGTGTCTCTTATTTCTAAATCATTTTAATTTTTTATATTTTATTCATTTATTTGGCTTAATTACTTATTTTTGACTTCTCGTTATAGCATAGCATTTCAAAAATTAATGCCTGATTACAGTAGGAGTGTTTTAGGTTAACTGATTCCACCACTGACTGAAATCTGCTGGTTACAGTCAGAGAAGAGATTAAAGTAGAGGGATAATGTCAGACACTTTTTGCTTTCCAAAGTGATGCTTGCCAGTAGGGCTGGGAGATTATCCGAAAAGTAATCGAAATTGACATTCAAAACCTAAAATTGATCAAATTTTTCCAGGTCAATTTTTTCAGTTACTTTCGGGTATGCACAGGTATGGTCCGGCGCAGCCTACGTGTGGTCACATACCTGCGCACCTCTCAAAATATTTAACTACACGTTGCATGTTTGCACTACATTGGCAATGATTGGAAGCTGTGCCAGAGATGCCTTGAGACGGCATATTTTCCATTACAATAAAATTATTATTCGCATTAAAATATTTGTTTACAGAATTCAAGAAATGCATTGTTTAAAAAATATTATTTATAGGATATACAAGACTTATTTTATTTAGAAGAAATACTGCTTATTTTCTTTTAATATGAAAAACATAATAATAATAATAATATTTAATTTTGTTTCCAAAAGTATATAAAAAAAGTGACTGTTTTAGGCAGTGTGTGTTTTAATTTCAGTTGTTCAACGTTGAAGTTCAGTAAATAATCATAGATAGTATATAGTGTGTGTTTCCTTTAATTATTTTAAAATCAAGTAATGCACCCATCATTCAAAAACCCCTCACTTGTAATATGTGAGCATATTTACTGTACAAAACTTATCATTATACTATGAGGGCAAAAAAATAAAAAAATAAAAAAATTATATAATATAATCGTTCATTAATCGTAATCAAGTTAAAATGTTCAATTAATTGAACCAAATCGCCCAGCCCTACAAGCATATACATTATACAAGCATAATGTTCAGGCCACACTTTTTTTCATTTTTCATACTGTACACTGTATGTAAAATGCATTGAATAACTACAGAGTTAGATGATGATCAGAACTTCTCCACTAGCTCAACATCTACCCACCATCTGCTTAGTTAAAATTAAAATTTTGAACAGCATCTGGGGAGATTATGGACCCCTCTGGTACATGAAGGTACTGCAGGGGTCTGTGGACATTTTACACACACACACACACACACACACACACACACACACACACACACACA
>CAIGQV010014432.1:14512921-14534130 GCA_903798115.1 Danio jaintianensis | reverse complement strand
CTTTACATTACTCACTTGCATTATGTTTAATAGAGGAGCTCTGCAATTAACAATGCACTAACCTACACCTTCATTTACCTTAAACACATGAAAAAAATAAAAATAATGTAAGATAATGTTATCTTCTGAGAACTTCCTGACCCCAGAGCTATATGTGCCGTATATACAGATTATTGTACGTTTAAAGCAATGTGTTTGCTACTTTTGTATTTTTTGTCTTATTGGTTAAGTAAAATCACTGTCCATTTGAGACAATCATCTTTTCCCTTTTCTTCGATGCATCCAAAATAATGAGAATATATCCATTGCAGAAATGTGAGTCTCTGGCCTGCCATCTTGGTTTCTGTCATTGAGTGTGTGATTCAACTTGACTACTTTTTTTTTTAGCAATTTATTTTTTAGAAGCTATTATTTTTCTTTGGCTTAGTCTCTATTTCAGAGGTCGCCACAGCAGAATGATCAGCCAACTATTCTAACATATGTTTAACGCAGCGGATGCCCTCTTTTAGAAACTAATTAATTACAATAAAAAGTAACTCAAATATTATTACTTATTTTTTTAAGTAATGCATTACTTTACTCGAAACTTTTTACTTTTAAAATTAATATAATTATGTAATTGCCGTTACTTGTAATGTGATACCCTCAACACTGATCATTCCATTAACTGAATAAGATCTACATGTACTTTCTTTCATGAAGATATAATATCAAGTTCTACATTTCAGTCGAATGAAGGACACTATGCCAAAACACGTTATTTATCTTCAGAAATAAAATGGTCATATCTCACCATTTACTCGCTGATCATTGTCAGAAATCATCCACTGTGTAGAAAAAAGAAAAGCAGCAAACTGGTTGAACGTCATCTTGTCCTGTTGCTCACTTTTATGAATGTGAAACTATGGAGGGAAAAATTCAAAATGTTCATCATTTAAAGTTACTTTGAAACTGACTACTGTTACTAAAAAAATAAATAAAATATTGAAATGCAGAGAACCTGTCGATCAATGTTTCAAATGAAGGCTTTGAAATGCACTTCCCTCCTTTATAACCAAGAGCAGTAAACGTACTTCCTGATCGAAAATAAACACATATCTGAGTCTGTGTGTGTGCTTCTGGGGCAAAGGTGAACTATTCCAAACAACAGCAAAAAAAATAATGATATTAATTTACTGCGAAGGACATCACATATAAAATACTTTGCATCTCTTATTTATAAATCTTTTTTATTTTTATATTTTATTTATTTATTTAGTTTAATGACTTATTGTTGACTTCTCGTTATAACATAGCATTTCAAAATTCATTTCATTACATGTTCATTTAAATATCATTTTTGATTTGTACTGCACCAGAGTTTGTTTGCATCTTCCCAGCAGTCTTGATCCGCACATTTGTTCACACAAAGGTTCTGATGGCAGTGCTCACACTTACTCAAATGAACTGCATTCATCAGAATCAGAACGTAATTGCAGAATATTATACAATTGAGACCCTGGTCATAAGTAAACTCAGATCTGTAAATTTGTAAATAATAAAATCTGAGGGTTCAAATCTGAGGGTTCTGAGGGTTTTTTTTAAGAAGTCTTTAAATTTACAAAATGTCTTTACTTACAATAATATTGTAGCTTAAGACCATAGACCATATAATGTTTAGTTTTTTTATTATTATTTTATAATATGTGTTGTTATAATACTTGTAATAAAGAACTATTGGCCAACTACTGGCCAATTCTCATATTGTCACTTGCTTACTTTTTGAATAAACTCACAGGTGTGATCGTGTTCTAAAAATGTGCAAAGTTCAAAAGCACAAACTTTATTTTGTACAAATTAGTACTGCAATTTACATGACACACCTTTCAATATCAAAAGTTGCCAGAAACGAGATCAAGGTCCCACAATGCATTTCAAATCTTTAAATAGTTGGAAAAAAAAAAAAACACACCCAGAAATATTTAAAGCTATTAGTTACTTAAAAGATTATGTTTACAGACAAACAGTTAACAACAATTCATTCAATTTATTTATTAATCTGGGGTCACCACAGCGGAATGAACTGCCAACTTATCCAGCATATGTTTTACGCAGCGGATGCCCTTCCAGCTGCAACCCATCACTGGGAAACACCCATACTCCCATTCACACTCATACACTACGGACAATTTAGCTTAGCCAATTCACCTATAATGCATGTCTTTGGACTTGTGGAAACCCACGCCAACATGGGGAGAACATGCAAACTCCACACAGAAATGCCAACTGACCCAGCCGTGGCTCGAACCAGCGACCTTCTTGCTGTGAGGCGATTGTGCTACCCACTGCGCCACCGTGCTGCCCTTAACAACAATTTTTAACAATAATTCCATTTTTCATATTTATACTAACCAGTGACAAAACCATTTAAAATCACAACTTTTGTCCTTTAACACATCTCTTTTCCTAAACAGTTTTTTACAACAATTCCATTTTTCATATCTTATAAAAACCAAAATCGTAAACAAAATTGTCCAATGGTGAAACCATCTAAAAATCACCATTTTTGTCCTTTATCACATCTCTGTGATCTCTTTCCTTTGACCTCCTTTTGGATGATTGCGGTTGTCTGTGACTTCTTTTGTTTACTCGTCAACATTGTTGTTGTAACTCCGCTGTTTAGTGGCATTTCTGCTGTTGTCACTGGATCTTCTCTTCCTCTGCGTTCCTCCACTGAAACTCTCTACAGCTTCAGCATTCTGCTCTCTGAGCTTCCTCTGGTCTTCATCCACCTTCCACATGGCACTCTTTGTCCAGCTACTTTCAGGATCAGAACAGAGCATCTTCCCAGCGACAGTCTGGAACCTATAAATAGAGGGATACTTTCTTGTTAGTGCTCATTATTATTTTATTTTGCTGTTTTCGTCTCTTTTTATGGACTTAAAGGAACTTCATATTACAATGATTGTCAATGAAGAAGTCATTACAAGTCATTTACTTACAAGACTGCTCTTATTGGACACATTTCTTCAGTTTGTATTCTGTAGGTCAATATTTTGTCCAAATGCGGTCTTCTGTCTCTTAGTCTAAGGCAACAACTCAGCGGAGGTCCATCTGTGAATTCAAACACAATACAGACAAATTAAAAGCTATGGTTATTCCATGTTTCATAGTTCACATTGATTGAAAGTTTCTGTATGTTATTTTTTACTCGTATTCAGGGCAAGGTGTACACCAAACCACTAGAGCTAAACACTCACAACAACATTTACACCAGCTTTAACTTCACTCTCTTTTTATCTCACATAAACTTACCTGCAAACAAGCTGACGGACCCCAAAATGACCACCATAACACAAGGTGTGAAAATCTGTCCGGTCATGTCGATTCATCAAACTAGTCTGATCAGCAAGATGTGACGGTATTATTATAGGAGGAGGAAACCACGCATCTGCCTACCTGCTTGACATTGTAGTACTTGTGGTCACAAGTGTTGTCCAGTGGAAACAGCAGTTAATTAATTTACCCACAGACTAGAATAGCTAGTCAAAAAATGACCAGCATGGGAACGGAAATCATTATTTATTTTGCGTATTTCTGTGGTAATATTCAGTCATTTCCTTTGAAAATGATCAGAAGTTCTACTGTCAGTTTTTACTTGCAGTGTAAAAAATAAATTGTTGAGAAAACATAAAAAAAAACAATGCAGCTTGATGCAGTAAAAACTTTGAGTTGTCTCAACAACTGTTTTTTAGTTCTTCTCTGTAACAATATTTTGTTCAGCTAACAAAATTTTGTTTATTCATGCAATGTTGAGTATTGTATTTTACCTATAAAGATTTTCTTGTCACATCAACAGTTACTGCTATTGAGTCAAAAAAAAAATTCTGTTTAGTGGATGATTTTTTTCAAATTTGCGAAGTAATTAGTACTAGTTAGTATATCATCCTGTTTTTAATCATTCTACTTACAAATGACAAACACAAACTTACTACTTCTCCCATTTATTTCCATTGAAAGCAACAGAGAAACAAACTTTACATCGGGAAATCCCACAATACGCAAAACTTTGTAAATATTTTCAGAAGAAAAAGTGCTCCGAATCACAAACTTCGCAGTATACAAACTTTCCTGCAAATTTGCCTTCAGTTGGTCACTGTTGGTCACATGTTGACCAAAAAAAAGTTGTTTGAAAGTGACTTGAGCTGTGCTTCATTCAAACACACTATTCACAAAATAAGAACCTAACATTTTACTAATGTGATCACAGCTTTAGGTTTTCACTCTTTTAAAAAGTGAACTTCACTTACTAAACTTTAAACTTTTTTTTTTTTTTTTTTTTTAAATAGCACCAACCTAACCATACTTTCATTTGTGGTTAGTTGGGGGCTCAGTGGAAGACATGACTTGAAAGGGGCTTTAGGTGCAGACAGAATATATTCATGTACAGACTGGAGTAAAAGTCATCAAAGTCATAAATAAATTCCAAGTGGTCTGAGTGATGGAACATGCCGTTGGATGGTATTTTAATCTTCAGTTCCTCTGTATTCTTCATGTCCAAAATAGCTCCCTACCCACTACATCAGGTGTTGGACACTCTTTATGATGTTCAAATTATCAATGAATGATTTCATCACTACATAATTTCCCAAAATCCAATGCGAGGTTTACCACAAGTCAACTTGAGGACATTGACTGATAACATCAATTGCTCATACACATTTATAGGTCCTTCTTCATGATTATTGTTTTTATATTTATTAATTTAATGTCATATTATATTTAGATTTTTCACAATAGTGTTTTTAATATAATTCAAACAATATAAATTGACAAGCAGGTTATCTTTGTTAGCAAATAATATAATAAATGAGATGGAACGATCAGGGAATTATATTTTCAGTAAGCTCAACAGGACATATTACAGATGGGAATAGACAAGGTGTTCATAATAAAATAAAATTACTCTTTATTCTGAAATTACTTTTTTGTGTGCTTAAAAAAACTCTCACATGAAGAGGAGGCGGAACCAGTGAACGTTTGAAACATTTTAATAATTAAAGTCGGTATGAATTTATTTGCTCTTCTTATTTTTAATAACTAAATTTTTGAATGTGCAATGAACAAAAGACAGAAGTGGTGGTATTTGGATCCGGGGGAACTCAGGATTGTCTGGATCTTGGTGTGTTAAATCCTTTTGTAAAACCTAATGTAGAAAACCTGGGTGTTATTATGGATAGTGACTTCAAACTGGATAAACAGATTAATTCAGTAATTAAAGCTATTTTTTTCCAGTTGAGGCAATTATCCAAATTAAAGTCTTTTCTGTCTTTTAACAACTTTGAAAGGGTTATATATATTTTTATCTCAACTCGGCTATTGTAATGCCCTCTATGTGGGTATTAGCCATGCCTCCCTTACCTGTCTGCAGATGGTGCAGAATGCTGCTGCTCGTTTGCTGACGGGGACACGCAAACGGGAGCACATTACACCCATACTGGCTTCTCTTCATTGGCTTCCTGTACAGTTTAGGATACATTTTAAGCTCTAGTTTTGGTGTTTAAATGCCTAAACGGACTAGCACCAAGATACTTGTCTTCATTAATTCAATTGTACACTCCATCAAGGGCACTTAGATGTGCTGATCAGCTACTTTTGGCTGTTCCACGCACAAGGTTAAAAACCAGGGGGGACCGTGCCTTTGCAGTGGTGGCCCCCAAACTCTGGAATAATTTGCCTCTCCATGTTAGGCAGGCCACAACCCTTTCTGTTTTTAAATCTAGTCTTAAAACCCATTTTTACTCTTTGGCTTTAATACCATATGAGAGTCCTATGTCTGTTGAATTTGTCCTTTGTTTTAGAGGGTGTATGTGTGTACAGCACTTTGGTAAGCACTTGTTGTTTTTAAAAAGCGCTTTATAAATAAACATTGACTTGACTTATATTTATATAGTAGTGCTTTTTTTTATAAATGATGTATCTGTGCACTTGATTATTTTGTAAAAAAAAAATTGCCGTCATAATCTTTTATCAAACACCATAACCTTCTCTCCCTTTCGAAATTACTTTTCTTCATTTCTGATCACGTGGAATGCTTTTTGGGAGGGGCTATAAGGGGTGTGTCTCATTTGTTCCCTTTTTTTGTCCATTCGGCAATCTTCCAAAGATCTAATCAGTTCCCAATGAACAAAGTCATGCACTGCCCTATATTTCTTTTTACTAATTTCGGGACCCTTTCTGGTGGATTTACATCATTATATTGGAAAAATGTTAACTTCTGTTTTATGGGGACTTTAAATAGAAAAGCAAATGTGCAATGGCAGCCCCTCATGGATGACTGATGCCTAAACCAAAACCAAACATCTCATCTCATCTAAGCATTACTTCTCCCTTTATCTTTCTGAAGCTCATCTCTGTGGGACTCTGTTCCCACGGCTCTCAGCCACTCCCCCTTATTGACAAAATTTTATTTTGTGATGGCGAAGCTAAAAATCCTAATATAAATAGAATTTATATTAGGATTATTAGATTTGCCATCACAAAAATGATGTCGACCATGTCATTATGGTCAATCGATTTGTCAAATTGAGTGTGGACCATCAACTGAGGAAAAAAAGTGGCACGAAAGTCAAACCGCATGCAGAAATCTGAAGGCTTATCTGTCAGTAAAACCACAGGTATACTTTCATCGCCACTCTAAACCAACACCTACCTTGACATGTGAAACTGCTCCTGGGCTTATCTACACAACACTGTACTTCCTGTGTCATCGCATGCTGCATGGCGGAAATGCATACTATTATGCCTTTCGATAAAGTCAATAAATAGAACATATTTCATGTCACATAATTATTTTACTGCATTTGTTTAGCTAAAAGTGAATGCTAAATCGCATGTCTTGGAAAAAAAAAAAACATGCGTGGAAACTAAAAAGGGGGGAAAACCCTCTGAACTAGCGCTAGCTCTGTGTAGTAGCAGGCTCTTCCTCCTATGGTCATGCTGTGAAACGCTCATTAACCCACATACTGAGCTCTCAAAGTGAGGTTTTTCTCTCACACGCCTGCGACACTACACACACACGGAAAGCTTTTTGATTTCAGCCATCATGGAGCTTTTTAGTGGGGTACACGTTTCCATCATATCATATAGCTTGTATATATTTTTAAAATGTTTTGTTCATTTTGATTCGTCTTTGAAACGCAGATAAAGATGGGAGTTTTATGTCCCTCCCATTGAAAGTATATTCACCCAAAAGACTGAAGGAGATCAAAAGAGATCAAAAAGCAAGTCTGTGTGACTCAAATGGCACAATGCAAGTCAAATGAATAGATCGTAATAAGTTGGAATAAATTTATTTAACACTTATTTTCAATGAACCTAATCATTAAGGTTCATTATTGTGTGCCATGCTGCACATTTTATCTTTCACAAGAACCAGTGATGTTTGTTTTGTGTCAGGCAGAGCCAATCCTCCCTATGTGCAGAGTACACATGATTCATAGAGCCCTAGAACCACCAGGGGGCCCCCTTGGTATCATGATTTTATTATGACAAGTGCTATGCGATTATGAAGACCATTGTTGGGTGTAATTAGTTAAAAAGTAACTAATTACTGTAATTAGATTACTTTTTCACAGAAAAAATTAAAGTAAGGGATTACTTTTCATTTTCAGGTAATTTAATTACAGTTACTTATAATGTACTTGTTTAAATACGTGCATAAATTCAACATTTCTGGACCCATTGATTTTGAACACTTTTTTTTTAAAGATTAAACATGCTTGAGAAACTATGAACAGAAAGTCAGAAATTCGTGTCAATACATGTTATGTATGGAATATTGTGTCATCGCTTTGAAATGTTTTGTGATTGATATAATGTTTATAATTCTTTTAGTCTTACATTTTTTTAAATCAATCTAAAAAGTCCTTTTTTGCTCAGATTTTAAAAATTAAAATAGTTAAATTTCTATTCTCTATGCAGCATTGAGATTTATATGTAGTGCATTTATGTGTTGAATTTTAAGTTGTGTTGATTCAAGTAATTTAATAAGTTATTGAGTAACTGAGTTACTTTTCAGACACAATAATTAAAAATGTAATTTTATGTAATAATGTAATTAGTAATTAATTGCTTTTTTTTAAGTAACTTACCCAACAGACACTATGAAATTATTAAGAAATTGCAACATTCAGTTCCTTTAAAGTCATACACCATTGTCCTTCTTATGTATTTCCTATGTGCATAGGTGGAGCTGCTCTTCAGTGTTTCGGCTTTCAGCAGTGACATTTGCATTAGCAGTTTAATTTACTAGAACTTCATCTATGTTAAGCTGCTTTGACGCAATCTACATTGTTAAAAGCGCTATAGAAATAAAGATGAATTGAATGGAATGTAAACTGTCAAATCTGTCAGTTAATGTAACAGTATGTGACTGTCAGCTGTGCTTTATAACAATAGACACACTGTTCCCTGTATATTTAATTCATACAGTGAAGAAAAAGTGTAATGAGTTTTTATTACTTAATTCAGTATTTATATATTAGACTGTTAAATTTAATAGTCTAAGGTGTTCAATTTATTTGCTCTTCTTTTTTTTTTTTACTTGAATTTCATGAATAGTTTAAAGAGCATCTACGCAGTAAAATATACAGTAAGTGTCACTGTTAAATGTGGATTTGGTGAATAAGCTGTCAGAGAAGAAAATATACATTTTGAGGATGTTAGAAATAAGTTTTGAGAGTTGATATTGTGAATATGGGCAAGATGCTGAATGTGCAGGCCTAATTCACACTAAATATGTCAGAGATGGTAAAATCATCTAAAATCGAACATCTCCAATCTCCAAAAGGTAACAAAATATTCTTTATTTATTTTTTTTGTTTATTAGAATATAGTTTTTTGCTATTGCATTTGTGTTAGATATAGAGTATAGGACCGTGTCCCTAAAGACCCATATATTGCATGTAATTTTATATATTGTCAATATTCATGGATATCAATTTGGATCTTAATTGATACAGTATGGATTTATTACTATTTTATATTTTCAAATATGTTTAAAAGCATGAGAGTTTTGGGTGATTAGAATTAAGTGGATTGACTTCCATGAATTATTGAGGATGTCTAGAATTCATTGTCTATATTGTTCTTTAACTTGAATAACTCTGCTATTCATAATGCCTGTAGCTCACTATGTGCTGTCCCCTATGCGTGTTAATAACAGACAGACAGACACGTTGTCTCCTTGTCATTTAGCACAGCTGGAAAACCACATGGAGGTATTTAAGATGACGACTTGCCAAATCAACCACAGCAAAGAAACGAGGACATTTGCTCTTCCACAGAACTGGGGACGTGGGTGTAAAATCAATGACCTACTAAAACAACTGATAATTACTTTCTTTTGAATGATCAATTTAAAACCAAGCAGCTAAACACTCTGTTTTAAATAGTCATAGATAGTTTGTACCAAGCAACAAATAGCATTATTTCCCCTCTAAAAACACATAATAATAATAATAATAATCAATTCAGTCCATTCAGTTAAAAGCAAATAAGCATACCGTACGTTACAGGCTGTTGGTACTATAAAGGTAAACTATATGTGTAATAGAGGTTAGTTAGTTAGTTAAAGTTTGTTAAAATAAACCCTTTGTGAGTATGGTTGACTATTTGCATTCTCGGAAGTAGACAAGTATTATATAATTCGATCAAGGTATATAATATAAATAGATAATGGTATTTGATTTGTCTGTTTAAGACATGTTGTTGATATTTACAGCAAAAGTTCACGTTGACTTAAGGGGCTTTCACGTATTCATTTCGTCCTACAGTGCATGCTAGAATTTAGTCAGAAGCATTTGATTTATCATCGTTTGATATCTTTCATTGCTCATAGGTGTTTTAGCTACTGTAACATGCATCTATAGTATATAGATAGTATAGATGCTGAAATGTACTTTTTGGTAGGAAAATAACTGAGCTAATCAATCATAAATATTTATATAAACTTTATTTCAACTTTATAACAACAGCATTACACTAAGACACTTGATTTAAAAAATAAATAAATAAATAATAATAATAATAATAATAAATAAATAAAAAATATATATATATATTGAGTACTTGCAGTTCAAATGGTTTGATACAAAGGATTTTAATTTATTTGACAACATTACTGTATGCACAAGAATACGGATACAAAATCACAGTAAAAACATTAAAGAGAAATAAACATTCCATGTATTATATTAATAAAAATATATTGTAAAAATATCAAATAAAAAATACATTCTTTTTTTTTTAAATGTACACTGTTTGACGTACAACAAAGTGTGTTTTTCTCAAAAAGGAAAATCTTTCAAAAATGCCAAGTGATACTAGTCGGTTCTAATGGTGATTTTCATCCAGAGGTCTGTTTTTCAATGTGTGCTGATGCCAGAATCATATTTGTTGTTGATGTATTTATATGAACCACCTTCACCGATGGACGTGTTTTTGATACTGACTGATGTTGTTTCTTCTTTCTATCCAGGTACTTCATTGATTTAATGGCCCATGGTGAAGTCAGATCCGAGCAGATTGTGACTCCTTTTAATGTAAGAAATCTACACAATGAAACACAACATACAATATTTCAATTCACATCATGGGTCACAAAAGGTAAACTAAAGTTTTGTGTCTTAATAATACAAGATAAATCTGAACATATTCTTACCTTACAGCATTCACAGGGAACAATGGTTTTTGCTGGATAGTGTAGCTACGCAGATTCGTGTAAGGAGTTTTAGTATCTGTAGTAGATAGACAGCCTGTTTTATGTGCGTCTTCTGGAAATAAAAGCAGGACATTACTTTGCAGCATAAACCACAAATTATAAAAAAATCTATATAAAAATACAAGTATAATTATCATCAGCAATAATGCATCCAGTAGCAACACTACAACCATTATTGGTAAGAGTGTGAAACCCACCTTGTACTGAAGACGAGACCAGAAGCCACAGCAGAAGAACTGCGGAGAAACCTGACACATGCAACTTCATTTTCCAGCTTGTTTGCCACCAGTGATGTGACCCCTCAAGAAAGACGGCATCTATTTAAGCTCAGCCCTGATCTAGGGCTAATGAAAGAACACCCCCTCAATCCGCTCCACTGGCATGCCACAACAGGCTGAAAACTGAGTAATACCAAAGCCACTAACCTGAATGCTGGCTAAAAGCTCACCATCTCATTCATTCAAAGTTGTATAATTACATAATGACTAGCCAAAATAACTATTTAGAGACAATAAATGCCACCCCCAAAAAAATAAATAAATACAAATAATTGGCAAAGTGATTATCTCCATATAAGCAGCCTAATTATAGATATTTAGCTATGCAAGTAGCTTTCAAAGACGTAAATGTGGACTTCTAACACCATCAACAGAGTTGTTTAAAAAATGTCCTGCAAATGCATTAATAGCATCATGCATCTCTTACTTTGAAGTTGTACTTTGCAGGATTGTATTTGGTTGTTGCATTTCCTGATTTTCTAGGTCATGGTGGCCTTTTCTTTTTCTCAGACCACAAACTGAGGGTCTTTATTGTGTTTCAGTTGTCAAGGAGGCATCGTATCAGATCTTTGTGGCTGAATGTAAAGGTTATCTAAAAAGCTGACTATTTTTTGGTGAAACTGTTTACGTCAAACATATTGATTTTAATCTCTGTAAATGTCTGTAATACCAGTTGGGTACAGTACTGCGGGGCTCCAAGATGAAAGACGAAAACATGCTGTTTCCACCAGGAATAGGAAGGTGAATTTATTTTTTCATTTGCATGTTGTAAAATAAATTATAAAATAAAAGTAAAGCCATTAGTTGACTTTAGTTTAAAAGGGAGTTAACCTGTTGCCTTACAATTAGTAAGTAAATGAACTATGTGCATAATTATAGAAATTAAGTTAAGTCAACTTAAAAGTTTTTATGTTACAACAGGATTACGGAGTAAAATCAATTTGTCGCTTTTAAGGTAACTGGTTTACTCATTTATTTTAAGTAACTGATCACTTTGGAGTGGCTCACTAAAAGTGGTAAGCACTGTTGCCTCACAACAAGAAGGTTGCTGGTTCGAGTCCCACAAGGTTTTTCTGTGTAGAGTTTGTATGTTTTCCTTGTGTTCACGTGGGTTTCCTCCGGGTGCTCCGATTTCCCCAACAGTCCAAAGACATGCGAATTGGACAATGTGAATTAGATAAACTAAATTGGATGTAATGTATGAGTGTGTGTGAATGAAAGAGTGTATGGGTGTTTCCCAGTACTGGGGGTTCATGAGTTGGTGTACTCTCAGTGCTGGGTTGTGGCTGAAGGGGCATCCTCTGCGTAAAACATATTCCAGAGTAATTGGCAGTTCACTCTGCTGGCAACCCGTTAAATCAGAGACTAAGCCGAAAGAAAGTGAGTAAGTAACTAATCGCTTTTTGTAATGTAGTGACAGACATCAAAGTGCATATAACTGGCTGTGTGCTACAAGCAGAGAAACGAACAGCAGAGAACTCACCAACAGCAGCTATTTAGTCACAGTAACTTCACTCAAAAAATGACATTTGCTGTTTGTTCAAACTATTTATTTAAACTGAGCTGAAACAACACAATTCTTGAGGGTTTTTTGGGACAACTTAACAGTTATGTTCAATCCACTTAAATTTGTAAAAACATATAAGTTAACTTAATTCCTTCATGTTGTCCTAATACAAATATATTGTGTGGAACCCAGCATTTCTTACAGTGTTGAGTGAATAAAGGCCCTGGGGTTTAAAATGTGTCACATTGCTCTTGTGTACCCCTATAAAATACTAAAAAATGGCAGCTGTAAGAGAAGAACACATTTATAAACATGTCTTCTCCAGCTTGTCGCACACTGCCTCATATGTTTAGAGCTAAAAGACGTGGCGTGAAGCAGTGGCCCTTTTCACAATGTGAGTGACCCCTTCTGGGTCTTTAAAATCTGTGCACAAGCAATCGTACAGGTGCAGATACACCTGTACCAGCTCTGCTACTCCACCCTCCAGTGTATTCATATTGCTAACTTGAGGATGTTGTTCTCCTCTCTAACCTCTCTAACTCCGTGGATATGAGATATAAATCACAATCGCACATCAAAGAAGGCATAGTTAGAACTCCCAAAAATTTTACTTTGGTGATGTGTTTCAAACTGCCAAAATTTTGAGATTTTGTTCAAAATGATTCTATTTCAGTTTGTTGTTTGATTTAATTTGAAGTATATTGGGGCCTTATGCAACAGTTTGCCTTCTGGTAACATTGTGAATTGATTTGAGTTATGTTACAAATTTAGTTTATTGTTTCTTATTATTAATATTGTTTGTTGAATTTTAGCACAGTTCTTTTATAAAATGCTAATGTTATGCAGTACCCGCATAAGTATCATCAACAATATTTTTACTGTTATCAGTTAACAATGGCACATCATTTGATCTGCTCAGTGCAGGGTACATTGTCAAAATCTGTTGGTTACATCGATTTAAAAGTTTCATAGCAGGCTAATCGAGACCTAGTAAAAAGGTTAGAAACGCAATCTCTTCTTTTTTTATATGTCAGTTTTTTGATGGGCAGGCCTTTGCCTTAGGAATTTTGGCCTTAAAATGTTAGTCTTTTTGTTTTTTTTGCAGTAAAAAAAAGTAGTTCTTTGAAACTTTAAAAACACTAAAAAAACACTTCAATGAAATGTTCTTTGATGCACTGTTCTTTTGTTTGTGCAAAATAAGAATTCTTATTTTAAAAAGAGCAACAACATACTCAAATCAAGAGGATATTTTCTAAATATAATCTATGGATTTTCAAAAGAAAGATTCTATGTGAAATGGGGAAGCCCAAAGAAGGAAGGCAGAAATAAAGTCCATTAAAGATTAAAATAAAACAATTGCAGACAGTATGCAATATCCTTTTGCATTATTACAGTAATGCACCAATTCCTGAATCATGACTGTGCACACAAAATACAAGAGAAATGTAGGGTTGGTGTGGGGGTGAAAGTGGAAGGTTTAGTTTAAACCACATTCCCCATATTTTAACACTTCCATTGAGGTCAAACTGTGAACTTGAATTGTGAACTGTGAAGCACAACCATAAAGCATGTTTAAGCATAAATCTTGATAAGGCCACCACACCAGCCACTAGTATGTTTTTACCGTGAGAAGAAACACCTGATAGCCTTGAGATAATTTAAGTGTTCAGAAAGAAACATAATGGCCACTGGTAGCTAGTGAAACTAGAAATCTTTTTTTTTTCTAGGTCGGAAGAGTGTAGTGGCCTGATTTGGTGTGCCGGAAGCATTGTGTGCTGCTGAGCAAAACTCATGTGAGACTCTAAAGGAACTGCTGAAATCACAGGACACTCACGCAACAAACTAACGTCATTTAACATGTTGGTATAATCATTACACTGACAGATACTGAGATCACTGGCGCAGAAAATAAATTTGTTCTACAGCGTGCTTGCAAAATTATTAAGTCTTATTTCTGATCATATTTTTCTCAAACACACTGTACCAATTCCAAGCCACATAAATCATCATAAATACTATTCATTTTGTATAAACATTAATAAGTGATGTATAACTTTTTAAGGATGACTGGAAGAAGAAAACACTTTATCTTCAGAAAAGTATTAAGCAAGTTTTCTTTCATAGGTAAAGTGGGCCAAAAGAAGGTGAAAATATCATGAATAAAACCATAAAGTTAGCCTATTTAGCAATATTTAAGTAAGTAAGTATTAACCTTTGAGTATGAGTCGAGTTAAACAGTTTTTCTTACAGACTTTGTCAGTAAGTACATTTTGGGACTTCTAGTCCTCACTGCAAAAAATGATTTTTTGTCTTGTTTCTAGTCTAAATATCTAAAAATTATTTTCTAGACAAGCAAAATATATTGTCTTGTTTTAAAAAGTAATGTCAAAATTAAGTGAGTTTTTTTTTTCCCTAAAAACAAGCTAACTAATCTGCCAATGGGGTAAGCAAAATAATCTTATGTCAAAAGGAAAAACAAGATTGTTTTGCTTACACCATGGACAGAAGATTTAGCTTGTTTTAAGGAAAAACATGCTTAATTTTGGCGTGTTATTTCTTAAAACCAGACAGTATTTTTTGCTTGTGTAGAAAATGCTTCTTGATTTAAACATTTTTAGAAATTTGGACTAGAAACAAGGCAAAAAATATTAAGTAAAAAAGGCATTTTTTTGCAGTTCTGATCTTACCTCTGGTCCTTCTTGTTTATTCATGCAGTATCAGCAGCTCACACCATCATTCCATCATCACTTTGCTTAATCAGAGTTAAATATGCTGGATCCTCTCAGTAAAGGCTTACTCTCACACTGTCAAATAAAACTCTTTTCCAGTCCTTGTTAAGACATTAAACATACATTCTAAATAATCGTATTTAAAATTATTATCGATTATTAAGAGTTAGGTAGTTTGGAATTGATCAAATTTACTTGGGTGAAATATTCATTCATTCATTTTCTTTTCGGCTTAGTCCCTTTATTAATCTGGGGTCGCCACAGCGGGATGAACCGCCAACTTATCCAGCATATGTTTTACGCAGCGGATGCCCTTCCAGCTGCAACCCATCACTGGGAAACATTCATACACATTCATTCACACACATACACTACGGACAATTTTAGCTTACCCAATTCACCTATACCGCATGTCTTTGGACTTGTGGGGGAAACCGGAGCACCCGGAGGAAACCCACGCATACACGGGGAGAACATGCAAACTCCACACAGAAATGCCAACTGACCCAGCCGAGGCTCGAACCAGCGACCTTCTTGCTGTGAGGCGAACGTGCTACCCACTACGCCACCGCGTCGCCCTTGGGTGAAATATATGTTTGCATAATAATTATGTACACAATGTATATCATTAGAACCTGCATAAAATATAAAAAAAACATGATGTCATAGTGTCGATGGAAAATAAAATAAAAAATCTATTTACATCCTGTATTTTCCAGTAGCGGTCTACCATTTTCCCAGTAAAGTCAAAAAAAAAAAAAAAGACTGACAGATGAAGTATCGCATCCTCTTTTTGTTTTTTTTTTATTAATGAATTCATGGCTTGTACTCAGAAGTGGAAGTGGTGGTTTCCAGAACCGGATAACTGAATTGAGGTGATGTCACATGGATAATTAAGATAGTGAGTGCAAGAAGCAAAATTTAAACAAATATATATTCACAACACATATTTGTACAGTACATTAAAACAACAATCCAGTGATTTTAACCATGGCAGGATGTGTTTTTGCTGCCTAGTTCAATCAATATGAAACACAGACTCTAATAGACTATTGCTTTTATAAAATGTTGACATTGACAGTAATAAAAAAGTCAATATACACTGTAAAAAATGTTTCACATAATTCCTTCATGTTTTCCTAACACAAATCGATTAAGTTAACTTATTTTGTTTTACAAATTTAAGTGGATTGAACATAAAACAATTAAGTTGTCCCAAAACTCAGGTATTGTGTTGATTCAGCTAATTTTAAATAAGTAGTTTGAACAAGCTGCAAAAATCATTTTGAGTGTAACAGGCAGTGAATCAAATGTAGTACTTTTGCATTTTACAAACTGTGTAATAACTAAAAACAACGAATAAAATATATATTTTTTCTAAATAATTGACGAAAAGTGTTTGTTCAGAGTGAACAGAACAGACCGGTGGCAGTCTGTTCTATACCTCATTTTCTTTACTCAGTGATCTGAGGTGATGACATGACATGATTTTAGGTCAAGTGACGACTATAAAAGTGTAGCAAGTGAGTGACTGGAAGTCATGTGCAACTCTGATGTGGGTCATTTGCACGCTGTATTTGTCTAATGAGTCTAATGATATAAGCCTAATGATCTGGCTATAAACTAAAAAACTTCACATTAATAATTACATGTAAACTGTTAGACTTGTACACATTAAAATATTAAACATATTACATATAGACAGTCCAAACTGTATAATATAATTAGCTATTAGTTTACAAATCTTGTTTACAGATCTTGAAACCCATTAACCTACTTTGGCTGACTAATTTAACCTCTGACATAATACTGTGATTATTATATAAGACTTTGCAAAGTATATTGAAAGACGGTTGTCTAATACAGGGCCATGTGATACCATTTGCTTCATTTTTAGTTGTTCTTGGCTTCGTTTTAATAGTGAAATAAAATTTTAGTACACAAAAAGCAAATCATTCATTCATTTATTTTATTTTCGGCTTAGTCCCTTTATTAATCTGGGGTCGCCACAGCGGAATGAACCTCCAATTTATCCAGCATATGTTGTATGCAGCGAATTCCCTTCCAACTGCAACCCATCACTGGGAAACACACATACACTCTCATTCACACACATACACTACGGACAACTTTTAGTTTACCCAATTCACCTATACCGCATGTCTTTGGACTTGTGGGGGAAACTGGAGCACCCGGCGGAAACCCACGCCAACACGGGGAGAACATGCAAACTCCACACAGAAATGCCAACTGACCCAGCCGAGGCTCAAACCAGCGACCTTCTTGCTGTGAGGCCACCGCGCCGCCCCTACAAAAAGCAAATATAATTCAGTAAAATAATGACATGTATACAATTATTTTTAATAAAAAGTACATTTAATTTAAAAAATAAATAAAATTGACTTTATTTTGACAAAATTCTATGTTTTAATTTTTTCATTGGTTTCATTTTAATGATTTGATTCAGTAATACTAATCTAACCATGCCTCCCACAGACCCTACTTAATTTTTTATTATTGCTTTAAACAGTATTAGTAATAATAGTATTGAGAGATATGTTCTACTGGGCAAAAGAAATATATTTCTGTCACAATTCTTATGTTAAATCAGTCTATTATGTTGATGGGTTTTCATTTTTTTGAACTGAACTGCTGGTAAATTGTCATTCCACATCCATAAATTCCATTTAATTATTTATCTATACATTATCTATACATTATTTGTTTATTTATGTTTTAGTCGCTGGTTCGAGTCCCGGCTGGGCCAGTTGCCATTTCTGTGTGGAGTTTGTATGTTCCTTCAGGTTATTTCCGATTTCCCCCACAGTCCAAAGACATGCGCTATAAGTGAACTGGGTAAGCAAAATTGTCTGTAGTGTTTGAGTGTGTGTGTGTGTGTGAATGTGAGAGTGTATGGGTGTTTTCCAGTACTGGGTTGTGGCTGGAAGGGCATCCGCTGTGTAAAACATATGCTGGAATAGTTGGTGGCTCCTTCCGCTGTGGCGACCCCTGAAAAATAAGGGACTAAACCGAAAGAAAATGAATGAATGTGGTATCTAAGACAGTTTCAAAATGTGTAACCCAGTGGAAAGCAACTGCTTTCATTCATGTACCTTCATAACGCTTGACTTACTTTAAAGAGGTCAGGATGGAAAGTACAAGGGTGATTATCCCACCCGAATTATTCATGATCTGAGTGATTCTCTCTTACTCAATGATCTGCCAGTTCTCCAGGAGCTTCACATCCTTCCTCTTTTCTGCTCTGATGAAGATCTCCGGCCACAGGAAGCATGCTGGGCCCAAACTGTGATCTCCATACCGCGTGTCTATAGACATACAGAAAAAAATAAATTTTTAGGTAACACTTTAGAATAATGGTCCATTAGTTAATGTTAGGTAATGTATTTACGAACATTAACTACGTATGAATAATCTTGTAAAGAATTTATTAATAATAGTTCAACATCAACTAATGCATTATTAAAATCCTAAGTTGTGCTTGTTAACATTTGAGGTAACATGAACTGACATGAACGTTATTTAACTTAAATAGCATTATCTTACTTTAATGAAGATGAATAAATACAGTAATGTATTACTAATAGTTTTTTCATGTTAACAAATACATTAACATTTAACTAATGGAACATTATTTTAAAGTATTACCCATTTTTATTTATATATTGTTTAAAGAATACTGGAGTAGTGCATGAACAACTACAAACCATAACGAACAGAAAATAAAATCTGCATTATTTCCTCACTGACTGATGGTCTGACTTTCCATCCATTCCTTTAGTGCAGGATTACACCATCAAACATCCGGAACAAAACCACTGAGTGAGCATAAACACAGAGGGGTGCTTCTCCAGAAACTATATGAAAAAAAATCATGAAAAATGGCAAATCTATCGTAAAACACAAAAGACCTGGTTCCTCATTTTGATGGTATAAAAAGGGTCGGAGCGAGTGAGATTTCAGTGAGCATCTCTACCTCTGCATTGACTGAAAACTCCAGAACATCCACAGAGAACGCAACATGCAGCTCAACCAGAAGATGATGATGAGACTTGCTGCCATTGCTGTCATTATGTCAGTGATGATCATGAAGACGAGTGAGTATCTACATTATTTCACTCCAAACAAATCATCTGTGTGCTGTCTGAGATATCTAATCAAACTCATCTGTTCATTAGATGGACAAAACCGGTTTGTTCAATGCTGCACCAGCGTCTCCACCAAAGAAATCACATTGCCCATAACTGGATTCAAATATCAGAAGAGAAATCCTCCTTGTGTCAAAGCAGTCATGTAAGCATTGGGATAAAGAATATCTCTTTTGACTAATTCAAATATACAATATATCTAAATGTGTTTACTCTTTGCCAGTTTCTTCACAAAAGAGGGCGAACAATGCATTCACTGGAACCAGAGCTGGGTTCGGGAGAAGATCCAGGAGCTCATAATCTCGTAAGACTGAAAAGTAGAATTCGGCTGAAGTATTAAGTGTAATACGACTGTGTGTAATAATGCTTATTTGTTGTGCTTTATTCAGAATGGAGAAAATGAACAGCACTGTTTCTACACCGCTGAAGATGAACAGCACTCTCTCTACACTTCTTAGGATCAACAGTACTGTTTCTACAGCTCTGCAGATGAACAGCACTCTCTCTACACCTCTCTCCACCTCCTCTTCTTAATAAAAAAACACTAAAGATGTTTAAACTGATCTAAATGGGTTCAGCCGAAATAAGTCAAGTTGTTTAAAAAAAGAATGCTGTGGATGCTTCATGCTATTTATTGTAAGTTATTGTATTGAGAAATTGTATTTATTTGGTTTTCTAACAATTTAACTAAAAGCTATGTATTGTACTGTACTGTACTTGAATTGTATGCTTGTCATCCATAAGTTATGTTACAATAAAGAACCTGTATAAAGTATGTTTAAATAAAGTAAATAAATGTTAAAGCAGTGTTTGTCATTTTATATTAATCACTGTTTAATAATGTTTTATAAAATGACTGTTGGTATTATATAGTATATGATGTTTTTTTGTTTTGTTTTTTTTGCATTCCAGAAAGATCTTTAAGCTTTATAAAAACAATGGTTTTGGTAAATAATTCATTTTCTTTTCGGCATAGTCCCTTTATTAATCTGGGGTCACCACAGCGGAATGAACCGCCAACTTATCCAGCATATGTTTTATGCAGCGGATGCCCTTCCAGCTGTAATCCATCACTGGGAAACATCCATACACACTCATTCACACACATACACTAAGGACAATTTAGCCTACCCAATTCACCTATATCATATCTTTAGTCTTGTGGGGGAAACCGGAGCACCCTGGAGGAAACCCACGTGAACACGGGGAGAACATGCAAACTCCACACAGAAACGCTAACTGACCCAACCGAGGCTCGAACAAGCGAACTTCTTGCTGTGAGGCGAACGTGCTACCCACTGCGCCACCGTGCAGCCATTGGTAAATAATAATAATAATAATACCAATGAAACAGGCAAGTCTGATCGTAAATGTCCCTGATTTTAATATGGGTATATATAAAAATCGAATTATTTATCACTTCAGTCATTGGTTCATGTTTGGGATATGCTCTTTCTTAATCCGAAAACATATGTGTTTTAGACTGCAGCTCCGCCCCTTTATGTTTAGTCAGAAAAGAACTATGCAAATAGATTTAATGTCGAAACCTTGACGTTCATTTGAAATCCACACTTTTGACCACCGAAATAACGACAAGCATTATGATGTAAGAAAAGTTGTATTCATCTGAAAGCCTACATTTAAAATTACAAATTTACACTGGATTTTGTATCCCTACAATGCATGTAAACTACGTCAAAATAACAATTGACATCTAACAATGGCATCAAAAATCGACCAAAAGACCCGACGTGTTAGATGTCAATT
>CAIGQV010014432.1:14498762-14512521 GCA_903798115.1 Danio jaintianensis | reverse complement strand
TATATTTAAATTCTTTTGATTTCTGATTTTCAAATAGTTGTTTCTCGACCAAATATTACAATATCCTTACAAACCATACGTCAATGGAAAGCTATTATAATCAGCTTTAATGTGATGTATAAATCTCATTTTAGAAAAAAATACACTTATGACTGGTTTTGTGGATCAGAATAATAACATTTATAATCTTTAACAGTATTAGATATCAGTAATCACATGAACACATTTTGACATACAAAGAAATATCATTACTATTTTGCAATATTTATGTGAAATAAATAATGCAATAAGTGCAATCAAACCCAATGATAAAAAGCACCAGATCTAAATGCATGGTTGTTGAGGTAATCATCTGCAATTCAATCGTATTCAGTATTATTATTCATTTATTTATTTATTTATTGGTTATCTACAGAGCTTTGTGGTGCGATTTAGAAATTGACAGTTTTTTAAAGTTCATTCTAACAGCTTTGAGGAGCTGCAACAGTGAAAAGATTTGATTTTAAGACCTTGAAGGACAATAAAATCAAGTTTTGACCAATAGATTACTCAAATTTACTGCTAGAAAGATAACATTTCTTTTCATCATAGAGTTTCTCACACCGTATTTGATGTCATTTGGTGACCAAACAACTTGCAATATCCATGATTCATCGTCCTCAATGAAGTCAGGCTTTTCACATGACCAAAGTACATCCTCAAACTTTCTCCGAAAAATCACTGCATTTTTCTTTTCATCCGTTAGTTGAGCAAACGATTGCACCATTAAATAATCGGAATAAAATCGCAGAGTAAGCATAACGGATGAAGGGTGTTTCTGCAGAAAGCGTCATGAGGAAGTGTGCAATTCCTGTGGAGAATCTGACCTTTGATTCCTATTCTTGATGATATATAAACCGAGCTGATGCAATTGAGATGTCAGTGAGCATCTCTACATCTCTGCATTGATTGAATCAATAAACACAAAATGCCGCACAGCCAGAAGATGATGATGAGACTTGCTGCCATTGCTGTCATTTTGTCAGTGATGATTATGGAGACGAGTGAGTATCTGCAATATTTTACTTCGAAATTCATCTGTGTGCTATCTCTGACACATCTGCTCAATTTTCTCTATCTATTAGATGGACAAAACAGGTTTGTTCAATGCTGCACAAGCGTTTCCACCACAGAAATCACGCTACCTTTAACCGGATTCAAATATCAGATGAGAAATCCTCCTTGTGTCAAAGCAGTCATGTAAGCATTTTTGTGTTGTATGAAGAACATCTGTTTGTTTGTTTTTTTATCTTTATGGGTCAATTGTTGTTACTAAATCGCTTTAACTTTCTTGGCTAACAGTTTCTTCACAACTGAGGGTCCGAGATGCAGCCACTGGAAGGAGGGCTGGGTGAAGGAAAAAATCCAGGAGCTCAAAAGATTTCAACTTCAAGAGTAAGTCACTGATGAACATGGGTTTCCATGGGTCATGGCATTTCTGCACTATCATGGAATTTAAAAAAAAGTCTATTCCAGGATTCTTTTTTTTTTGTTGTCCAAGGAATATCAGGGATTTTTATTAGTCATGTTTTTGTTTAATTTATATTTTGGTTCATATTTACAGGATTTTTACAAAACAATCTCAATGAAATATGATCTTTCTATTCTAATGTTTTTTGCATAAATGAAAAGAAAATGACACATACAATGTATTTTTGGCCAAAAAATAAACCGTGCAACACAAGGTTTTGTGGTACAGGGTTACATACTATACACTGATGCAAGAGTATTACTGACATTCAGTAATTGACATACAGAAAGAGAGAATGAACGTTTTCAACATTTATGCTTATTTCTCTTTTTTAGATGGAATGAGAAGATGAACAGCACTGACTCCACATCTCTATCAACAACTGCTCATTAAAAACACACTACATATGCTTATAGTTGGCAAAATATTTGAATTAATTCAAGTATAGCTGAGGTTTACTGCAATGTAATTAATTTATATTTATTTATCCTCTAATCACTGGGCCTCTACTTTATGATTCAGCGGTTCCTGTTAATAAATAAGTGTTTTACCCAGCTGTGTCCTGTCCTTCCATGCGCTCCATCATTGTGTAAAAATGTGTGGAAATCAATGCATTTATTTATCAATATTTATCTGATTCCTGATTTATCTGATTCCTGATTTCTCTGAGCCAACACTCAAAAAAAAAAGAAAGATTTTTGCTGTTTAAACTATTTAAAATGAGCTAAAACAACACAATTCTTAAGTTTAATCCACTTAAATTTGTTAACTTAATCAATTTGTGTTGAGACAACATGGATGAATAGTGTTGGTGCGAATGGTAGACGAGCAGACGGGTAGTTTCAAATGCAGCTTTATTTTAGAATGGTCCTGTAGGCAGGGGTCGAAAACCAGCACATACAGTGTAGTAGAGAATCCAAGAGCGTAATCCAAAGACAGGCAAAAGTTCAGGGCAGGTGGCAAACACTCAGCAATGTGTGTGTGAAACTAGGGGGTTTAAATAGTCCAGGTATTCAATGATGAGTGTGTGTGTGTCCAAATGTAATGTAATGTGTATTTATATAGCGCATTTATTGTGTATGGCTATACACCCAAAGCGCTTCACAATCATGGGGGGGAGGGTCTCTCCACACCACCACCAGTGTGCAGCATCCACTTGGATGATGCGATGGCAGCCACAGGACAACGGCGCCAGTGCGCTCACCACACACCAGCTATAGGGGGAGTGGAGAGACAGTGATAGAGCCAATTCAGTGGATGGGGGTGATTGGGAGGCCATGATGGGTTAGGGTCGATGGAGGGAGTTTGGCCAGGACACCGGGGTTACACCCCTACTCTTTACGAGAAGTGCAATGGGATTTTTAATGACCGAGTCAGGACCTTGGTTTAACATCTCATCCGAAAGATGGCGCTCACTGACAGTGTAGTGTCCCCTTCACTACTGGGGCATTAGGACACAGACCGCAGGTTGAGCGCCCCCTGCTGGCTTCACTAACAACACTTCCAACAGCAACCTAGTTTCCCCATGTGGTCTCCCATCCAGGTACTGACCAGGCTCAGCCCTGCTTAGCTTCAGTGAGCAACCAGTCTTGGGCTGCAGGTTGATATGGCTGAAATGACTGTCAGCTGTGACAGGAGTGATTGGTGCAATGATTTCTGGGATTTGTAGTTCAGCAGGAATGTAGGAAGTAATCTCCAGCGGAGGCAACACCGCTGGTTATCACAACAGATGTGGAATCCTGCATTTTTTATTTTTTTTTACAGTGAAGGAATCAGATGTATTAGATTAAACACAAATCTGTGCAAAAAGACAAATTGTGCTCAAATAAAGAAAAAAACATTTTCTTCTAATTCATATCAGACATCTCAGAATTGAACCATCTAAATAATAGTCATTTCTGACATTAAAAAAACTGAAAACAGCAACCATATTACCACCATTATGAAATGAAGTCCTCAGTGAATTTCAGCTTCCTCAATTTGGTTGTGTAGTAATTTCAAAAAGTGAAATAGACACATTCATCATGAACACATTCTCCAACTGTGATGTCATCATGTTAACATGGAATCGCTTAGGTCATTACCAGCAATTGTTAAATTGTTTTCAGTGGCACTATAAGCAACAGTACTGTACTGAAAGTGAACTCAAGGACATTTTATTAAGTGATAAAATAATGTACACTTTTTTTAAGTACACTTGATTGACTGGGGTACTTCACTCCATTTCTAAACCAGAGTTTCTTCTCAATGGGTAAATGAAAAATGTTTTTGTTACGCATCAGCTCACTGTTAACCCTTATAAGAAGATCTTAAAGGGGTAGTTCACACAAAACTGAATTCTGTCATGATTTACTCACCCTTCACTTGTTCCAAACTTGTTTAATTTTGTTTCTTCTTAAACATAAAGAAGATTTTGAAGAAAACAGGAAACCTGTAACCATTGACTATATTTTTTTTTTTCTTACAATGGAAGTAAATGGTTACAGGTTTTCAGCTTTCTTCAAAACATCTTCTTTAGTGTTCAGAAGAATAAAGAGTAGGCTACATTTTTATTTTTGGGTGAACTACATCTTTAAGAATGACCTTTGTGTAAGGTAGGCTATGCAAATACGTTTTCATTTTTGTAATCGACAGTAACAGCAAGCACGTGTTCAGCTGTAAATTGTGAATTCACTATTTTTGCTTTCTGGTTTTGTAGCCTATGTGCCTAAAATGGTAATAAATTAAAGGAAACAAAATTCTGTACGCAGTTTTAGGAGGGCGACATGCATGCTATTGCTACTGTTATGTATCGGATTACCTTATTTAATTATACATGATGATATTCTATAATAAATAAGTAGGCTATTGATTTATTGTTTTTTTTTAATTATTATTATTTATTCATTCATTTTCTTTTCAGCTTAGTCCCTCCATCAATCTGGGGTCGCCACAGCGGAATGAACCGCCAACTTATCCAGCATATGTTTTACGCAGCGGATGCCCTTCAAGCTGCAACCCATCACTGGGAAACATCCACACACACACACTACGGACAATTTAGCCTACCCAATTCACCTATAGCGCATGTCTTTGGACTTGTGGGGGAAACCAGAGCACCCAGAGGAAACCCACGCGAACACGGGGAGAACATGCAAACTCCACACAGAAACGCCAACTGACCCAGCCGAGGCTCGAACCAACGACCTTCTTGCTGTGAGGCGAACGTGGTACCCACTGCGCCAAGCGCCACCGTGCTTTATTATTGTTATTGTGATTTATTAGGCTGTTATATTTCTGTAATTTTCTGAAGCAAGGAGGCAGTTTGCTGCAACGATTTATTCTTTATTTTTATTTAAATAGCAATATATTTCATCAGAAAATCTGTAAAGCCGTCAATCTCGTCACGTGGTTACGTATTTAACGTGCACGCGCAGCGCTCAGTAAACTTGTTTGAACTTGAAGCGGTTTCATGATTACATTACCTCACGTCTTCATTCGCTGTGCTTTTGTCTAATCAAACGAGCAACGATTTTGACAAATTATCTACAAATAGTGGAAAATGGGGTCATTTCTTTCGATTCCATTGGAGCAAAAGCCTGAAATATATGAGCTTCCGAGCCGGATGCAAACAGACGGTTAGTGACAGCGTTATTCAGTTAACGTTAACCGTTGATAACGTTACACAAGTTCAGAGGCGTGGAGGCGTTTTTGTAACTCGTGTAATATTTAACTGTTGTAAATATTTCCTTTGTTTATTCAATAATTTTGCCGTTTTTCCCATTTGTTCAGAAATATATTATTTTACCAATTTGTAAATCAAAAGTAAAAGAGAGAATATATTTAGTTTGTTAATTAATTTGGTTTACACTACCAAAAGCAGGCTTGGAACTAAACTGCGGCCCTCCGTGAACTGACACCTGTGGCCTAGGGAGTGGCACATTATTTAATGTTGACGGTTTCTGTGATGTTGAAGTTGTTGATCTGTGTGTTACAGCTGATGTTTATGAGATATTCCAAGAATTTAATGAGCACATTTGTAAAACCATGCGTCGGCAGAATTTGCGCTCCAGACAGGAGCTGAACCTCTTAAATGGTATGAATATCACATTTTCTAAAACATACAGTAGGCCAAGAAGTTTGTCTGCAGCTTTCTAAAACTAACTCTTTTATGATTTAAGTTAGAAAAATAATGCAAAAATATAGCTTGGTTTTTATTCAGTACATATCTAGAATATTCATTACCAGCGTTCATAATAGACACGGCTTAATCAACACAAAGGTGTTGATGACTATATATATTTTTTCTCTCTCTCTCAAAAAAAAATCAAAAACATCCCTTGTTTTTCAGCATACAGACGTAACTGGAGTTCAGTGGTTGAAAATCTGATGAAGAAATACCCCAAGTGGTCTTCTGAAGACATCTTGAACCTTAGATACCGGTATGAGGTTGTAACCAAAAGTTATGGCTCTCTTCTCCACTTCTGTAACTTGTAAGTATACACATGCATTGAACACTGGTAAACTCAGACACAGATTATGTATGTATGTTTGTATGTATGTATGTATGTATGTTTAGGGTTTAACTTGTAACAGCAACTATTTCCAGCCCAGGCGCATTAGAAATAAGGGACTACATTTTTGCAAAAATAAAATAGACTGCTCCAGGAATGTTTTGTTGCAATTTTCAGATGACAAATTCACTAGAGGGTACTGTTGCATTATTGCAGTTCTGAAATCTATTACTTTGGCTATGTTTTGTTATACAATTCAGATACACATCTTTTTTGTGTATGTCCATGAGAAGTCAGGGTTTATCGTACAGATCACCTAGCAAACTACTTGCCTAAAACCAACCAATAATGTTTTCAAAAGCAAACATAAGGGAAAAGTGCTCTGCAGCCACATAGTTTCACTTTGATTTTACATTGCTTTTTCCTACTTTGTGGAACTGTGCTTCACCAGAAGCTCTCAGAACCCGAGCACTGTGCCATCACAAGTACAACACCGTATTTCCTATGAGCCCCTGTTGACTATTTTAGCTCTAGGTTGCAGTAGATTCTAAACATACAAAATAAAATAATCATCCTAATCAAGGTAAAGTGTTCAATTAATCAAGGTTTTGATTTTAGGTCATATCGCCCAGTCCTAATATAAACTAATGTTCACAGGCAGTGACTGAATTGAAAAAAAAAAAAAAAAAAAGTTTCATATGCTCTTCAACACTGATTGTTTTACTCTCATTTGGCACTTGATAAATGTCAATTTTAGTCACTGAAGAGACTATTCTCTCTCTTTTTATTTGTCCTATTGCTATTTCTCTACCATCTTGATCTTATGGGACAGCAATGAGCTGCTTGACTCCGTTTCTGATGAGTCCTCTCCTGAGCAGCGCAGAAAGATGTTTGACAGTGTAGACACCCATCTCTTCTACGCACTCAACTTCAAGGAATATCTTCAGGTTATAATTACAACAATGCTTATGTTGTCTAGGGATGTAATGATATTGAACCAGTAATAATAATAATAATAATTCTGGAGTTTCGAGTTCCCCACCACCTCTCCACTCAATACCTCCACTCCTACGTACCACACACTGCCCTGTTTGTCATTGTTACTGGACAGAGAGCAGGTCTTTCGTCACAAAACTGAAACTAAAATTCTGAGTAATGGTCACATGAGAGACGGAATTAATAAAATGAATGTGACCAAAACAAAATATAAAGTATTAGAATTATTTAATTCTGACTTGCAATTTTATGTAAAGTTAACAATTGAATTGTCTTTAATTCAGTAGGTTAACTGAGCTATGCAGATGTTAATAAGATTATGATCAGTTAATACTGATGATAATATGGCTTCACTTCACTAGTTTACATCAGCTCAGGAGCTCCACTGGATGGCGCCACTCACTCGTGCAGTGCATAGACCGTATGGTGCAGTGCTGTCAGCATTAATCTGCATATAAGAATAGTAGACTATATGTAAAAGCAGGATTTTAAATTATTGTGTAACCCTTTATTCCAGCGTGACTTATACAAGCTAAGTCAGTCTATGTAGGAATCAAATTGTAATTTCTGCCAAGAGAGAGAGTTTCATTGACAAACAGGCCTTTTCACTTCTAAAATGTGTGTTGAAGCAAAAAGACTTTGATTTTCGAATACATATTGAACATATGGATAATAATAGACTTTCTGCATTGGTACAATTGGGAAAAAAAGTCAGTTTCTAAAAATAAGGAGACATTTTAAAAGTGCTTGACTTCACAATACAAAAATAAGTAATAGTACTACAAATTGGCACAACATCATTGAGATGATCACGCAGTCACTAAAATGCTTAAAAAACCCGTCTTGTCTTCATATATTCCAGCAGCATGTGAATGGCTATCAATTCATGATGTTGCTTTAGAGCAACACATTATATAAAAATTGCACACATAAGAAATAATAAAGCTCATGCATAAAATGCAAACAGGCATCTGTGTGCATTCCAACTGAAAGCACTAGCACATGTAAACATCCTATCAGAATACATATAGTTTAGTACATATAGGCCATAGTTTTCCCATGCTTTTTGAGTGTGTGTGTTTACCTAAAAGGATGATAAAATGAATTGTTTATTTATGTATTAAATATAATTGCACATGCAGAAATGATCACAAAATGGTACCGTTTGCTCACTGTCTTGAGCCCTGTCATTGGTGTATCACTACACCCCTAATGCTGTCCCATTATAAACTGCTAAGTGGAGATCAGAAGTAAAAATTACTTTTTTAAATGGTTGCTTTTTATCTTTATATCTCCTTCTCTTTTAGCTAATGGATAAAATAGGCATTGAGACACCAGTACCCAGGCCTCCTGGAGTTGATGAGGACAGAGATGAGATTATGGTCTTAATTAATGATTTATTACAATGTCACATGTGTACACAGATGGTCTATAAGGTATTCTAAACTTTCAGTAATGAAGCTCAGCTGCAGTTCTATTAATCCATAGTTTTGTTTACTCTCCCAACTGGGTTTTGACTTTTAAGAGGCATACAAAGATTTGTTTTTATTGTATTTTTATTTTTTCACTATTGCTGCTTAAGACAAATCTGTAGAGCATCTCAAACTAAATGTATTAGAAAAAAAATTCAAAAATATAGTTCTATGAAAAAACAAAATTGAGTTTCATTGTTAAAGATGAATAGTCAGAATATATTTAATGCATGATAAAATTCATCAGTGATTAATTCAGTCAATTATATGCTTTGGTTTAAAGCCACATTTATCTGTAAAAGCTTCATGGGCTGTTGGTGGTATTTGTTTGAATTGCGCTATTCGGTCCAGCAGTGGTGAGGAGCAAAGATGCCTTGTTCTCCAGTTTAGCTATTTTGGACCTATAGAAAAACAGTATAAATTTAGTTCAGGCCATCATAAAATAGAAAATCAATAAATGTTCCAGTTGGTCACACTATTTACCAGTCAGTGATTATAAATGTTACCTAGAATGTTTCTATGGTACATTTGCCACACATTTTAGGTGATTTGTTTTAAAAATGTCACACACTTTCTCTGCTTACCTCAGACGTGCAAGTGCAGCTCTCACCCACTGGTCCTTAATGCTCGCACATATTTTTTTATTTTTCTGGGTGATAAAACTGAGGAGAAAGATAAAAAGAAATGTTTTTGGAGACAGGAGTTTGTTTTATTTTCTTCTAAAAGTGTTTTTTTTTTTTTTTTTTTTTTTATAATCGATGTCAACTGCCTCTTAAAGTGACATCAAAAGTCTGAAACCAGTAGTAAGTTTAAATGAATTTGAATAGTGTATATTACTTTACATACACTAGTATTCGAAAGTATATTTAAAAGGTAATACTAGAAGAAAATTTGTATTAAGGATGCATTCAATTTATCAAAGTAAATACACATGCTGTACAATGTTACACAAGGTTTTTAAGCAATTGCCTTTTGAATTAGAAGCACATCAAAGAATGATCAAATGTTTCACAGTCCACAACATTAAGCAAAGAATCTGTGTTCAAAGTTTATAACAAACTTCATCACTTGGCAAATTGAGCAAATTGTGTGTGCGTATGTGTGCGTGCATATGTGTGTGCGTATAAAATAGAATACAAATATTTAAATTAAATTTAATCGTAGTGATACTTTTTCAAAAACATGAAATAAATAAATATTCATAGCGCCCCCAAACTAATAGAAGTGTATTACACTGTAAAAATGCTGGGTTCCACACAATTCCTTCATGTTGTTCCAACACAAATCGATTAAGTTAATTTAATAGTTTTTACAAATTTAAGTGGATTGAACATAAAACAATTAAGTCCTCACAAAGAAAATTAAGAATTGTCTTGTTTAATCTCATTTTAAATAAGTAGCTTAAACAAGCAGCAAATATATTTATATGTAATATTACATAATACACTTCTTTTAAAAATTAGGGGGTAGCAATGATTATTTTTTTTTTTTATGTTTTTGAAAAAGTATATGTTCATTCCATATAAAACATTTTATATTTATATGTAATGTTAAATTGCTTTAATCACTCTTTTTTTCTATGCAAATTGTTTCATCAACACAACACTTTGAGTGAAAATTGAATATCAAAAATGAACGTTTATTTAACTTTTTCTGTATGTTGCCCTTTTTATTTTAATGTCAGTAGTTAGCTCAGCTTTTATTTGCATAAAAATGATGCTCTCCGCATGATTTCCGAATGATACACTATAACAATTCTTGCTGCCTTACATTTTTTTGTTAAATCAAATGAACTTTTACACTCATCTCAACTAATAATCAAATTGACTAAAAAAATTAAGTTAAACTTTTTATAACAAATTTTTTTTAAAACTGATTAACTTGTTCAAGTTAAAGCAACACACAAATATTTGTTGTCTTGACTATTTGTCATAACATTTTTAACTGAGAGCCTCTAATTGTTTTGTCCTTTTTAAAAAATATGATCTACAAATTCATTCATTCATTCATTTTCCTTTCGGCTTAGTCCCTTTATTAATCTGGGGTCGCCACAGCGGGATGAACCGCCAACTTATCCAGCATATGTTTTACGCAGCGGATGCCCTTCCAGCTGCAACCCATCACTGGGAAACATTTACACACACTCATTCACACACATACACTACGGACAATTTTAGCTTACCCAATTGACCTATACCGCATGTCTTTGGACTTGTGGGGGAAACCGGAGCACCCGGAGGAAACCCACGCGAACACGGGGAGAACATGCAAACTCCACACAGAAATGCCAACTGACCCAGCCAAGGCTCGAACCAGCGACCTTCTTGCTGTGAGGCGAACGTGCTACCCACTGCGCCACCGCGTCGCCTGATCTACAAATTATGCATATAAATTTTTTTTACAACTTTAATGACACATTCTACATTACATCTTTAAAACAATAGTTTTTTTTTTTCTATTAAATGATGACATCTACTTTTCATTGTATAGCATCATAGACTTCACAGTGTACTCGGGTGTTAATACCGAGGGGATTTTTTGCATCCGCTGTTTACCCTCATATTTAAATGCATGGTTAAATGTGCCTATTTTGGTATAAGTGTGGGTGAGTGGGTGAACCTTGAATCTTTCTTGCGGTCAGATAACGGTGACTCACATGATGGCATCTATACGACACACCTCGAGGGAGCTCTGCTCAATGAAGCCCATGATCACACTGAAGGGCAAAGGAGTCCGAGTGTATTTCACACAGCAGGCATAGTTCAGCGGCCCATCTGACATCAAACACAACATCTTTTTTACAGTCATACTCATAGACCCATTAAAAAAAAGCTCAGTATGTTGCATCTACTACTACAAGTTCAAATGTTTTCAGAAACTTAACAGCAGGAGAAAAAAATAACAGTCTTATTTATATCTGTTAGAAACTTACATGCTTGTGGAGTGTGAGGAAACAGGCTTAGAAAAATGATGTTGATGAGAGTGATGGAGACCAGAGACATTGTGGAGCTTGTTTCAGATACACAGAAATGTGTGGTATGGCTGTGCAGGGTCTTATATACGTACTAGTGAGCGATAAGATCAGTTGCAAATCAGATGCAGGTTCCAAAATGAGGACAGCAACCACTGGAAAAACAGGGGACAGGAAAGCCAATATTGCCGATGTTACAAGACTCCAACCACAGACGTGGTGCAGAGTTATATAAGACTGTTTCATCTTAGAATCTTGAGCAATTACACACATCCCATATGAAAAGTTGCGCTAGATTTTGTTTTTTCTTTACATTTTGCCCCAAGTATAATTGGTTGATGTTATAATTGATGTAAATGAACATTCTGTGCATAACACAGAATGAAAAATAATAATAAAAAAAAAAAAAACTTTTAGAAAAACAAATTCAATTTAATTCTGTTCTGTTGTATTATATTCTTTACCATGCCATTTATTGATGACTCGCAAAAAACAACATAAATACTTTTTCCTTTTATTCTTATTCTGAGGCTTTGTCTAAACAAATCCACTAGAAAAAAAAAAAAAATAATAATATATATATATTATCTAATCTATGCTATTTTAATCTCTTTTGCAAATTACCAATAGTTTTATATAGTTAAAGCATAGTAACCATCGTTTTTGTACATTGATTGAATCCAATACCAAATACAATGGTCAAAACAAAATTCCCCAAATCATGGTGATTTTGTAGGTTCCTCTGTGGGTTTACCTATACAATAACCAATATATATATATTTATTTTTTTGTCCGCTTGTGACCAAGGTTCATTTTATAAAGGATGTGGGAATACATGTTAAAACATTATTAAAGCCAAAACATGTCCGTTGTGTTCAAAATATCAGCAACATGCTAGTTTAGTCCAATGTAAAGGTAAGCACACTAATAACATGCTATACATATGTTAGCAACATGTCAATCCATGCTAACAACTATAATGTGTTAGCCATGTGCTTGTTACTATTATCAAAACTAATGTTATAAAACAGCCGCAGCATGCTAATTCATGTTGGCAATGGCTTAAAATATCAAAAATACATTAGCATAAGTTTAAATGTCATAGATGTTTATTAAAAAATGTTAGCAACATGCTAATTCAATCTACCATAATGTTTAAATACGGTAGCAACACAATTTAGCCATATGCCATTTGACTAAATATGTTAGAAAGCATGCTAAAACGTGTTATAACGTTATGTGCTACCAACATGATGATAGCAAAGTGTTAAAACATGTTAGCTATGTGCTAAAACATGTTTAGCAGCATGTTAATTCATAGTAGTAGCATGTTAAATTATGTCAGCTGTGTGTTACAGTTTTTCAGTCGCTTTGGTACATTTCTCAGATCAGAATTGAAATTCGCAAAACAGTAAGTACATTTCTCAAAACAGTACAAATAGCAAAATACCATGGATTAGTGCCAAAAGCCAGTCTCTTGCTCAAAATCCTTAGTCTCTGGAAAAACAAAATTTCTTTGTCAATGAATGTGTCAGTGCCATCAGAATGACAAGTCCTTGTGTCATTGTGTACAGATAAGAGTCAAATTACTTAGTCATGTTGTCAGTATAACTCTGTACTCTGGAGGGGTGTTCTGATGTAAACAATGCCTATTTTATTTTATTTTTTGCTGTTTCTACTGTAATTTGTTGACAGATCATGTCATTGTGATACAGAAAGGAAAGGACAGCACTGCATAGCACAAAGAAAAAACTAAACTAAAGTAGAAATGTGAACATGGGACAATCTCCTTTGAGATGCACCTTCATTAGAAAAAGAAAAGAAATTTACTGGTTGTAGACAGATTTAGAAAAAAAAGTCTAATGGAAATATATAGAAAAATGCATTATGACAATGTTATGACAACTTGTTCAGCCATTTTGCATGTACAAAGACTTATGCCATGAGCAAACGATTAAAAGCTGAGGGGTAAGACTACTCAACATAAACCAAAATAATACATTTTGATCAACATGACATAAGCAATTGATAATGTAGTAAATGTCAGAGAATTGCACGTAATCATTTGCACGGATGGACAAAAGCATTTGCAACTTGTACAAAGGAATAAAAAACTGCTTTTTTGATGTGCACAAGTGACACGATGATTGAACAGGTAGTTTTGAGAATCTGAGAAATGTACCAAAGCGACTGAGAAAAACTGTAAAAATGTGTTCTTTCTTTCTTTCTTTCTCTCTCTCTCTCTTTCTCTCTCTCCTTTCTTTCTTTCTTTCTTTCTTTCTTTCTTTCTTTCTTTCTTTCTTTCTTTCTTTCTTTC
>CAIGQV010014432.1:14475417-14488383 GCA_903798115.1 Danio jaintianensis | reverse complement strand
ATATATATATATATATATATATATATATATATATATACACCGTGCATGCATGCACGTGAGCAAAGAAACAAAAAGTGCATGCAAAGCCAGAGACACAGCAGGAATTCAACAGCTCACTGTCACTTCCTCCCCCGTCTGATCCCTGTGTATGAAGGGCCATGACAGAATGTATATAGTTTGATGGTGTTTGTGTCAGTGAGAGTGGGCCAGTGTCTCTCTCTCTCTCTCTCTCTCTCTCTCTCTCTCTCTGCTCAAGTGTGTTTATCAGCTCTATGAAAGGCAGTGCATTAGCTGACCGTGTCTAGTCATAAAAAAACATTCAATCTTGTATTTATATGTCAAATCAAAGAGAAAAAGGAAAATAATACACATTCTGTATTAATAAGTCCATACATGCATTTTATTTAAAAACATTTTTTTTATTACAGTTTAGTTTACATCTAAGTTTTGGTTTGTTCATTATATTATATTCCACTGTATTTAAATTTTTTAAGGTTTGTTTCTTTCTTTACTTCTTTCTTTATTTTTTTTACTTCTTTCTTACTTCACCAAAATTATTATTATGCATTATATTATGAGAAATACAAAGTAAAGATGCTTCATTTTCGTGAAGATGAAACCAAAATAGAATGAATGAATGTATAAATAAATAAACATCAACAAACACCGTCAAACTATATATATTCAGTCGTGGCCCATTAAAAAAAAAAACACAAAATAAATAAATTGAATAAATTTTATTAACATTTTGCTTTTAAAATTTGAAGCCTGTTTAACTGTTATTTTAAGCTAAGCAAATATTGTATTCATTTATTTGTTCATTCATTCACTTAATCACTCACACACTCACTGTGTGAAATGTACGTGATTTATTGTCGTAAAAAAATCACCAAAATGTATTTACCTATTTTGTTTGTTTATTAGACTACTGAGAAATGCAGGATAAATGTGCTTTAATAGTCATTAAAATGTCATAAAATAGAAATAAAAAATACATTTTGTTTTATTTATTTGTTTGTTTGTTTCTTTATTACATCATTTTATTTATGAAGCTAAGCACTTTAGGCAAAAACAGTTGGGTCAAATAAAAACAATTAAATAATACAATAAAATAAGCACATTTTTGTTGTATAATGGTTGTCAAGACAGGCTTCAGTTTTTCCAAGCAAAATAATAATATATATTTATTTTATGTTTTATTTTAGATGACCCAGACATGTCTATGTTTGTCTTCCTAATAAATCACAGTGCTGCTACACGGCAGTACAGTAAAGCTCTTTAGCGCACACAGGCAGACTCAGGAAGTGACATTGAGGTGCTGCAGTCTCTGTGCAATCTGTCTGTTTGTCAATAGGTCATTCTCTGAGCAAACACTGCACCGCAAACCCTAAACCTCTGTGAGATAGTTCAAGCCGCGTGGATGAATGTGCAGGAGTCTGATGCTGATTATACAGGCTTTCAATAGGGATTGTAATCTGCTCGTAACTCCTGTTTGCTCGGCGCAGATGTGCTGCTATTGTCATGAATGATGGACCACCCTGTGCTCAAGAGCGCATGACAATCATCCCAAATCAAATGACAGATTACAGTGGATTAATTGTCTGAGAAACGTGCAAATGAGAGACTACATTTTCCCTCATTGATGGCAGGAGTGAGTGTTAGTGCTCAGACACACATATCAGGCCAAGAAGAGCTGAATTAATATCATATTAACTGTAATTATGAATTGTGAAATGTGTCTCAAACATGGCTATTACAAATAGTAAACAAAATAGTAAATTAAATAAGGTTGTGTGTGTGTATTTAATAATGTATTAAATCAGCATCTCACTCTGTAACGGTTGTTGCAACTATAACTAAATGAAATATATGATCTTCTAATAATATTTATAATTATGCATTATCATATAAAAATGCATTCTATATATGTACAATTTTTTTCCGCATGGTCTTTCCAATATTTTCTGGTCATAAAACTGCATGTATATGCTATACATATGACAAATAGTGATAAAAAAAGTTATAAATATGTATTTGAAGTCTACATATTACATGAAAAATTATTAGCCATCCTGTCAAATTGCAATTCTTTTATATTTTTCCCCATTTTCTGTTTAACACATTTCTAAACATATTGGTTTTAATAACTAATTTCTAATTTTATCTTTGCCATGATGACAGTACATAATATTTTTCTAGACACTAGAATTCAGATTAAAGTACAATTTAAAGGCTTAATTAGGTTAACTAGGCAAGTCAGGGTAAATTGCATAGGTAAGTCATTGTATAACAATGGTTCTGTAGCCAATTGAAAACAAATGTTGCTTAAGGGGGCTAATAATATTTACCTTAATAAACTCAAACTTATTGACCTTAAAATGGTTTTTAAAATAATAAGAAATAAAACAAATCAGACTTCCTCCAGAAGAAAAAAATATTATAGGAAATACTGTGAAAATGTTCTTAATCTGTTAAATATCACTTGAGAAAATATTTGAAAAAGAACAAATATTGCATAAGAGATTTATTTATTTATTTATTTATTCATTATGTCGAGTATAGCCAATAACAAGGCTATAGTTCACTAAAATAAAGACTAAATTTATGAAATGTATAAAAACTTTTTTTTAAATGATTTCAGCTTTTTGCCAGTTTAAAGTCAAACTAAAAAGACAACATTAAAAACAAAAATTAAAAGATTTTAAAACAAATAAGCACAAATCCCACACATTGGAACTAATTTACATATTAATGATAACTATAATAACTACTCAGTATTTATTATTGATAAATATTTATTATTTGTGACTATCATTTGTATAATGCAGTTTGTAATTTAGCTTATTTATTGTTTGTTTTTATTGATTAATACAGTGTGCATTATATTACAGTGGTTTTATTATGCAAGTTTGTAATTTTGGTTGCATTATTATTTTGTTTGTAGTGTTTCGAATTTTAGAAAAGCGCATCATAAATAAAATGTTGTTGTTGTTGTTGTTGTAATAATAATAATAATAATAATTAGTAGTAGTAGTATCAGTATCAATAGAAGTAATAGTAGTAGTATTAAAATACCCGTACAGATCTGAGTACTGAAATCTTTCCTTAAAAAGCAAAGCTATTCAAAAAGACATATTGTTTTATAAAGCATAATTGTCAAAATTAGAAATAATTACTTCTCAAATAAATTTATTTCATTTTTAATAGGCTTTTACTGGAAAACCAGACGAAAATACTGCTGATTAACAGTGTTTATTTTGCAGTACAGGGTTTGTAAAAGTGCATTTATAATGTCTCTGTGTTTTTATGTCCGTGTATGTGTGTGTGTGTAACACATTTGAGTTTATTTTGGACGGGCGCTGCTGTGGTTTGTGTGTTCTCCTCAGACCACATTCCAGCTTTTTCAGCGCTTGCCAGCTTCAGTCGAGATGGAAGTGGTTCTCAGTCTTGGAAGTCAAACTATGGGCTTCAGACCGGCCTTGTGTTTGTATGCATGTGTATGTGTGTGTGTGTATATATTGGCTGAACACACAAACATCTAGTTTGACCAGTGTACAAACGTCATGCTTCTAATTGAGCCAGGCCATTGCTGTTGTGTTTGTGTAAAGTGTGTGTGTGACTCTGTTTGCCTCTCCATATGGAGATATTTACTCAGATGTCATGAAAATAGCTCTGTGGATCTGAAAGCGAAGATCGGTGCTGAGCCAAGCGCAGGTACTCCCACGTCCCGCCAAGAGAACCGCAGGGGGGGAAGCCGTTCTTTGTTACCCCCTTCCCTTCAGGAAGAGTTGGGAAAGGGAGTGGGAGGACAGCTGAAAAACCCCTCTTCTGGTATAGGGTAAAGCTTTAAACTCTCTGTCCAGAGAAAATACAACCCTGCCGTGAGCACTCTATCTGCCTGTTAAAAATATAAAGACAAAATTATGAAATGTATAATTAACTTATTTTATTTCAGCTAGTTGTCGAGAATAGAAAAGAATCTAAATAATTAAACGATCAAATAAAAATCACTTAAAAATTATTAAAGTTAAAGTCAAATCTACAAGTAAACAATTTCAAATATTAATAAAAAAAAATACAATTATATTTATATAACCCTTCACAAATGCACACTGAGTTCTAATATTTCCTTAAGATATATGCTTCAAAAACATTTATTTAATTTTAAATAGGGTTTTACTTCAAAAATACTACTGATTTAAGAGTGTGTTTTTCCCCTCCAGTAAGAACCAGGACAGGCAGTGGGAAGAAAAAAGGTAGGTGGATGGTAAAGCTTTAAACACTCCACCCAGAACAAAACAAACCCAGCGTTATTCTTCTATCTGCCTCTTTCACTGTTGAAAATATAAAACTAAAATTATCAAACGTATATGCTATACATTGTTTAAAATAACTAAAGATTGAATAAATATCAAATGAAAAATATTAATTAAAATGACAAGTAAAATCTACAAACAAAAACTATAGTTATATTTCTGGAATGCACACTGAGTTCTCTAATATGTCCTTAAAAACAAAGATCCTCAAGATATATGCTCCAAAAACATTAAAATATTACTTCTTAGACACATTTATTTAATTGTAAATAGGGTTTTACTACAAAAATACTACTGATTTAAGAGTATGTTTTGCTTTCAGTAAGAACCAGGACAGGGAGTGGAAACAAAAATAAATAAATAAATGAAAATAAAAACTCTTTTGGTGGATGGTAAAGCTTTAAACACTCCACCCAGAATACAAAACATCTGCCTCTTTCACTGTTAAAACCATAAAATTAAAATTACCCAAAGTATATATACTGTAAATAACTAAATGATTAAATAAATATCAATTTAAAATTATGAATTAAAACGAAAAGTAAAATCTACAAACAAAGTTATATTTAAATAACCCTTCTCGAATGGAGTTCTCTACTTCATTAAAAAAAAAAAAAATTTTTTGAATGTTTTCAAGATATATTCTACAGAAACAAATATAATTACAAAAAAATCATGAATTCTCAAATAAAGGTATTTCATTTTAAATAAGCTTTTACTAGACAAAATACTACTGATTAAAAGTGTGTGTGTATATATATATATATATAAATAACAAAAACTTTTGGTGGATGGTAAAGCTTTAAACACTCCAGACAGAACAAAACAAACCCAGCATAATCCTTCCTAATCTGCCTCTTTTACTGTAAAAACCATAAAATTCTTCTCAAATGGACTCTAATATTTCATTAAAAAAGTGAATGTTTTCAAGATATATTCTACAGAAACAATAAATATAATGACCAAAATTTCATGAATTCTCAAATAAAGGTATTTTATTTTAAATATGCGTTTACTAGACAAAAATACTACTGATTAAAAGTGTATATATATAAATAAATAAATAAACTTTTGGTGGAGGGTAAAACTCGATCCAGAAAATAACAATAACAACCATACCATGATCCCTCTGTGTTTCTGTCATTCTGAAAATCATAAAGCAAAATTGTATAAAAACTTAAACTTAATTCAGCTAATTGCCTAAATTTATGTATTTTTTTAACTTAAAATAACTGAATGATCAAATATTAAAAATTAGTAATTAAAATGAAATGGTGCAAAATCTACAAAACAAATTCAAATATAAGTTCTTAAATATTTGCTTAAAATGTACAAATTCAAGATAAATTGTATAATTGATAAAATGTATAATTGCCAAAGCTACATCTCAGGTAAGTTTATTCCAGCTTAAATACGCGTTTACTGGACAAAAACACTACTGATTAAGAGTATTTTTCGCCCGTCGGGAAAAGTAAGGACAGGGAGTGGGAGGACAGCTGTAAAACCCCTCTTTTGGTGGAGGGTAAAGCTTTAAACACTCCATCCGGAACAAAACAACCCTGCCGTGATCTCTCTCTCTCTGCCTCTTTCACTCTCTCTGACTCTGTAGGAGCCTGCATTCAATGGCAGATCAAGGTATCAGACTAGGGTGCGGATTGGATTGGAAGTACGCGCTGAAAAACACACACTGACCCCTAGACCGCAACTCCCCACACCCATCCACAGATTACAAGCCCCTCTGTGGCCAGGCCGTGCCATGGACATTATTAATGGCTGCTAAAATGTGGCTACCTCAAGGTCCTGAGCAGAATAAATATCATTCATCACCGGCACAATTCAAACAAGCTAGACAGATGAGTATTAAAGTACATTCTTTTAGCCAGTGGGGATGAATGCACAGTGTGTGTGTGTGTGCTTGGAAGGGGAGAAGTGTAACGGGAGAGGAAAAGTGAAATGTTTGACTTCGAGAGTACGAACTGTGCAAACACATCGCTCTAGAGAAGAGCATTTAGCATTGGATTTAACCATATATATTACAAATAGCCTATCACTACCTGGTTTATTCGCCACTCAAGAAGTCTATAAAAACTTTGTGTTCATTAAAACTTTGATTTATTCTCTAAAGTGTGTGCAGTTATATTTTTGTGCACATCTAGAACATGCTCATCATTGCATATTGTATGAACACCTTTGTATTTGATTATTATTTGAAAATTGTATTTATTTTTTTTATTACTTTAATTTAATTAGCCTTGTGTCATCTAACGTGTATGTATGTATGTATATGTTTATGTATGTATATGTGTGTGTGTGTATATATATATATATATATATATATATATATATATATATATATATATATATATAAATTTCCTTAAAAGTCCTCTAAGTGTTAAAGCAGCATACAGTGCTATATTTATGAATAATTAAATAGGAAAATTACTCCTTTTTGAATTTTTAGAGCGAGATGCTACTGGTCTAATCCGATTAAATGATATATTATAAGCTAAGAGTTTTTTTTTTACTTCCCTAGAGTTAAACGGTTGAGTTTTCATATTTTTAAATCCATTCAGCCAATCTCTGGTTCTGGCAGGAGCACTTTTTGCTTAGCTTAGCTAATTAGCTAATTTGCTTAGCTTTGCATTAGCATGCCATTTAATAAAAAAATCTAAAAAAGCTTGAATAATTTTCCTATTTAAAGCTTGACACTTCTGTAGTTACATCATATAATGAGACTGATGGAAAATGAAACGTTCCTATGTTCTAAACTTGTATGGCTAGGAACTATACTCTAATTCAAATGGATATTACGCAGGAAATTCTAAATCATCTTTCACAAATGTCTGCATGGTTGCAAGATTTTCAGGCACTGCGCAATATCATTGCACCTGTTGCAGGACACCAGAATGAGAACATACTGTAGTTCCTAGCCAATCAACCTAGAAAATAGCAACTCTTTGGTGATTTTTGAGCAAGATGCTAATGGTCTAATCCATTTCAATGATCTATGCTAAGCTAGGCTAAATGTGCACCCGACAGACCTGGAGATTGGCTGAATATATTAAAAAAATGGCAACTGTTTAACTTTAGGGGATCTTTAAAATAAATTGCACTAAACATTTCTTAAGTGAACCATTTGTGTCTTAGTGTGAAGAACATTTTATAAATCTAAAGGAACATTTTCTCTGAAACTTTTGTAGTGTGAAAATTCTTGATGTTCTTCATGGAATCACTAGTGAATTAAAATTATGGTAGTAACCAAACTACGATAATGTCACTTGTTTGTAAGCATACTGGAATACTGCAAGGACAGAAATGCTAATGAAATCCTGCCAAACCCATGTCTCCACAGGAGTGTGTCCGAGTACCTGGAGCAAGCAAAGAAAGTCTTTCACTGTGGACTGTTCACCCAAAATTGGACTAAAGAATTTTAATGGATTCCGGCAAATGGGGGCTAATTGGAGCGAAGTCGAGGTAAGGATAGGTGGAGGGAAACAAATGGACTGCAGAAGGAGTCGTGTTTCAGAGGCACGCTGAGAAGGATAGACACTATAGCAATTAAATGGAAAGCAAACTTTAAGAGAGCCAAAGGGAAAGAGCGTATGTGAAATTTGAAGTCCAAGCAGAGGGAATAGCATTCCTTCTGAAAATTGCTGGTGGGGAATACAGACGACAAGGCATGAAACGTCAGTTAGACTTTGTAGTTCAAGATGCTTTAAATGAAACTAAATCCGGTGCTGTTTTATTCTAGAACTTTTAAGCTTGTGATCTATATATAATCATCTTAAAGTGCTGTCATAGCAGAGCTGCCTGTTGTTTTGGGCCATTCCTTTTCTCATTTCCTCTCCAGCTTGTGTTACTTATTGTAAACACTGCTTTCGAACATTCTGTCCACTAATAAATCATGAAAAAATATGCATCATTGCTTCCACAAAAATATTAAGCAGCACTTTTATTACTTTAAATATAAACTTGGATATAAATAAATATAAACTTATTTGATTATTATTATTATTATTATTAGTAGTAGTAGTAGTATAGTATTAGACTAGAGTAATGATTCTGATAATTTAGTTTTACCATATAAATTATCTATTAAATGTAATTATTTATAAATTAATATTCCATTATTCTATATTATTATGGTCTTACTATAATTGTAATCAAATAAATGTAATGCTGGTAAACAAAAATCGAACTAATCCTATGCAATTCATTATAAGATTTAAAATCCAAGTAAAATATATAGTGAAATGAGCACACACAATGAAGAAATCTAATTGTATATTGATTCATAACCAAATATGGCACCAATATAGTTTGTATATGTAAAGTTTTATTCGTTTTTGTCCTAATTAGGCAAAATTACTCTTCAGATATGTTCTGATTGGCTGTCAAAACATTCAGTCAATAAAACATATAGTGAAACGAGCATACACAATTAAGAAATCTAATTAAATATTGATTTATAAATAATATGGCACCAATATAGTTTATATATGTAAAGTATTATTCATTTTTGTCCTAATTAGGCAAAATTACTCTTTAAATATGTTCCGATTGGCTGTCAAAACATAACAGTAATTAAAACATAAACATTACTCTTCAGATATGTTCTGATTGGCTGTCAAAACATTTACTGTCAATAAAACATATAGTGAAATGAGCATACACAATTAAGAAATCTAATTTAATATTGATTTATAACCAATATGGCACAAAATAGTTCATATATGTATAGTATTATTAATTTTTGTCCTATTTAGGCAAAATTACTCTTCAAATATGTTCTGATTGGCTGTCAAAACATTCACTGTCAATAAAACGTAAAATACAACATTCTGATTGGCTGTCAAAGCATTCACAGTCAATAAAACATAAACATTACTCTTCAAATATGTTCTGATTGGCTGTCACTTTGCAGGATTTGCGCTTCAGTTAGGATGGCAAACATGACTTGATCTACCTGGTTTACCAAATGAATGTTGCAGGGACACATGGGACAGAAGGGCTCTCCAGGGCTGTTGAGAGATATTTTTAGAGGCGGGTCTTATCTGAACTCCCGGAGGCCTGAAACTCAGTCCTTCACCTTGCCAGGTCAGTCGCTGAAAGGGGAATCAGCGGGCATCATGGGAACGGAACGAGTGCTGGAGCCAGAGGGGTCGATGTGTGACCTGACGGTGCTGCTGGGCGGCCCGCTGACAGTCAGACAAGACCAAGACCACCATCAAGTCTATTTTCACCGGTACCTCTCACTGTCACACACACTTAAGCACAGATTTACATTAAAAAGCCAGGAAGACACACTGTCATCGTCTTAGTTGACTCTGCAGAATGAAACTTGTGTCATCATTTACTATCCTATCCTTGGTCATTCCAAACCTACACGACTTTCACTCATCTTCAGAAAACAAATTACAATTTTTTTTAAAGCTGAGAGGTTTTTGTTTGTGTTTATCCAACACTCAAATGCTCCAAGATTTTGAAAAATGCATATGATTTGAGCAGGTCAGTCCAAGTCTTTAGAAGGGACTTTACATTGTGAATAATTTAGTCATTTATTTAGTAGTTTATCAGTGAACAATGTTTACAGCATTTGGTCTAATGTAAATTTGGTCTTGGAAGATTATCCATGCTTGCTTGATGTAGGATAACCAATGAGGTTTATTCTTGTGTGTCACATTGCATATTTGAGCTTCTGCATAAACCAATGAGTTTTTTTTCTTATGTATCAAGTATGAAAGCCAATCAGGGACAAAAGTCTTTAAATGATATTCATGAAATTTGATTGTATTAACACACATAATTTGACCATGGAAAGGCAATCATTTTGAACATGTTTGTTGTGTTGAGGCAGCAGTTTAATTTCACTGTCTCTGATGTTTGCTTTTGTACATCTAATGTTAGATGCGTTCCAATATGCTAATATAGTCTCAAATATAGGCATTTCATTGGATGATTTGCTTGTTGATGCTGTGACGTGGTCAAACTTTGTGTTGATGGAATGAAATTTCACAAATTTTTGTCACCAATATGTTTTTGCAGCCAAGTCGCAATTCATTTTCAAAAAAAAACAATCAGGTTTATTCTTTTGTCTCACACAAGAGCTAATGAAGTTCATTTGTGTAATGAAGCGCATTTCAATAAGAAACAGAATTTTAATTGAGAGTGAATTTTTCTCTTTTCTAAATGTGAACCAAACTAACTTGTCCAAACTTCTCACAGAAAACACATATGCTCTCAATGTCACGTTAGATAAATGTATCACAAGGCTTTCCGAAGCTCACAGTAATACCCAAAATAATTTGCTTGTTTATCAGTGAGCATGCCAACACAATTACCGCACTAATTACTGCAGTCAGCGCGTAAAATATTACCAAGTGTGAGGCGATGCCTCCTCTCACACTGCAATATTCATACCATAATCATGTTATTACTGTAAACGTGGCTCACTTTACGACAGCAGTAATTAAAATCGTCTCTGATCGCGTGTATCAGTGGCAGATTAGCACTAGCGTACTGTCAGTAATTAACACTGCCACCCCGTCTCTCCCTTTCCTAATGAAATCGCTTAGACAGATCATAGATTTCCCATTCATCTCTGCAGACCAGACACGGGCCGCTCACCTCCACTGCTACAGAACCATGATAATACTAAATACAACATGCCGGGGGGAAAAACATCTCTTTTTCTGCCTCCCTGTTTTTTCTAAATCGCTGATTTAAACTGCTAAAACTGAAGCTGTATGTTGGTAATAGTGCTGCATTCAGCTTGTAGCAGTAAAGGAGGACATAAGACTCCATGTAACGATAGAATGATATATGAAGGGTTTGCACAGTGTAGCTATTGTAATTTCTGGCACATTAAAGCAGTGACTTGGAAAGCTGAGGCTTCGTCAGTTTCCAAGCGCTGCTTTAAAAATCAATATGCCAAATGGAGCAGATGGGAGAAGGCATTGTGGATGGAATTCTTCATGCGATATTTACATATCTAACTAGGCAACTGACGCTCCAAGATCCAGTCAACTGCTGTCTCAAGACCTCAAGCCTCACGTCTGATGATTTATTAGGCTTCTGGCGCTGCTGAAACTCACTACCTGGCTGCTTTCCGCCCTTCTCTGTGTGTGTGTGTCAGTTTTTGGCATGTGGGTCTGAATTTGTGTTCATTTCCATATGTCTGTGTTTGCTTGTCAGGGTTCCTGTGTGTTATCGCATATGTCCATGTATGTTTTTATAGGCGTGGTTCTACCATGTATACACTATCACATTGAATAAACACACATGCACAATGTCAATGTATTATTTTCAAGTACAACAATATTGTTGTTATTTTATATATGTATTACAAACTAGAACTGCTATTGTTATCCATTTAATTTGTTGATGTTGTTATTATTAGTAAGGTGTTGTATGATAAGGTAAAATAATAAATATATTATTAAATCATTTATTTTAATCATTAAGTATTTAGATTAAATATTATTGTTACTGATAATACTAATAATGCTGTTGTTGATACATTTTTTATTTAAAATTTTTAGCTGTTGTTATTGTAACAAGAATGTAAACCATTTATATATTGAACAACTAACGCAAGTAAATAAATCACGCACACAAATATTTACGTATTCTAATAATAGAACATTGTATTCAGTGCATAAATGTGTTATTTGTAATAAATTAGTCTGGTTGAATATGCTTTAAGTGACCATATTTATTTAACAGTAATGTTTCCCTTAATTTGACATTATTGCATTTCATTCAGTTCGGTGCGATTTTTAAAGACTAGTTGGAACAATTCTGACAGGACACACATGCTAGTTAATGAGTAAAACAGCTTAATGAGTGCAGTACGTTAAAGTTACAGTGTATTTGACAGCCCTTCGCTTATATTTCATTCCTCTTGGGATTTCATTATAATTAATTCAATCCACATAAACAGAAGCAACTTGACTTTTATTGCTTTCATGTGGACTTCATATATACAAAACTTTGTCTTTTAAAATGGGCCTTTCTGATTATTGAACATTATTTTACCCATATTTTGACATTATTATTAAATATTGCAGTTTTTTTTTTGTTTATTTATACAATGATGACCATGTTATTTTACATTTGCTTGTTCAATTTCTGGTGACATGGTGGCCCAGTGGTTAGCACTGTCGCCTCACAGCAAGAAGGTTGTTGGTTTGAGTCCCGGCTGGGCCAGTTGGCATTTCTGTGTGGAGTTTGCATGTTCTCCCCATGTTGGCGTGGATTTCCTCCAGGTGCTCCGATTTCCCCCACAGTCCAAAGACATGCAGTATAGGTGAATTGTATAAACTAAATTGACCGTATGTGTGTGAATGAGGTTTATGGGTGTTTCCCAATACTGGGTTGCAGCTGGAAGGTTCATTCCACCTGATGAATAAAAAGACTAAGCCAAAGGTAAATGAATGAATGAATGAATGAATGTTCAATTAAAGCACTGTTTATTTATTTATTTATTTTTGCTTGTAATTTATTATAATTTATGCAGATGCACTGCATAGTAAAAGACTTGATTATCCCAGTCGATCTAAATGAATGAAATCTTTCAAAATAAAGTTATTTAAGTCATTTGGTGAATTTATATTCATATCACACTATATATATATATATATATATATAT
>CAIGQV010014432.1:14420783-14475317 GCA_903798115.1 Danio jaintianensis | reverse complement strand
TGCAATGTCAGATTTTTCCAGTATCGTGCAGCCCTATTTGTAACCACTCAAGGGTGAATTTGCATTTTTATGTGAACTATCCTTTAATTTGCTTTCAAAAATCACTTTCATAAATTTAATTTGATGAGGACACAATAAACAGACATCACGTTTAGAAGCGATGCAAATCTCAATGATTTCTAGTCTCGGCTTAGTGCTTGTAACTGAATATATTTGATTAAACTCGACTTTGTGTGCCGGGCCGGTGTGTGCAATTGGCACAGCAGCCGGTTTGAAATGACAAAATGTGTGCCTGTCTTCCTGTCTCCCTGCCAGCACCTGCTGGCGCTGCGAGTCTCTGTTTGCATGTCAGTCTTTACCTCTCAGCACCACTGAGCGTAGAACTGACTCTAAAACAAATGGCAGAGGATGTTTAAACAAAGCAATATAAGGCTGCAGTGAAATAATTCAAGGTTAGACTTACAAACAGTCGTGGCAGCTTGCACACATGACAAAAGGCAGAGCGCAGTCTTGCATGACGGATCAGACGTCTCACTCTTTGAGCAATGGTATACATAAGTCACAGAGGTAGAGGTTATGGGGCTTTCTGGAGTATTGGAATATTGTAATGCGTTTTACAGTCACGGATGACTCTCTTTCCCTTTTCGTTCCTCATTCATCGTGAGTTTTCACTCCATTTGAACCTTTTTCGGCATGTGGCTTTTGTGTTTCAAATTATGGCTTGCACTTTCCTTCAAAATAATTAAAACCGATCATTTCAAAGAATATGTTTGTGTGGTAAAACTTTAGTTTAAGTTACAATGCACACTGTTGACTACTGGCTGATTACCTGTGTATTATTAAGATATTAACTGTTTATTAGGAATTATTATAAAGTATGATCTTATTCTACATCCCTAATTCTACCCAATACATAAACCCATCTACTACCTTACTAGTAGCAGTAGTAGTTTATTGAGAGCTTAGTCTTAGTTAATGGTTTGCTATTAGCATGAATGTACATTTACAATATATTGTGATTTGTTTTTGCGACAAATAATCCATATACTTATGAAAACTGAGTGAGAGGTACTTAGTGGCTTTGTGCTTTATTTTTAGTAGTTGAAAAAAAAAAAAAACATTGTTACACGTATTTTAATGTGAAATTAGAGTATCATAAGCAAATATTTTGCCTAAGTTTTGTTCCTCCATATTATTTAGTGTTTGTATAGACCATTTTGAGGGATGTAAACAAAAACAATGGTCAACATATTTCCTGTTTTACATTTTTAATTTCTATAGCTTCCGAGAATCCAAAAAGAGCCACACATAAATAAATAATGTTATGATAGATGTTTTAACCTTAAGTTATGATTGAATTGCCTCTTGTTACAGTTATGAAATACTTTGATAGCAGGAAATGTTCATGGGCCAATGACATGACCATATTGAAATGGTCTATTGCCTACTTTAGTTAGTGCTGAAGTAAGTTACTTCAAAAAAGTAATTAATTACTAATTGCATGATTAATATTGTATTTAAATTGTGTTTTAACTACTATTTCTGAAAAGTAACTCACTCAATAAGTAATCTAAGTTCTTGACTCGGCACTACTTAAAATCCAATGCATAAACGCACTACATATAAATCCCAATGCATAGACAACAGAAATTAAACTCTTTTAATTCTATAAATTTGAGCCCAACGGGACATTTTAGCTTCATTTAAATATGTTACACTTAAAGAATAACATATTTAACAGTATTTAAAGTTTGCTTAAAGTATCAAAACATTTCACATATTGACATAAATTTCTGACTCGGTTCATTGTTTCTCAAGAACGTTCAATCTACTTGATAAATAAAACCTTCTTTAGCTGAAAAATATAATTATTCATTACTCTGCATCTCTAAAATTATTATCAAAACATTTCACATATTGACATCAATTTCTGACTCGGTTCATTGTTTCTCAAGAACGTTCAATCTACTTGATAAATAAAACCTTCTTTAGCTGAAAAATATAATTATTCATTACTCTGCATCTCTAAAATTATGTATATACAGTAAAAAAACTGTATGTGCGGTATTTAAACAAGTACATCATAAATAAATAACTAAATCGTCTAAAAATGAAAAGTAATCTGATTATAGTAACTAGTTACTTTGTTACTAATTGCATCCAACATTGAGTACAGTAATATTCTGTATCCAGTAACATGTCTAATATTCTTTATTTTGAGTTTTTGGGGTTGTTCATGGGTCTGAAGTATTTGTTATTTCTAATAAGTTGCCTTTTAATATTTGATCAATTAACTGTGAGAATAATGACACCTCATTGTACCCAGTATCATGGAGTGCAGAAAAAAAGTGGATATTTGTGACAGCTGGCTGGTGTGATGAGACAGCAATGCCTTCATCATTCTAATGACTGGACTTATATTTTGAAGTGTGGACACCCCGTCCCATTACACAGCCTATCCGTCTTCAGCAAACAGCCACTAGACCACATCTGAAGCCTGCTTTACTGCTGTGGGGTTGTGGCTGCCACTAGGCTGTTATTTAAAACTCTTAAGAGAAGTAGAATTAGCAAATAGAAGCCACGCTACAGCAAACCTCGAGGCCGTGTGGCACTCAATCTGCACCACTGTGGGATGTTTGCCAGTGGAGGTCTGGAATCGTTATCTTCGCTCGTACTTTAGGATTGTTGAGTTTTGTGGTATATTTGCGCCGGTGGGGTTTTAAAGGAGTTTAATTCCTCAAACTAGCAATAGAAGAATGTATCTGTTTATCTATGGCTATTTTCAGATTGTCAGATCAGCCAACAAACTACATTCACTTGGCTGTCTATGGGCAGCTTTTGTCAATGAATATGATAGATAGATAGACGGACGGACGGATGGATGGATGATTTGACTTTGGTTAATGTATTTGCTGTATTGGTTAATGTATTTTATCTATTGTTGTTATTTTCACTTATTTGTTATATTGTACTGTACATTTATTTATTTTTTTCTTATTCAGATTTTGCAAGTTTGCATGCATCTAATTTGCTTTGATGTAATTGTATCATGTATAAAATGGAGAATTTCTTTCTTATTTTACTTTTTAACATTTTGTTAAAGAAGTTTGCATTTTGGGGCAGCGCGGTGGTGCAGTGGGTAGCACTGTCACCTCACAGCAAGAAGGTCACTGGTTCAAGCCTCGGCTGGTTCAGTTGGCATTTCTGTGTGGAGTTTGCATGTTCTCCCCGTGTTCGCGTAGGTTTCCTCTGGGTGTTCCGGTTTCCCCCACAAGTCCAAAGACATGCGCTATAGGTGAATTGGGTCAGCTAAATTGTCTGTAGTGTATGTGTGTGAATGGGAGTGTATGGGTGTTTCCCAGTGATGGGTTGCGGCTGGAAGGGCATCCGCTGCGTAAAACATATGCTGGATAAGTTGGCGGTTCATTCCGCTGTGGCGACCCCAGATTAATAAACGGACTAAGCCGAAAAGAAAATGAATGAATGAATGAAGTCTGCATTTTCAGGCCCTCAAAATGTAATTGTTGTGTAAATGAATGGTCAGCATTCATAACGTGTTCAGTTTTTTAGTCCAAACTGTGGTTGATTAATGTATTTGTATAAAATGTATTAATTTTAATTAAAGTAGAAAGCAAGATTTATAATTGCAGATACTATTTGGTTGTTAAATTACAAATTTCGTCAAGACAAAGCTTTCTTTGTAGGTTTTAAAAATGGATGGATTAGGTTCACACATTAGATTAGATTCGGTACATGTTTGACAAGGTTGGAAGAACATTTAATTTCCAGCTATGCATTACCTGTTAAATATCTGCTTCTGCTTTCTAGATACCAGTGAAATCCTCAACTGAATCCATGGAGGGGAAATAAGTGAAATTGTGGAACCTAATCTTGAAAACAGATTCCAGAGAATACCAATGTAATTTCCGGCGTAAGTAACATTTACATAAAAACTGTCCGAACTCCAATTTGAGTGTCCGATACATTGATTGTTAGGTATCTGATGCTGTAGTTGTAGGAAAACATCAGGGACTCTCCTCTGTCCGTGATTAGGAGCTCTTACGCTATCCATTGATTTCTCCTCTAGCTGGGGATGAGTGCTTGAGAACACAGAGCTGGCCTGATAGCTTTGTATTTGATTTGCAGAGTCTGGAATCCATTCACACACTCGAGGGGGAACGGGACTCTATCTCAAACACACACACAAAAAAGGTCTTCATGTATAGAGACGGAGAAAAGGAGACCATGAGTCATTCCTCATCTTTATCAGAAGGAGAAAGAGGATTTCATGCAAAAACCTTAGCCAGGTCTTTTTGGATTTGCTGAAAGACAGACACGTCCTAACAAAGGAACTTCTCTTCTCATTTGGTTCCCTTGTAAGGCTATAGAAACATCTAGTAAGCGTACATCTTTATCTAGGACTGAAAACCAATCAATCTCCTATTTTATTGGATTTGGTCACATCTCAATCGAGCTGAGGGTGAAATAAAGCAGTCTGTGCTGTGTTTTAAAGAAAAAAAAAACTGAACAGCCAAAAGCTCTCCTTTGTTTCTCTATCACAAACACCCACACGCTTCTTCAGACTGCTGAGCCTGTTCTTTTAATTCGGCCAGCTTGCATTCATCTCCTCTACTACTTTTTAACTAATCCATCACGGGTTCAGTGTTTGCATTTGCACAGGATGTACGCATTAAAGCGGAGTTCCGTTAGAGGTTAATGTACGTTATTTGAAAGGCTCTGAGAAAGAGGCCAGAATGTGAAGAGTGTACAGAAAGTAGAAGAGTCTCGTCTTGCTCGAAGTTTGCAATTACAGACCGCACCGTGTCCCTTGGGGGTCCCTAGTGCACTCTGTCTGGAGGCCTGTGTTAGCGTCGCACAATACAGATGTGTGGGCAGATGCCATCTGGGGCTCGGAGAACAAAACTGAGTGTGGGGGCGCCGTTCAGGGAATTCAGTCAAGAGACCCGAGAATCCAGCAAGAGAATGGAAAATGATCTGACGGTAATCAATCAAAAAAACGGTGACACAAATGACCAAACACAAGGGCCCAGAGCAAAGCCTTGCACAAACACACCCCTGGCTGTGGCGATTCTCCGCCCACCGGGCAAAACGCAATCAATAGGCCTTCGCCTGATATAAGCAGAAGTGATTGGTGGAGAGCACTAAACGTGCACCGCCCATTCCCCTACTAATTGCGCCTTTATGATTGCGCAGTCTCTCGTGTAGATCGAGAAAATAAAACGCCATTCTTTTGGTCAAGCTGAGTGACAATCGATGTTGGGCGCCCATCTCGAAACGCCAGATGCTCCGCCCGACTTCATTATGTCAGGCGAGATGGTTTCGCCGGAGCAACGGCCTCGCCACAAAGCGCTTCGATCGTGGCCCTAGAGACAAAGTCCTGGACGTCACCTGCTCCTCTGCCTAATGCTATTAAAAAAAACGAGAGATCCCAGAGAGGCCCCCCAAACACACATATGGAAAAGAACAAAAACGTAGCTCTTCTGGTCTATACATAAACAGGAAACGGTAGCTGTGGTCAGACGAATCTTGAATGTTAAAGTTGGAGAAGGCGGTGGAACCGTTCAAGACTTCAACCAATCTAATAAGACTAACAGACAAAAAATGAAAACTGAAGTCACATATTTTATTCTACAATTCAATAAATAATAAGACATCCATTTTACCATCTTGTACTTTTCAAGAGTATACTATAAAATGGGCCCTGAAACTGATAAGTTTTGTTTATTTTTTTCAGCAAATGTTCAGAAAGTTTTCAGAAAATGTGCACAAAACCACTAAATATTTTATATAAGCTGTTTTTCCTATTCCTTTTCTGAGTGGAGCCTAATTATCTAGAACTCAGAGTATGTTTACATAATGATGCACTAAAAATTTGCATAAAAAAAAAAAAGGTTTTATTTGCATTTTTGAAGTTTAAAGTAGACAAATTGTCAAAATGAAATTATTCACTAAAACACTGCTCATACAGGTTGCCAAGTACTCACACACTGCACAAGACTATTGACTAAGCACAAAATATGAACTTGCACAATTTTCACAAAACCACACAGTAGTTGTATACCAAAAGACACACTATACACTATGCACTTATGCACGCAATCATGTAGTGTATGAGTTTAGTGTTGTGCCAAAATGGAATATGGTTTAACGGTTGCCAAATTGGTGTATTAAATTACCAAACTAGTTAATAGGAGGCATAATTGCTTACGTAGGAGAAGTTTGCTTGTACAATCCAAAATAAACAAAGTGATGCAAGCTTAGCACCTACACATCGTCCATATTTAGAGTGCACTTGTTGAGTTTTCAGTATGAATGCAATACTTATTTATACTACAAAATGGCATAGAGCAGTACATTAGAATGAGATTTGGGATACACTTCATGTTTTGTACTTCACAATAACTGTTTTCAAATTTTGCATTTTGAAAACCTAAAACAAAAATGTTGTGCAAATAATTGGCCAACATTAATTCAAACTTTTGTTTTTAGTTGAAAACTGGTCAAACGTTATTTAAAGGCATGTACATAAGAAAAGGAAAGATGGAAATTAGTCCACAAATTGTGTTTGAGGTTCTAATGATTAATGCTATTTTAATTGATCAAGCCTACCCAATAGACAAGCATATGGGATTTATATATTGTGATTTATGCTTTCAGAAATGGTCATGTAATGCCATGCATAGTCTTGCATACTGTGGATATAACCAAGGAAGCATCATAGGTATTTTGAATAAATAATTACTTTGCGCACACATTACATTCTGAATATGAATATGTGAAGTATGGACGTAATCTCAACTACATTCACCATGTTGTGTTTATTTAGTCTGCTTTTTAAATTCAGAACTATATATGTTGTCACGTATATTGTGATTTAGGATGCAGCATACGCTTTACACAATAATTTATTTATTTAAGCAAAAACCTTTTTTTCACTTTATTCCAGCATGAACATTTATCTTCTAGTGACACAACAATGAAGTGCTGCCACAACTGTTAATGTTAAAAGTATAAACTTTGCCTTGTCTCTTTCAGATCCATCAGCCTCGAGGGCGGATCCCAATAGCTCAAGTCAGTTGCTCTCCCTTGCGACCCATCCATATGCAAACACGCTGTTGTCAAAGTTGTCAGCACACAGTCAACCCGACACCCTTTACAGGATGTGGATTGGCTCGTCAGGTGGGCGCAAGCAAGTATGGTGCCAAGCGTGAAGCGAAATCGACGCGTCTGCTGCTATTGATGGAATTCTAGGATGGAAAGGACGCATTTGGTGCGCAACTCTGACTCTGTGGGCGTCATGAATCGCTTGATTGACAGGGGCAGGATGAGGTCGTGGAGTGTAGGCGTCCAGTTGATAAAGGCATAAAGGGTCTCATCCTAACATTTAATAACTTTTAGCCTTTGCAATAGCAGTAGTGCCCGATGCGCGAATGAATCCCTCTTTTGAGGCTTTTTAAAAAGTTGACACAGTTCACGAAACGGCTTCTGAAAAAGTCGTTCAGGACTCAATCCGGAGTGATTCTTATTCACACAACATACTTATCAATACAACGTTATCTGAAAATAATGTAAAAAGAATAGTCTACATGAACCATATCAATAAGTTAAATAAACAAGCACGCACATTTGTTTTTATTATCGTGCCGCACAGCAGTGATGAATTGATGACATCTTTTGTAAAGTAGCAGCAATTTATTTTGAAATTATCAGACTTGCGATAATGAGTCCGACTTCTATCTCTCAAACTATAGAACCAAAACACTGCAGTATAAGAATATGAAAGTAATGGTATTTAAGAATAGGCAAATTTCAAACATAATCCCACTCTCTATTATGTGAATGTTTTATTATTTATTAAATGTGTACCGTTTCATCTGAATAACCTGCCTATTAGCAATGTGATAAAAGAATTTAAGCACGACCTAGAAAGTTTAGAAACCTTGATTCTTTTTATTGCACGCCGTGATTAGATGGATAAATAGCAAACACTAGACGGCGCACTTGCTCTTCCCGTTATAAAGCTGTTCGACTCAACTTTAATGACTTGCGCGCTTCATACAGTATTTTGCATGACGTATACCGCTATAATAATTTTGACCAGGGTATTATGGACTAGGATCGGTTTGTAAAAGCAGTCCTTTTCTCTTCCTTTGTGCATTTTCTAGCGCGTTCTCCTTAACGCGCGCGCTCTGCATTCTCACACACACGCGAGATGAGTTTTTTATGATTGCGCAATAGATTAAAAGAAGAAAGTCTTTTTATTCTTATACAATTCTTTCAATTATCATATGCCTGAAAACTGGGCCGGCTATTTACCCGAATGGATGGACTGTTGACTTTTGGTGTCTCGCTGTGACAGGCACGTCAAGCAGTAAAGATCCGCCCCTCGGCGGTGTTCAGCAGCACTCTGTGCATCACTCTCAAACGCTAATTCCACCGGGACAGACGCAACTTCGGTCCGCGCGCGGAGCGGAGGAGACGCACACGAAATGGCACCAATGGCTGCGCTTGTGTTCACAGCGACTTTTGCGCTAATAATCTGGATACCGACTTTCGCATTAACCGCACGGGTCTACCCTCCTAATGAAGGTAAGGGTTTACCAAAACCGAAGGAAATTTCAACAAGAGTTGTTTTGTTGTTGTTTGGGTTGCCACTTGGGACGGACAGTGGCACTGCGCTATGACTGCCATTTCTTTTATTCATTTCGACACTTTATCTCACCAGCGAAAAGGAATTACATAACGTTTTTTTTTTTTCGCCGAAAGTCCCTTTGGGTATCTCCAAGTGTCTGTGGTTCCCAAATCCGCAGATCGAATGGAAAACGGAGCCGTTTTTTTTTTTTTCTTCTTCTTCAAAAGAAGTTTAAACTCGGACTCTAATTGGGAGTAAACACTGCTTCAGCCGATTTCCATTTTTGTTGGAAGTTTGTTTTCATTATTTTTATTTGTTTCTTTTTATTTTGTAATAAATGGAGGGATTACCAGAATGGAAAATAGAAGTAGTCCACAAATCTTCTTTCAATTATTCAAATGATGTACATTAAATGCGCAAAATTCGTTGATGAATCTACAAAAACGCGGACGGACAAATGATTCAAGCGTTCCAGTGTAATTTGTATAGACCTGAAGTCTCAGATAAACTCACATTATACTGCACGATTTTTTGAATACTTCTATCCTAAGGCTTTGTTTTGGAATTGTGTGTGTGTGTGTATATATATATATATATATATATATATATATATATATATATATATACATAGCTCATTTAAAAGCTCAAATTAACAGTCATTTTAATATAATCTTTTCATTAATCGCACTTATTATTATACTGTCTCAAAAGACCTAATTTTGCTTGGACAATAGCTAACTTAGGATGCTGATTTAAACAATACACAATCACGCCATAATCAGAATCTTTAAATTGCATACTTAGGCCAAATGTTCTGTATTATTTAACCATAACCAATAGATAGAGTCTTAGTGACCCTTAATCAGTGTGCTTTGAGAAAATGGAGAGTGTATTAACTGTGCAGTTGGGAACAAAAGCATAGCGGCAGAAACAAGTTTCGATGACTTATAAGGTAGTTTGATCTAGTCATAAAGAGGTTGATGATCCATCTTCAGTGACTCATAGCATTTTGTCTTTCCGCAGTGACACTGTTGGACTCGAGAACTGTGCAAGGAGAATTGAAATGGGTTGCAAGTCCGACGGAAGGAGGGGTGAGTCTACAGAGGACAGACAATGTTGCTTTTTCTTCAGTATTTGGGTGGAAAATTCCTCTTAACAACTCTAGAAGGTGTTGATTGTATTTGGAAGCTTTATTTGTACATTTAAAATCAGACTACAGAAATTAAAATGACCTTTTTTAGCACAGTAGAATTGCTGTTCTAATAAAACTAACAGGTACGAGGTCCAACCAAGGCCTCATGTGCCAAAACCATACCAAAAAAGTGATGTAAATCGATTTAACAGGCATCACACGGTATTAAATCAGTATTTTCTGCATTAGTGCATAGATGAGCGCAGACGATTAATGAAATCTGCACAAACATCCATAATTATAAAATCTGAGAGATGAAATGGCTTTGTTCTTATAATTTGATGTTTCATACAGACTGAGAAACGACTTAAGTTTAAGTGCTTGTGCTCAAGATAATTTATTTAGAGATGTGTTTTGTAATTATAATATTAATGTTTTTTTTTTGTTTTGTTTTTTTACATTATCTGTGGGTTGGCATCTCATATTTGGGAACTTTCTGGTACTTAGTGCAGTGTACTAAGCATATATGACAAAGAAATTATGTTTTGACTAAAACGGGTATGTTTAGGGCTTACGTAAATACAGTATGAATGTGCTGATGTTTAAACGTGCTGAGATTCTATGGCTATTTTTTTCTTGTAAGAAAATAAAATAGCTGTTTATCTCAAATTAAACATGCTGTAATTATATAGAATGTTTGCCTGTTTGGCCGCAGTTTACTTTCTGATGTTCATACTTGATTTCACTTAATATGCAGTATAAATTAAATTTTTAAGTAAGTACAATTTTGAAGCCTTCTTTTATATGTAAATAATTATTGTTAGTGTTGTTGTGTTTTTATGTAGTAAGCGTAAAATGGGCATTGTAACCAGCATTTAAAATTTTATATATATATATATTTGTCTAAAATTGCATCAAGTACGTTATGCATGCTTTTATGTAATTTTCTTCAATTGTTTCTTTTAAAATATGTAAATCAATCTGTTCAAAGATGCGTGTAGTTATTTATCAGCGATTCGATTGATTATTCCATAATTAGGCTTCTTTGTTTTCTCCCTACACACTTTGGTTGGTTTCAAGTCTAATAGTGAACTTGGCATTTGGAGAAATGTGGCCCCCCCACTCTTTGCTGCTTTATCTCATCAAAACCATTTGATTGACAGGGTCCCGACAGAGCCCCCTCTCACACGCAAGTGGGCCAAATGTACAGCTTTATCAGTGTGACAGCTGGGATTTCTACACTTACGTCTTACAAAGAGTAAAAAGGCGAGAAGAAAAGACAGCGTCATAGATTGTGACAGGCCTTTTCAAAACTCTCCTTCATTGCATACATCTCATTTGAAACGCTCACCAGCAGGAAGCGTCAAACTCTAGGCCTCATAGTATTACAGTGGCCTAATATGGGATTAATGGCAACCAGGAAATCAGGGCGTTCTTGTAAAGATTTCTGGGCACTGCATTTGTTTGGTGTATGCGCAAGGGTGTTGGTAATGTTGTATTATTATTGAAAACTGTACTTATAAACTTACGTCTATTTTCCCAGTCACTGCAACCAAACAATTGAACTCTTTTCTCACTTCTGATGTACAGAAATGGAGCCTAATAAGGTTTTGTTTATTTAAAAGTAGTCTAGGAATAGTAATAAAAAAATAATGTTTTTAATAAAAACAATGATGTTTTTAGGTTGCAAAAGAGTTTGTTAGCAAAGCAGTTCAAATTAGAATGTGTTAAAAAAGGGGATAATTTAATTAAAAATGAAAATGTACTATTGGGGTTCCGTGCAGTTATAATTAAAAAGTAGTAGCAATAGTCTTTAAAATATCTTATTTCAAAATAATATATTTCACTCAGAGACAAGAAGAAGTCAAACAAGTTTGGTAAATGATTACAGAATGTTTTGTTATCTCTTTAAGGTTTGGATCAACACATGCACATAGTAAGTGCATAGAATCTGGCAGATGTGTGATTAAATTCTCATTATCATATCCTAATCATTGAAATCGTTGCATCATTGCAGCTGTTGGTCTGTGGAACATCTCCAGCAATGGGCCTGGAATAGTGTGCACCTGCTGTGAGAACTAGCAGAAGCATTACAGGCTTACTTACCTTTCTGTCTTTCCTTTCATCTCTCCCTCACAGTGGGAAGAGGTGAGCATCATGGATGAGAAGAATACGCCAATCAGGACGTACCAGGTGTGCAACGTAATGGAACCCAGCCAGAACAACTGGCTCCGAACGGACTGGATCCCCCGTGGTGGAGCTCAGCGGGTCTACATCGAGATCAAATTCACCCTGCGTGACTGCAACAGCCTGCCAGGAGTCATGGGAACCTGCAAGGAGACCTTTAATCTTTACTATTATGAGTCCAACAATGACAAAGAGCGGTACATCCGAGAGAACCAGTTCACCAAAATCGACACCATTGCGGCTGATGAGAGCTTCACGCAGGTGGACATAGGAGACCGCATCATGAAGCTGAACACGGAAGTGAGAGATGTGGGAATTTTGACAAGGAAGGGCTTCTACCTGGCCTTCCAGGACGTTGGGGCTTGCATTGCCTTGGTATCAGTACGGATCTTCTACAAGAAATGCCCCCTTACTGTACGCAACCTGGCCCAGTTTCCAGACACCACCACCGGAGCAGACACCTCATCGCTAGTGGAGGTACGCGGATCCTGCGTGGACAATTCGGAGGAACGCGAGGTCCCTAAAATGTACTGCGGAGCAGATGGAGAATGGCTGGTGCCTATTGGAAACTGTTTGTGTAACCCTGGCTATGAAGAACATGAAGGGACATGCCAAGGTAAGACCTCGGATACCTCCTTTGCTCAAGTTTTTCCAGAAGAGCTTTTCACCAGGTTCTTTTATGATTTGAGTTTTATCCACCTCTCAAACAGAAAGCAAAAGAAAGCTCCTACACAGCCTGGCAGCGATATATTCTATAATTTAAGATGAGATCATTGTAAGTGAAGCTGACCTGGATGCCCTTTCCCCCTTTAGGGATGTGAGGGTTTACTCAGATGTAGACAGCTGGGTACTCGGCGGATCACTGTGGATTAAGAGAGTGTTGCTATTCGAGAGGTCTGGTTATGATTATGAATTGCCCTGTTTGATATTAAAACACCTCCCTGCGGGTTTGTGCATGAGAAACGTTGGTGCTAATTATTTTGTTGGAGCAACAGCCGTGTGGTTTATGTGCAGAATCCGCTTAATTAGATCATGGACGAAGGCTCTCATAGCCTTTTCACTCTCGTTTTTCTTTGCTATCTCTCAGGAGCATGTGCAGTGGTTTTCAGTTCACATTAAAGCCAAAAGATGCAATTGGCAAAACACTGAAAGAGCAGGAGAGATAAAAGAAGAAAAGGAGAGGATCAGATAGATTGCTTCTGTCACCAGAGGGCTGTTTCTCTTTCTCCATTCTGGCTTTGATTCTCAGTGTCCGTAGTCAGGCCATACGGCACTGAAAAAGCTGTGATATACTGTTTGGGGTAATGCTGAGGTCAGTGCAGGCAAAAAGGAAGAGCCAGAGGACATGTAGACAGTTTGAGCACACCCTTTCTTTCTTTTCCGTCTGGTCCAGAAGAGGGTCATCGCTTGAGCGGGGTGATAAACGGCCGACTGGCCAGTCTAACGGCCTTTATTTATGAGCGCTATCTCAGCGGGCTAATTGCATGACAAATACAGGCTGTAATTTAGGGCTCCTGTAAGCTCAAGGGGGGCGGTCAGCATTTACCACGGGCGATCTCTCTTAGTGGATGAGCTTGTGTGGGTGGTTGAAGGGGTACACTGAGAAAGGCCATTCTCAGGGTTCTGAACGTTTTTCTTGGCCACTTTTTTATTAGTAGACCATGTTGGCAGTGACCGGGTTCCCTGCTCACTTCTTGCTTTCTGTCTTTTTCCCTCTGCTCTCTTTTGCCATACAGAAATGTTGAAATGAAGGAAAGAGGTTGTAATTTACTGAGAGCAGAACGCCGTTTCCACAAAGACATTTGGTGGAACGTTTTACTTTACTTTAGGGCTCACAATGACGATTTCATTATACTGTGATGTTTGAAAAAGGGCGTTTTTATTATTTCTGTTGTTTTGCATCAGCAGAAGTTTTCAGATTTAATTTCCCAACTCACACATCAATTAAATTTAAAAAAAGTTTACAGTCCAAAGAGCTGATAATTAAAGGATACTATGTCTGGGCAGTTGTCAGTAGAACAAACCTATAGTGCAGCAATGCCAATTTTACATTCAGTTGTATTGTATGTTCATACAGCTCACAAACTTAAAAAATTGTAGTTGGCTAACATATATGAGGTTGAAACCATTGCAAAGAATTTGATATTTTTTGGCTCTTTTACCATCATTGTCCTTAAAAGTTTATCAAGGTGAATTACTTTAGAGCTGTATAATTTCTGGTCTGTTGCATATTTTCTTTCATATAAAAAGGTAACTATTATAGTAACCCAATTTTTTTAACGAAAATGTTGCATTTAGTAAAAAAAAATAAATGTAACATTATTTTGTGGGGGAGCCAGTAAAACTGTTGGCAGGGCAAGTATGTAAGTTAAAACTACTTCACGCTATATATTCTTAGGTCATATTCTTTATATCTGCTTTATTTAAGCATGAACCTATCATCAGTGGCTGATTAAGCCATCACATGCTGTCTTCAGCTTGGCAACAGGCAGTTGTTTCCTCATTGAAGCGGGTTCAAAAGGTGGCTTTCTCTCCCAGCATGCAGATGCGAGTCACTGTCTTTTTAATAAGTCTGTGTGTGCAGCTCAGGCCAGGGGAGGGATGCGGAGGTTCACCTTCAATGTGAGGGTGTAGGAGAGGGCAAGAACTTTCTCAATGGGGCGTCCCTAGGACCTTGTAAAAAAAACCCATTGAGGATAAGGGATACAAGCCCCAATACCCCATAAGGCCTCAATGGAAGCCGTTCCCCAATTGTTGGGATGTCGTGATCAGGGATGGGGGCGCAAGGGGTGGAACACTAGACAGGGTCAGGGGTGACCCCTGGCTTTATCCGCATCTCCTCCCTGAGAGACGGGGGTCATGGCCGAGATTGATTAAGACATCAAAATTTTGACAGCTGCAGCCTAGACAGACAGGTCCAAGAACAGAGGAGCAAGAGAAGGCCACAAAACAGCCGCCGTTCCATTGGTGAATGGAGAGGAGACTTGGCCAGAGGATTTGGTATCTTTTCTTCTTTATAAGAGTTTGTTGTTTTCTCACTGTTCATCTGCTGTGTTGAGTAGGAGGTGAGGACAGAGAGGAAATCTCCGCTTGCTAGTGGGCGTCCAACGAGCTGGAGACGTGTAAAAGCCCGCTGAGGTGCTAGGCTGCAATGGAGAATGACAGCCCACTTTTAGTGTTTCACTACACTGTAGACAACACATAGTTTAGTAAAACTCCAACAAACAAGAGTAAGTTTTCAGCTCTCTTGACTAAAACTATGATATTATTGCAAAACTGCAATATACAGTATACATCCATTATAGAATCTTGTAAGTACCATCAATACCATTTCCAAACAAAAAAGGTTACACACATTTTAGCCATGTACCATATGGTACTCTTGTAAGTGCCATAATACTTTATTTTTTAAGCCATATGATAAAATTATGCTATTACAGCACCACCACAGTATAAAATGACACCATGATATTAGCATGGGAAATGACAAAAAATAAAGTATGGTGATACAAGTATATAGGACATTCACAAAACATTGTTATACAAATATTATATCAGTTCCATTGTACGTTTTAAGATTTTTGTCGTAATACTTAGTTTGGACATGTACTTTTGTTAGGCCATTTAAAAGTACCATAATATTGCAATCTGATACCTACACTGTACCAGAGCGTCACTATCATAGGAATGATCCATAAACATAGATGCAACAAAAATATATCAGAATAAAATATATCTTTTTTTTTTTTTTTTGTTAGTGATGCTGTGGTATTTTTGGATGTACCTTGTAATGCAAGTACCATAGGCTAATCAAAGCACCATCTGATGCATCACTCAGCTGTGGTGCCGCCACATTATTTTTGTAATGGGCGCTAATGTAAAACAGCTCATGCATATTTAAGTAATTAGAAAGGATAAAGGGTTTGAAAAACTAGAGCATGATGGGAAGGTGTGATAATATGAAACACTGCTCTTTGAATCAGAACAGACAGCGGCTTGTGTAACTGGAAGGAAAAACGATGCTTGACAAGGCATTATTTATGTATGTAAGCTGAGATAGACTCTCAGGAGAACACCGTTTGTATTGACTTCGCTGTGCAAAAGTACATTTTAACTTTAATCACACATTAAGCAAATTGGTGTACTTGAGGATAGGTATTGATCTGGTCTTCTCATGTGTTATTGTTGAGGTACACCTTTTTTTCCTTGTGTAAACTTTGCACCTTAGCACCTGTGTACTGCTGTGTGTGTGTGTGCTTGCCTAATTAGGAAAAGCTTGCTTGTGTATCTCATTGCTGTCATAATTATGAGCAGGTGTATGAGACTCATCATCCTCAGCTGTGAGTCGTTTTTGCTCTTTTCTTTGTTAGACAATAGTCGCCGTCTGCCAAAATGCTCCCACCTATGAATATTCAACACTTCCTTTTTGCTTTTGATGGCAAGCACATATGTTGATTCCTGTCACGATCCTCCTCAGTTCTCTACTATGAGCCTCTCCATCGGCCCCTGAATGGACTGTCAGCTGTCCCGGGGAAGAGAGATAGAGAGAGAGATGGATAGAGGTGCCCTTTGATATCAAACAAATACGTCATTTGCATATTTTGTCCGTGAAATGCAAAGCCAGCAAACTTGTCTCTCAAAGACAATGGGCTGCTCGTCCTTTCAGCGAGAGCGGGCGAAGGTTGGGTCCACCCTCTTCGCTCTGTGATCATGGTGATGTGCTGTATATGTTTGAAATCATTTGGATAATACAATTCGCATGATTAAACCCACATCTTTTGAACTGGCCGTGTCTGACGTTTGCACTTCGTATGCAGAGTTCAGACGCTCTGGTCTGTCTGCATCTCTCTCTCTGTCTGTATGTGTGCAATTGCTTGCTCATGTGTGTGTTGTTCTCCTTGACCTCTTCCTGTCTATCATCATCCGGTGCTTCCATACGGAAGTTCCCCTGACAGCTCACAGCTCTTCGGTTGTCATGTTGTGATGGATGCACCGGGGGCGGAAAACGGCCTGAAGGACAGAACTGGTGGGAAGGGTGTGGGATGGAGGTGACTGTCCCTCTCCGACCGAACTGTTAGCATCCATGCTAATGAGAGTTTCAGACATTGGTGAAGTGATAGAATTCAGTTATTGCAACTTTGTTTGATGTCCCTGCTTTCAAAGAAACTACCCGTCTAACCCTAACTAACCCCTACTTTCTGACGCAATCTCTGTACCTTTATACCTTCACAGTCATTTGTGTAACAGGATACTTTGTGCATGTGAACTGTTGCACATATCCAAATGCTAGCTTAGGAGTGAGAATACAAATGGGGTGAGGTGACAAATATACAGAAGGTGAAGAAATACTGAATTATATGAAAGTGTAGCATGGTACTCTTTTGGTTGCAACTTATGGAGGTCAGATTCCCTTGTTTTGTAAGTACTTATAAAATACAGTAGTAATGTGTTTAGTTATGTACAATGGTGATACCATGGTCGTCTTTACCTTGTAAATTAAAGTGACTAGATTGTTTACCAAAATCCAAAGCTATATGTTCAAAAGATAACTTCAAATATGTTTTACCATGTGTTCAAAAGGTATGACATTATTGTGGTAAGGCAAAATGCCTCAAATACCCATATTAAGTAGAAACTATCTAATGTTCTTGATGAATTTACAACATTTCCCAAGAAAGTCTGTCAAAATTACACGCTAAGCAATTTTTTACTAATGCGAACTAGCCTGCGTTCCCTTTTGAGAAATTCCAATAGAGCTGGTCTCATCTCTCTGGTGTTTAATTATGTTTTAATTACGCCGTCTGGCACACATTCATTACCGACAGTCTGGATGCGTTAGATCAGAAGAGCTGAGTTGAGCACAGATCTCCTTTAGCATCACCGGTACAGTGGTGTGGACAGCGCTGGCTCAGCATCCACATGCCAGGGTAAATATCTATTGGTGTAGTTGAGCCTTATTGACTCACTGCTCGAGGGTCTGTCCTCCCATTCTATCTGATTAACCCAGCATCCATTTAGTCGCTGCTCTCCACACATCCTTCATGCCAAAGGGTTCATGTTCATTTGACAAGATGTCCATCACTGGTGGACGTATGCGCCCAACCCAGCTACTTTATGCGATCCTCCCTGTCAGTTAATGCTTGGTTCCTTTCTTTTCCCACTTCATACATGGAACCCTTAAGTTGGCTTCCCTCCAAAGAAGGTCATAGGTCGACCTGGGCCTATGTTGAAGGAAGGAAGGCCCGAGCCATCATCTTCTATACTGAATGAGTCGTTGAAGCTGCTGACCTGTTTTATGTGAGTGGGGCACGGTTAACTTTACAGTCAGCATGGCTGCTGTGCTGCTTTGTCTTTGGGTTTGATTAGGACGCTGCCAAAATTTTCTCAGTACAAACGCACCAGATGGAGCTCATGAATGCAGTTGTTCTTTTTTACTAATGAAGTGTTTATGAAGGCCTAATATGAATGGTTCGATTCATGATGATTGATGTCACAAATTAATCTTAGTGCCAGCAATTTGAACTAAATGACAAACCTTTTCTCTGCAGTATGAATGACAGGAAAAGTGACTCTATGTTATTTCACGTAGGTAATATGGGAATGTGAATGAAAGATGTTATTCATAGAAGTGCACAAAAGCACTTTTTGAACTCAACGTTGCGCAAACATGCATACCCTGCAACATACTCAGGGATTCCTGACTGAAGTGCTCTTCGCAGAACTCTCTCGCGGCATTTCTAGATAGGACGTCAGTTAACAGATGTCAATTAGCTGAGTGTGTCTACAAGAACAGAAGCTGGAATAAGGACAGACTTAGTAATGGGATTATTTCGGGGGTCGGCAGACCTGTTTCCACAATGCAAGGCAACACTAGTGATTAGCCCGGAGGGGTCACAGCGGCGACTTCACAATGCGCATTAATACTGGTAATTATTTGGAGGGGTTGAAGCATGGCTGGATCTAATGCTCGCCATTAGACTTGAGGGTTTATTCCATTCCTGGGGTTTTCGTTAGAGTGGATTGGTCTCTCTCAGACCAGCTGCTGTGGAAAAAGCTACTCGGTTTGTCACTGAACACAATTAGTTTTGACTTTATGTCTTTGTTAGCGCTGAGAGAAAGACATGGAAAGGTGGGAGGGGAAGATGAAGAACGTTTGCCGGAGCACTTTTGTCAATGTAAATCTCACAAAGGAATTTCGAATGGGTGTCTTATATAGAAGCACTGAAATGTTGCTACACGTTGTTGCTTGGCAGTTTTTGTCACTCAAAAATAGCTGAGAAATCACAGAATAAATCAGTGTCCTTAATGTTGAGGAGTAAAAGGTAGCAAATGTTTACTGGCCACATCTAAAGCAATTGTCAAACCCATAAAAAAAATCTAAATAAAAAATATATATATAATTTACAAAAATAATTTTACATAAATCATATAATCAAAATAAAATACAGTGTTTATATTTTATAAGACTAGATATTAAAGGATATTTGTCTCTGATAGTGTCAATGTTGTTAGCTGCTTTGTGTTAGTAGTGAACTACTTTTTCCTCTCATTTTATTGAAGGCTTGACTGTAAGTTTAACCTTTTTTAAATCATGGGTAACTTGTAGCTTGGTAAGATAAAGTTTCAAATACCTTCCCTAGCAACACACAGTAATAGTACTACTGTTCTGGCATGTTCAGAGCAGGTGATATGAGAAAAAAGCTGCATTTTGCCAGGTATTCACTAGGACAAAGACTAAGTGTAAAAAATCCCTTTTTCATGTAGATAAAGGGACCTTTTAGAACAGTGTATAATAACACAACACCCACAGTAGAAGATTTCTTCACAAAGTTATTTAATCAGTGAGTAAGAAACCAAACTCAAGCATATTATAATTAGCGCACACACACACACACACATTTCTCTTGGCATGTGAATGACCCTTAACAGGATTACAATGTTGTGTGCCTCCTCCAACACATGTGGCTTACTTAAATAAGCCAAGTATGTTTCTCTTAACAGACTCCCAGTGCATTTATGTGTGCTTACATGCATACTTTTACAATCTAACCACACATGCGTTTATTCATTTATATTTACACTCCTCAACCTTCAAAACACACCAAAACTGGCCCAAAGCAAAGCAGTAATTTGAAAAAAAAAAAAACTGTTGCGAAGTGAAATTCACTCATCGTTGCCTTGGTGTTGACACATTTACCCTTTAATATCCTTTGCTGGACATTAATCTGAGAAGCCAGAAACTCTTTCTGCTCGCTCACCACCTCATCCGCACACACCTCTGCTTTGAGGCACGAGCTTGCGGCCTCACACTCACAGTAACCACAACCCCATAACCCTTTGCCTGTGCATTCAGTATGTCTAAGGAATTCTTGCACTGTGTCCAATTTTGGCTCATTCGAGAAAGGAAAAATTTTGAGTCTTAATGTTGCTTATTTTCTCTGTAAGTTGTTACTGCTTTTTTTGGCTCTGATTTGATGCATGTAATCAAACTGTTAGATTTTATCCGATCCATTTGAGATTTAAAGAGTGTGCCTGTTTTTCTAGCACAATGTTCTCCATGTCACGAGCCGTTCATGGTGTTTTTTTAAGGCACAGATTGCTCGGTAAGCGAGAGTGTGCATTCAGCGGCAGCACAGTGCATTCTCCCTGTCTTTATGTGGCAGCCTTCCTTTGAAGGCCGTTGGCTAAGAGGAGGTGGGGGACCCAAGCCGACAGCGAGAACATTAGCATGTCAAAAGCTCCTAGAATCAATAAGGGCTTTTTTCTATCTCTCTTTTCCCTCTCTTTCTCTATCTAGCTCTCTCTTGCTATATCTCTACCCCGAGGCCACGACCCTCCCTGGCATCAACCAGCACCATACAGACCTTTCCTTCATTTGTCCATGTTCACTAGGGCCCTCAGAGTAGGTGCTGTCTTAAAACAATGATGATATAACTTACAATCTATAATGAGAAAGAGTGGTATACATTTTTGATGACTTTAAGCTTTCAACTTTAGGCTTTTAGTAAATAAAATCATTTTCCAGAACATTTTCATTCACTGTTCCAAGCTGGTGGAATGATCTTCCCAATACCATCTGGGACATCGCTTGGTGTTTTCCTAGTTTGGATAACAGTATCTGGTGTAAGCCAGGATCACCAGACCAGTCTTATGTTGCATGGGTATATTTGTGGCAATAGCATAATTACGGATTTTTTCTATTATGCCAAAAATCATTGCAATGAAAAGTAAAGATCATTTTATGAAGACATTTTATATGAGATTTTCCTTTTCATTCATTCATTCATTCATTCATTCATTCATTCATTCATTCGTTTTCTTTTCGGCTTAATCCCTTTATTAATCAGGAGTCACCACAGCGGAATGAACCGCCAACTTATCCAGCATATGTTTGATGCAACCCATCACTAGGAAACACCCATACACTCTCATTCACACACATACACTACGGACACTTTAGCTTACCCAATTTACCTATAGCGCATGTGTTTGGACTTGTGGGGGAAACCTGAGCACCCGGAGGAAACCTACGCTAACACGGGGAGAACATGCAAACTCCACACAGAAATGGAAACTGGCCCAGCTGAGGCTCAAACCAACGACCTTCTTGCTGTGAGGTGACAGCGCTACCCACTGTGCCGCCCTATTTTCCTTTCATAATATATCAAAATATAATGTGTGATTTAGTAATATACATTTATAAGAGCTTCTTTTCGATGACTTTTAAAGGTAATTTTTTCAGTATTTAGTTGTTTTTTTTTTACTCATTCTAGATTTTCAAATAATTATATCTGTTAAATATTATGACTTATGACTGGTTTTGTGGGCCAGGGTTAAATATCATATATATATGCTTTATTTATTTTTTGTTGTTGTCTGTTTTGTGGCAGGACATTAATAGAAGCAGATAGAAGATAGAAATAGATGAGCTGGGACTCGAACTTGGGATGCCTGAAGCGCAGTAGAGCTATATGTGCCACACTGCCCACCAGGTTATCGGCACAGACAAAAGAATACATTAAAATGTAAAATAAAAAAATCCTAAGCAAGAGTCTCTGGAGAAGCATCAAAAGCAGAGCTCAAACTTGTAATTTTCATATAAGCACCATAGCTGGTAGCTTGGTGCAGAAACCTATTAACTTTAACATATAAAATTCTTAAAGAGTTAATTTTATAAAATCTCTTTTTTTCCTTACCATGAGCTCGCATAGTATGTCCCGCAGCCAATTGCTGTGACCTAGTCCAGAGTAGCCCTTTACAGTCTCTGCGGTCTGGCGGCTGAACAAAACAAGTGGACAGGACATGACCTGTTCTCGACAGCATCAGCTCTTCAAGAGAGCACCACTTAGCCAGGGTTCGCGCCGAATGTACCACCCCGACCCTTCTGCAGAATTTAATATAGCGGTCCAGAGAGAGCCCACTGCCAAGCCTGCTTGAAGCGAGTGCTATTTGCTAATGATTGTAAGAGTAATCCTGCCTGTGAGATGTGTTGAAAGAGACAGACAGTGCTGAGGGGGGTGCTTTATGGAGTGCCAGAAAAGCAATTGCAGGCCAGAGCATACACAGTGAGGGGAAAAATGTTGGCTTTGCAATGAGGGGACAATGATTCTGCGCCCTCTGCAGCGACGCAATTATGACCACGAGTGAGGAGGGGGAAAAGACACAAACAGTGAGGAAAAAAAAGGAAAAAGTGATGAAAAGAGAACAAAAGAGAAAGAAAGTGAGAAAGAGAATGAAACCTGGATGAATTCATGGAGAATCTTATACTTAACAGTTGATGCTGACAGGTGCTGAGAAAAAAAGTACCATGGTGTTAGCATGACGTACAGTACAGTAGTTGCATATGAAGGCTTTGTGTATGTTGTTGCTACCATAGTATTGGGGATTTTACCATAATAGCAGCACAGTGGAGGAGCCAAATTGTAATTCATATCAGATTATAATTATAATGTACCATAGTAGTACCATCTGATAAATTTACACCACAACAGTACTTTTTTGTCATTTTTACAAAATATTTAGTACAAAAATATAAATAAAGGTGACAACAACAAAAGCTCCAAAAATATGAATTTATTAACTTAAAAAGGCCATCACAAAGGCCTTGTGTTTAGTACCGTTCAGACAGTGTTGTCATTGTTAGCTATTAAAGATTTTAAATAATATTAGTTTTTTGAATATGTTAAATGAAAAGCTTTTTAAAGTTTTTTTAAAACATACTGAAAAAAACACAAAATAAAAAAAGGCAGAAAATCCACTCAAAATATTAATTAATTGTATAATGTTATATAAATGTTACTAAAATATCATTGCATGGCCATAAATGTCAGTTCCATAGTATTTACAATGTATGCCAAGTTACAAAATACAATAAAGTGCTAGAGAAAACAATTTGCATGAATTAGTTTTTCATGTATTGCAAGGCTTTTGAAGCTGTTTCATAGTTTTGCTTGATGAAAAAATAAATAAATAAAAATCATGCCATTTACATCCCACCACCATTCCTAAATACCATTGGTCCTTTTGAAAGTTCAAATTTCATGATCCCAATTAAATGGCTTGAATTCTTGTTTATACCATATTTCAATTTCAGTGTATTTAAAGGATAATCCCTTGAGATGCAACATCTCATTTTCAAGTGGGTCCCATAAAGACATGACAAAAGTTAAAAGTACAATTAGAAACACAGCAGCTCTTCCAAACCCCAAACCTCACCAACCCTTTCCACTACAATCAAAAATAATCTTAAATAGTCATTGATTAATGAACAATAAACTAGCTTAGTCAGGAGAGAACCAAATAATATATACATGTATACCATGTTTTACAAGATAACTCCTTGTTTTTGTCAATACCTAATCCTACATGGTTTTAGTGACATGAGACTAAATTTACATTCATCATATGAACTTTCCCTTCGAATACACTATGCCGGAATTGTTAGGAATGTGAGACGTTTGGCCCCCTACCAGTCTCTCAGCTGCCCAGTCCCCTCAGAGGACAGTAGACAAGACAATGAGCTGCATTTCAGAGAGCCTTCACATCCCTGCTGCTGCTGCAGTGTCCCGGCCCCCAGAGCAGATCGACAGCAGAAAAGACTGTCTTCTTGTCACCTACCTAGGCCAAGTCTTCATAAAGAACTTCCTGAAATGTGCGTGTAGGTGGAGCTCCTGTCCATCAGATCCAAACCTCTGGCTGGGATCTTGATATGATACAGAAAGACCTACCCTGAAGTTGTTGTCTATGTTGCTTCACTCCCCCCTTCTGCCTTTCCTTCAAAGCAGCTCCTTGTAAAAAACACACGCACACACTTTTCTGTATAGCAGATGGCCAAGTAATAATTACTTCAGAATGGAGATCTTGTACGTAAAGGTTAACGCACGTCCTTTGTGTTTGCGTTCGCCTCTAGCTGTACCTCCATACCTTACTTTGCCAAGACCTTGGGACTGCTTTTAGGAAAGTTTTAGGAGACTTTCGACAGATTCTGAGGCGATCAGAGAGGGCAGGAGAAGGGTATGTGGAAACCGAGACAGACAGAAGAGCGATAAATAAAACCTAGGCGAAAATATGGAAATTAAAGCCAGTAAGCTTTGACGCAGCTTGGCCTCTCGCTGACAAATGAGCTTTTCAAGGGTTAGAGCCACATCAATTACAGCATCATCACACACACACACACACACACACAGTGAGGAATGTTTGCATGCAGCGAGTGGATCAAGGTATATCAGTCACTGTAGATGTAATTAATAAGGAAGAAGGCGGGAACCAATCGATGAGGGAATTGGTGCGTTCGTGCTGGAGGGCAGAGATGATAATCGTTTCTCTTTTTTGCTGTTCTGTTGTGCTGTTCTCTGTTCGCTGTACTTCTTTCTATGCTCATTCAGGCTTGGGATCAGATAAGCAGTTTTTGAAAGGTTCAAAAAGATCTAACTCAAGGAATTTCATGGACGTGTAAAGTAGTGGTCAACCGTGTAGAGCGACTGGTGTGTGGCAATACGTTCACAATAACAAGTCAGAAATAGGTATTTGGGTGTGTTTTGGGGTCTGCATCAAATAACATGTACAAAATAGATTTTAGATATTCACAAAAACTAATTAATACAAGGAAAGTGTCTACTTGCTAATGTTTTAAGTTAGGGCTGCACAATATATCGTTTCATCATCGATATCGCAATGTGCAAACCTCCAATGGACCCTTTTCACATTTCTGGGTTTCTCAGCAGTGAAGTCGTCATAGAATGCAAGAGCGCAGTGAATGGGAGAGTACAACAAATAATTTTTTTACAATCATATTGGCTGAAATAATAAAAGAAAATCTCCACGATGATGTTATCAAGACTTTCAGAAAAAGGAAAAAAATAGTGTGAGACTGATAGTGTGAGGAGAGAATAATGTCAAATTTACTCTCAGCACCATAGACTCTGCATTAGAAACACCTCGCATAAGCGGTAATTAGTTTTTTGTAATTTGACGCAAAGATGATATAATACATACATAAATACATCAAAATCAAAATATTAAAACCTTTCAAGGTCTTGTAAAAAGGGTGCATAGTCACATTGCAAGATCTATAATGAAAATTGGCATTATAATTAACCAGAGTCACTGCAGAATAATCTAATAGTGTGATTAGATTTTTATTTGAATGTGTTTTTAAGGACTGTGACTGTAAGAATTCAAGCAATTTTAAGCCATTTCGGCACAAGAAATTATAAAGTTTGCCACTTTAGTTAAGATTATTTGTGTTTAATTATACAATGAAGACTATATACAGTGTTATTTTACATTTCTTTATTGAATTTCTCTACCTCAATACTGTTAGACTCCACTAAAAACCATCAAGCGCTATTTAATTTTTATCAATTTTTTTCATCTTTGCTTTAATTTCTTTTATTTTGGATATTTTTGAATAAGTTTGTATATTTTATGCAGATCCACTTCCCTACAGTATCATCCCAATAAATGTAAAGTTATGAGTTCTTACCAAATAGAGTTACTTAATTCGAAGTATTCTAAGCGAATTTATTCATATCGCAATATATATTGCAGAAAACCAAAATATTGTAACAGTTTTTTTCCAATATCGTTCAGCCCTATTTCAAGTAACTTTTGTGGAAAAAAAAGTTCTGTTGTCATTCAGCGTAACAGAAATTATGTAATACATTATAGAAAAGCATGCTTATTCTTTTACATATTTGAATAAATACATATCATAATAAGTAATCATACTAAATATTATTGTATTGCTGACAAATGGGTGAAACCTAGAAGTTAGAGAAATCAAGCATAAAGTTTTAAAATTACAATTAATTATTACTGAATGAGATTTTATTAGGTGTCTTTTGTAAATTATGGTTAATATTAAATTAGATATGAAAAATATATAAGGCTATATAACAGTTTTATAATTTTTATGCTTGTCAACCTGTTTTCATCATCCAATTTAGCCTAAATATACATATAATATTGTTAAAAGTAAAATAACCAGCCTGTGACACTGAGGTGACATGGAGATTCAAAGAACAGCATAAAAGGCTATAAACTAGATAAAAGTCCCTGATATTTCAGCCTAAACCTGATAACTTGTGAGATAATGTGAGTCTGTGTATTAGAGGTGGATTAACCACTGCTAATCCTTCTGAGCGGCAGCATCAGAGATAAGCCGGCATCATAAAAGTGTCATAAATATGTTAGCCATTAGCTCACGCAAACCCACAGGTCTTGACTTCACTTTCTCTGCCATCGGCAAGTGTGTGTGCGTGTGTGTGTGTGAATGTGGGTGGTGTATGTGTTTGTTTGTGAAAGACCATGCAGGAGGAGCTGCCAAATTGTCCAGTATGCTCAATTTCTAATCAGTTTCTCAGTCACATTTTTTCAACTTGTAAAACTGTTTATTAGCCATACTAGCTAGGTTTACATTGACATATTTCAGTGATTATAAGATGCATTAACCAAAATGTGCAGAAATATGTAAGACCTACATGTTTGCTAACCACATTTACTTAAAAATGAACTAATATTGGAACTTCTGTTTACATACAAAGTTTATTTTGACAAAAATATGTACTTTTTTTTTTGCATTATTACTACTTTTAACACGTTTAATTAGTCAGGTACAGTATGCAACCGAGAAAGAAAATGGGCAGAAATTGTGAGAGATAGAGAAGGAAAGAGTCTCACTTCACTTGTGTGTGTGAGGTGAGAAATATAACCTGGCAAAGTTAAGTCAGGGTTGAATTTCCAAGAGGACACACACACGCACACTCTGAAGACCACCCAGTGCTGAAGCTCCATTCCCTCTCATTTTCCTGTCCCCCTCTCTCGTTCTTTTCTTTCCACTTCTCCTCACATTTCTATTTATTTTTCCTGCAGTCTTACCTCTTTGTCCACTATTTATTTATTTGCGATCCTCTCAATAGGATCCACCGACGTCTTTATCATCAGAGCTCTGTTACGTGTCCAACCAAACGTCCTCAGATTACATGCATCTAATTGAACTCCTTTTGTCCCGCCTGGAACATCTTTCAATACGCATAAACCGCCACACATACCTTGTAGAATTCCATAATTCATTCTCTTCCCAACACAATGACTCGATCCATCTTTTGTCCTCAACTCCACCCTGCATTTTGTCTTTCTATGGAGGACAACAGGTGACTGTTTTAAGGTCCAAACCCCATAGAAAGCATTCATATCTCAGTATGCGATGGTGTCTATTGAAATAGACATTGTCCATGCGGTGGACGCTGGGACGAAATCGCTGACCCTGAATATTGGGGCATGGGCTCGTAATTACAGCCCTATTATGTCGCAGGCAGTAAGCTCATCTCTTCAATCGTCTACCAGAATGGACAATGAGAGCATGATTGTTCTCCTATTGTCCAAGCCAGTGGTCAGAGGCTTCATGGAGAGAGGGAGGAAAGGTCAGATCTGCAGGGGGGGATGAGAGCCGTGTGTGGAATGGAAACCAGGAGCTGTTAGGAGTCTCATGAGGGACCTGGGATGGAAGGACGAGACAGCTGGTCGTCTTCCGTAAGGGTCTGGGACTGAGAAAACACTCGACTCTTAAGCAGGTGGAGGGTGTTAGATGTCCTAAGTGCTTGAGAAAAGTGCTGCAAGTCAATGAGTGCATTCGCTTGTAAACAAGACCCAAGCTCCTGCACTCGAGGTCTGCTCTTGAACGCACCTTCTTCGGTTTCCTAGCGTGGCTTTTAAAGGTCCCATGATGTGCTTTTAAATGTACGTTTTTGTTCGATGTGTTATGTCATTTCAATGGGGTATATGTACACAGACCTTTAATTTTCAGTCAGCCAGCCCAAGCGCTTCCGCTGAACTGTTGCGCCATTACAAAATCGGCACGTTTAAGATCTGATTTCTTTAAAAATCAGTGATCTTCACTGTCTGATTGATATACAAAATAAAGTGGGTCTCAGACTGGAAAAGAAGCACTGCATTAAAATTAAAAAAATTTGTTACCCCATTATTTTCAATGGAGTTTTTGCACTAGCCTGCTGCTGCTGACGCTGCTTGCGTTTACACGGTCTTTCATCTTGTTTTACGCTTTAACAACTAAATGAATGCTAAATTTGTCAGCGATTTCGTCACTGTCGCCGCTGGCTTGCTCGGATCAGGACTTGTGGAGCTGTGCTTCGGTGGATTTGCTCTACAGTGTTTGAACTTTCAGCAGTGAAATTTAAACCACACTGAACTAAACTAAACTTAACTTCAACTCTGAAATCTGGACTTTACTAGAACTATGTTAAGCTGCTTTGACACAATCTATATTGTGAAAAGCGCTATATAAATACATGAATTGAATTGATTGAAACTGAGATATGAATGTTTTCTATGGCGTTTGGACCTTACAACAGACACCTGTTGTCCTCCTATTTAACTGATTGCATTTTAATTACATCACAACATCGATGTCGTAAAAGGAACCTTTTGACATTGAAAATAGTCCCATAAACCTTTCACCAGAAGTTTATCATTGGCTGAAAACACTAGCTGTGCGTATATCCCATTGAAACATAAAGACATAAAGGTGGAACATAGAGTAGCTCCTCCCCTTAACAAAGAACAGTTAATAGCATTTTGTTTTATCACAGCTCTGCCAGTAAGAGTGGTTGAGCTCAAGCTTATGAACTGAAAAACAAATTTGGGGGTGGGTCATGTCAGATACTATAGAACACTTGATCGGTAAGAAGATTTGATAGTAAAATGAAGTATAAGGTGATGTCAAAATATCATTGATTCAGTTAGGTGGAAGTCACAAACTGCAAGATTTGGTTGCTTATATCTTCTAAATGCGAAATTTGCCACTGTTTTAGGGCACACTGGCTTATACATGTGCTTAAGACTAACATACTAACACCTTAAAAAACTTAACTGTGATTTCATGGGGGCTTTAAGCTTCCCAAGAATCTTCTTTAATTAATTCTGTCCCCCAGCTGGAGTTAAGATGAACCAAAGCTGATCAGGCTCTAATTCCCACATCCTTCTCCTCCAACGCACAGCTACAAAGCAGGCCCGTCCAGCAGAGGTCGCGAACCAAGGCAGCATTTAAGCTTGTCCCATCTTTCCATCCCTCAACCCCCCTACCGTTGTTTTATGGATCCAGTTTAGAAGATGACAAAACTGCGTTAATCTGCTCTCTGAAGATGTACGTTAGCTCTGTCTTCTGATCAAGCGTGCCGTTGCAGCTGATTGCAAGTGATTGGCCCCTGGGCAGACTTTGATGGAGGGAGGGATGAAATGGAGAAATGGAGGAGATTGGAAGGTGGCGATTCCCGAGGGCGAGCACTAATGTGACCCCAGGGTTTCTGACACTTATGTGAGATTAAAAGAATTGGAGAGAAAATAGGAGAGAATGAGGCAGAGAGTGATGAGGCACACTTGTTTGAAGTACTGTCTCTCTTGACCTCCTGCATCTCGCCTGTTCTTCTTGGTTTGTTAAGGCAGAGAACTTATTGAGTTCTCACTTTAAATGAAAGTAATGTGTATATATAATATATTTCACAAGCAATCAATAGTGGTCTGGAAATTGAATTTTAAGTATGAGATTGTTTAGAATCTTAATAATATAGAAAATATTTTCATTCTATTGTAGTTTTTATAGTAAAGTATGCACTGCGTGCTTGCGGTATTAAAATTTTGGTGTGTTGGCTAGGCATGGGCCGGTATAAGATTCTGACGGTATGATAACCTTGGATAGAAATATCACGGTTTCACGGTATTGTGATCACTGCTCTAAAATATGAATTCTTTTTAAATGTATGAGTAAAAAAACTAAAACTTTTTTCCCTTTTGAAGACAAAATATTTTATTTTGAGTAACATTTAAAATATTTTGGAACAGTAAACATGTCAGGCTAAATAATTCAAATAAATGATTGACTTCTGCTGTCTTCATTAGTTTCAAAAACACAGATTTCCTTACAATTTAAAATGGCATCAGTGGATATATTTTCTGCTGGAGATAATGTTGTCCTAAAAAACTTTAAAAATAATAATAATAATAATAATAATAAATAAAAAAAACATAAATAAAAAATCTTACACATACCTTAGGAACGGTATAACAGAAAATTTTGACGTTTTAAAACCTTGACTTTTCCAAACCACAGTATACCTTGAAAACGGCTATCGTCCCATGACTAGTGTTGTCCTTGTAAACAGTATAATTCAAAAGGTCATGATCCGCGCTTGTTAAATAATTACTCTATATATTTCTTTATTTCTTTATTACAATATTTCTTTATTTCACATTCTTCTGAGATATAAAACACAAACGTTTTGGCTCAATGCCTTCCTCAGTGTGTCATTGTAGTTTTTATAGTAATATTAATGATACTGTTGAACGTGGTTGATGGTTAAATTCAAATAATACATTTTTAATTTTAGCTTTGATGTTTTGTCTTGGGCGACATGGTGCCTCAGTGTTAAGCACTGTTGCCTCACAGCAAGAAGGTCGCTGGTTCGAGTCCCGGCTGGGTCAGTTGGCATTTCTGTGTGGAGTTTGCATGTTCTCCCCGTGTTTGCGTGGGTTTCCCCAGGGTGCTCCGGTTTCCCCCACAGTCCAAAGACATGCACTATAGGTGAATTGAATAAACTAAATTATGTGTGTTTGGATGTTTTGGCAGTTCATTCCGCTGTGGTGACCCCTGATGAATAAAGTGACTAAGCCGAAGTAAAATGAATGAATGTTTTGTCTTTATTTTTGGACTTTTCTTTTAAGCAAAATAGTATATATATATATATATATTTTTTTTCAAAAACAAAATCTTAGTTGCTTCTTAAGCTTTCCTTTCTTTCATACTTTTATTGATTTAAAAGCATTATAAAGATGTAAAAATATACACAAATTACCAATTTTCTATATTTCATGATTTTATTTATGATTTTGAATTGCATTATGGGACCTTGATTATTTTGTTGAAAAGTTGGCTTTTATTTACATTTTTAATAGTTTGAAGTGTTATTCTGTCTTGACTGGTGCAGTAAACTACAGTACAAAAACCTTGTAACTCCTCCATTTGTTTCCATATATTATTTCTTACAATATATTAATATATGTTGCTTCTTACAATATATAGTTTCAGGCTGCTAAAATGTCAATAAAAGTCACTTTGTTCAACTGCAGAGTTGAAATTTCAAAATTAAAAACCGACAGAGCAGATATCAAGGTTCCATAAAGAAATTCATATCCATAAATATATGCAAAACACATGAGATTCACAAAATACACAAACTATTAATTAAAGGATTATTATTATTTTTTATTATTTAATATAATATAATATTTTTACAGTGTAGTTTCCCACGTTTGATTTTCACCCAGTAGGCCAATCTGTGACGTTTACAAGTTCTATTGCTTTACGGCTCTATTGCTATATCTATTGCTTGAATTGCTTGCTCTATTGCAGGTCAGAGTTCACCAAACCCGAACTTTTGTACGCAGTGAAAGACAAATATTCTCCACATTTGTTCTCATTCATATGAATGTAAGTGAATGGCACACAAAGCCCTGAGAGAGACCGCCCTTTAAGGCCTGTTGTCCCGACACACGAAAGCTTGTTTGTCCTATTTGTCATATAAAAGCCTTGTGTTTCTTTCCCATAATGCTTTGCTAAGAGCATGTATGATTATCGCTAAGAGCATTATTATGATTTGTGATATTTTTTGCTGAGCGTTTATATCGATGGAGCCTTTTAGGCAAACACATCTGTAAACTATCTACAAATCAATATACTCTTAGATAAATGTCGTAAGTAGCGCGGTTTTATTCTTGTTCAAATGCTATCTGTACTTGTGCGGGGCATCGATGGCTTTGTAGAGAGAAAAAAAAGTCAATAAAAGACCTCAAAGCATTCCTTTGTCTCTGTCACCATAAATAGGAAATTATGCCTGTGTGTTTGTGTGTGGCATATTTAGAGGGAGCAACAGAAAAAAAAAACAGAAAGAAGGAAGTGGAAAGACAAACAAACAAAGGATGAAAAGAATAATGCTGGAGGGAGGACAAAAAATGGATGAGAAATAAAAGAAAGTGGACAAACTTGAAAAGAGAGACTGAGAGATAGAACAGAGCGGGAAAATGAGAGAGAGAGAGAGAGAGAGAGAGAGAGAGAGGGCTTGGCTTGGGTGTTGGGATTAATGACAGTGCATTCCTCTGGTATCACTTCCTCTCTTCATTAGAGCGTCAGAAACCGTGCACTGCTGTCTGTCATTCAGAAATTCCACACCACTCCCTTACAGTGTGTTACACATAAACATTCACACATTGAGTGGCTTATGATAGCTGGAGGTGAAAGACAAAGATTTGTATCTGCAAAGGATGAGATACTGTGGCTGTACATGTTGCATAGTTCGGGATCATTAACATCTCGTTATATCGGTTTTCTTCCTTCAAAGCTTTTATTTATGTATTTATTTATTTATTTATTTATTTAATTAATTGAATTTAGTTTAAAAAAAAATTATGATATGCATATGTTGGTACCAGTTCAGGGTTTTTTATTTTATTTTATTTTATTTTATTTTATCTGTATCAGCTACTTTTTTTGAATCTACTATTCAAATGGATAGTTCAGGGTTTTAATTTTTTGTTTGTTTTACTTAATTTTATTTAATTTTATTAGGGACCGAGCACCAGAACGTACGAAAATTGGCACACACATCAAACATGCCAATACCTACAAAAAAGTCTCTTGGAGTGAAATCTCAAACCCAACAGGAAGTCGGATATTTTCAACTTCCTCTGCCGAAAAAGTGCAGTTTTTGCCATTTCCAGGCATCGTACTTTAACAAACTCCTCCTAGGGATTTTTTCAGATCAACACCAACATTGGGTATTGTCATCTAAAGGCCTGGGCGATGTTAAATTGCAAAGATCTAGAGTTTTCGTCGAAGGGTGTGTCCGTGGCGGCCTCTTAAACTTTGACGATTCGCCAGGTCAGGCATACATTGTCCGATCTGCTTCAAAATCCATATGTTTGATAACAGTCCTGACCTGAACACATTTACATGCCAATTTCCAGATACAGTTATAGTGCCACCTGCTGGCAACAGGAAGTGACATGTTTTACAGTGTAACAAACTCCTCCCACAAATTTTCTCACATCGAATCTATGGTCATGAGCTTTGGGTCATGACCGAAAGGACAAGATCTCGGATACAAGCGACCGAAATGAGTTTCCTTCGCAGGGTGGCAGGGCGCACCCTTATAGATAGGGTGAGGTGCTCTGTCACCCGGGAGGAGCTCGGAGTAGAGCCGCTGCTCCTCCACATCGAGAGAAGTCAGCTGAGGTGGCTCGGGCATCTGTTTCGGATGCCTCCTGGACGCCTACCTAGGGAGGTGTTCCAGGCATGTCCCACCGGGAGGAGGCCTCGGGGAAGACCCAGGACACGCTGCAGGGACTATGTCTCTCGGCTGGCCTGGGAACGCCTCGGGATCCCCCCGGAGGAGCTGGAGGAAGTGTCTGGGGAGAGGGAAGTCTGGGGTTCTCTCCTAAGACTGCTGCCCCCGCGACCCGGCCCCGGAAAAGCGGATGAAAATGAATGAATGAATCTATGTTCCATTAGTTTAGTCCAAAGGCCTTTGTGATGTTAAATTGTGAAGATCTAGAGTTTTCGCCAAAGGGCGTGTCCGTGGCTGACTGACAAAGTTCAGTCCTTCGCTATGGAGGAGGAAGTACTTATAACTCAGCCAAACAATGTCTGATCTGCCTGAAAATTCACATGGTCGATGAGATTCCACTCCTGAAGACATCTACATGGCAATATTGAGTCACAGCCATAGCGCCACCTGCTGACAGAAGGAAGTTTGGTGTAAATCAGTGATTTTCTCAGGTTTTTTTTTATATATATCAGCTTAAATAATTATTGTCCGCTGTTCTCTGTCATCCTAAGGCCACCGGGCGGCGGTGAGCCCGGGTGCGAGGTCCCTTTCATCGCTGCTTGCAGCTTTAATTTCATCTGTATCTGCTACTTTTTAAACTCTACTATTCAAATGGATAGTTCCCCCAAAAATGAAAAAAATGTTGTCATCATTTACTCTTCCTCTACATGTTTCAAACTTGTTGGATTTTATTTCTTATATTCCACACAAAAGAAGAAAAACTGAAGAATCTTGGAAAACTGTAGCCATTGACTTCTGTAATAATAGTTTTTTCACTAACTATGGATGTCAATGGCTACCGGTTTCTAGCATTTTTCAAAATATCGCCTTTTGGGTTCAACAGGAAAAAAAGACTCATAAAGGTTTGAAACAACCTGAGGATGAGTACATTGGGTGAACAATTCCTCTAATGCTGATTTATAAAAACACTAATCATTTATTAACACTGTTAAATGTAAAACGTTATCATATTTGCACAGTGTGTTTCACATAAACATTCACAAACTGGATGTGAAAGACGAAGACTTTTATCTCCAAGTTATGAGATACTGTAGTACTATACTATATGTTTCATGATCATTAACATCTCAGTTTTCTTTGTTTCTTTCTCTTCGTAGTCTGTAAGATCGGTAACTACAGAGCTCTAGCCACAGACGGCAGCTGCTCTAAGTGTCCCCTGCACAGCTACTCTGTGAGAGAGGGATCCACTTCCTGTGCTTGTGATAAAGGCTTCTTCAGGTCTGAGACGGACCCTGCATCTATGCCCTGCACACGTAAGTGGATTTCACAGTATCTTCATGCATTAGAATACACTTTGTGCATCACATAATCTTTTTTTTTTTTCAGTATCAGTATCAGTAGTAGGCATGGGCTGATATAAGATTCTGACGATATGATAACCTTCGATAAAAAATTTCACGGTATCACTGTATTGTGATTACTGCTCTAAAATATGTTCTTTTTAAATGTCTGGGTAAAAAACAACAACTTTTTTCCCCATTCAGCACAATGTATTTTATTTTAAGAAACATTAAAAATATTTTGGAACAGTAAACATTCATTCATTTATTTTCTTTTAGGAAAAAAATAAATCTTTTCTTAGTTCCTCTATTAATCTGGGGTCGCCACAGCGGAATAAACCGCCAACTTATCCAGCATATGTTTTACACAGCGGATGCCCTTCCAGCTGCAACCCATCACTGGGAAACATCCAAACACACACATACACTACGGACAATTTAGCTTACCTAATTCACCTGTACCACATGTGTTTGGACTTGTGGGGGAAACTGGAGCACCCGAAGGAAACCCACGCAAACACTGGGAGAACATGCAAACTCCACACAGAAATGCCAACTGACCCAGCTGGGGCTTGAACCAGCGACCTTCTTGCTGTGAGGCGATTGTGCTACCCACTGCGCCACCGTGCTGCCCAACAGTAAACATTCATTCATTTTCTTTTCGGCTTAGTCCCTTTAATAATCTAGGGTCGCCACAGCGGAATGAACCGGCAACTTATCCAGCATATGTTTTACGCAGCGGATGCCCTTTCAGCTGCAGCCCATCATAGCCCATACACACTCATTCACACACATACACTACGGACAATTTATCTTACCCAATTCACCTATAGCGCATGTGTTTGAACTTGTGGGGTAAACTGGAGCACCCGGAGGAAACCCACGCGAACACTGGGAGAACATGCAAACAGAAATGCCAACTGACCCAGCCGGGGCTCGAACCTGTGAGGCGATTGTGCTACACACTGCGCCACCGTGCTGGCCAACAGTAAACATGTCAGGCTAAATTATTAAAATAAATCATTGACTTCTATCATTAGTTTCAAAAACACAGATTTCTTTACAACCTGAAAAGGCATCTTTGGATATCTTTCCTTTCTTTGTATATAAAGTAAGTCACTGCAGTGTTCAGGTCCAGAGCATGCTTGGATGTTGGTGTATAAGCATTTGTTTTTTAAAAGTTTGCTTAATCGTGGGTTGACTGGTAGCTTTTGATGTGGAGGGTCCTTTTTTGCTCGAGATACTGTTGCCCTAAAAAACTAAATAAAATACTCGTAAAACACACAGAAAAAAAAAACAAATATGGTAGGAACGGTATAACAGAAGATTTTAGCTGTTTTAAAACCTTGACTTTTCCAAACCGCGGTAAACCTTGAATCCGGTTATCATCCCATGCCTAATCAGTAGTGTAATTTGAATTTGAACTTGAGTTTGAAAATGTTGTGTCTCTTATGCTCACTGAGGCTGAATTTGTATTTAAAAAAAGACAATAACAAAGTTATATTGTAACATTTATTATGATTTAAAATAGCAGTTCCATATTAAAGTATTTTAGAATGTATTTTTTTCCTGTGATGGCAATGGAGGATCTTTAGCATAATTACAGCAGTATTCAGTGTCTCATTATCATTCATTAATCATTCTAATATGCTGATTTGGTACATAAGAAAAACATCCATCTCACTTTTGAATTAATACTTTCTATGGGATCCTTTACAGTGATAAGTTTGTGTGAATTTGTTTTATTGGTTTTGCATTAGCTCAGACCGCACCAGAGGCAAAATTGGATATTCTAACAAACTGATGTAAGATTACAGTGCAAAAATTAGTATACCCAAATAAATGTGTTCGGATAAAAAATAGACTTACTTTATAATAATAATAATACTCTCACTATATTATGTCTGTATGTAATATTCACATTAATCATATAGTGTCAGCATATATGTTAACATTGTACTACTATATAAAAATACCTGAATGTACTTACAGCTGTAATTACACTGTGGAATTTAAATCTACACATACCACTAAACCTGTCCCTAAACTTAAACTTCAACTTATTTACTCATCCTCCCCTTTCTATAAACCTGTTTTAGTTTCTTTCTTCTGTTAAACACAAATAAAGGAATGTTAGAAAAAAACAGCCATTGACTTCCATACTACTACTACTACTACTACATTCTTCATAATATATTGTTTTGTGTTCAACAGAAGAAAGAATATTATAATCATTTTATTTTTGTGAACAATCCCTTCAACCATATCCCACCTCAATAGCAACAAAAGTGTTTTGCAGAACAACATTAACGCAGTAAGTGCACCATACCCAGCAGTTACATGTTTTTGACCGAAGTACATAGTAATTAAAGATGCCTAATATAAAATGTCTAGGCGGAGTTTTAAATAAATACACTCAATTTCAAAAGTTAAGTTGATTTTACATGTCAGTCTTATCAATTCCTCCTATCTAAGTGTGACGTTCTTGGCTTGCTAAAGTTATAACGTGGACTAGATTATGCTTGTAGTCAAACGTCTGGCTTTCGAGAGACTAAAAACTCAGGCGTAAACAAACATGAGTAATCATTAGACTAGGTCAGGGATTTTGAACCGAGGAAGCACGTATCAATCAGGAAAACCAGCACCGCTTGGACTTGTCAGACTGCAGCTGTTTACTTCACAGACCAGTGAAGCTGTTTTCCTAAAGGCTACTTATCAAACTTAGGGACCAAAATATATTTTTCAAATGTGCTTGACAGTGACAAATTATTGGATGTTTAATTGCAGTGGATGTTGTTTTGTGCCTTTTATTTCTGCATTGCCTAATCAAAAAGTTTCATGACTGATTGAAAATGTGTGTGTGTGTAGCATTGAGTTGGGAGGAGTCCTGTCATGATGAGTAAAGATAGATATGTGTGTCAGACCCTGAGGTGAGTCATAGACTTGATAACAGTGTTCTGCTTGTTAAATAGAGACCTGCACCAGAGCTTCGACTGCCGACGCGCCACAGCTCTGAGCCGAGACGACAGGGTTAATCGTAAAAACACACACGTCAAGTCATTCATGACACGCGCTTTCTCACACACAAATCACTCAGAAGTTTGCAGACCCAAGCCTAGGGTGATTTAAAAAGTGTTACTTGATAAATCTATTAAAGATTTCTTGGAAATGGGTGGCACTGTTATTCAGGCCAGATGTGTTCAGGGTGTCAGATGTAATGGGTTTTCTAGATCTGAATGATCAGGGGTGGCAGGTTGGGGGGGAGGGCTCTCATGCACCTATCGGGCATTTATTTTACGTATCAGATTGTCTTTCCTGCTTTCTCCAGCCTCTTTAATTGGAGCCCTCTTTCATAATGCCGTCTGTCGTTCACCTAGAAGCACCTGTCACATACTCAACAGTCAATGCACTAAAGGCTCACGCAAAGAGTGAGATAAAAAGGCGCTGGGTAGCAAGGGAGGGAAAAAGCGAAATGCGAGAAAGCGGGGAGACAGACAGCAAAGAGGCGCGAGAGGAACGACCCCATTACGCTTGCCGAGTAGAGCCTCTCTCTCTCACCTTATCGTATTAAAATGCAGTGAAGCCAGTCGACTTAATCAGCTCCTGTCAATCACAGAGCGTGTGGCACAGAGCCACCATGGGAGCATGCTCACTTCACCTCAGTCTTCTGGGTGGGGATGGCAGCCACATACTTAATACAGGTTAAACAGAGTTTAAAGACCATTTACACTTAAGGCTCAGTCAGGAGGAATTCAATCTAATCCAGACCTGGGTCAGATATGTGTTTGAAGTGTTTAAATAATTTGGAGGATATGGAGATATTTGAAAATGGCTTTTGCCATATGGGGAGATTTGGAGGAGGGATAATGAGACACATCCTGTTTGAATGTTTGTCCTCTTTGCTCACTTCTCTTAGTTTTGAGGTTGGATGTGTGGTTTGAGATTAGTTTTTGTCCAGTAATATGCCAATATTAACCAATGGTGCTATTTTGAAGGCTGGACTACTTGTTTGTCTGAGAGATGGTAGAAGAGGAGACCTGTTTTTATCCTAAGGAGTTAAAAAAGGAGTCTCAAACTGTGCTCAAAATTGTTAAAATGCCAAACTCAAATCCGTCTGTCTCTAAAACGAATTATCTGATCTATAACAGCCAGAATTTATCTTCAAAAACTTTAGGAGAAACTTTTTAATCTAAGTTTATACTGGAGTATAACATAAGTGTGAACTCACTTAAGTCTCCTGAGCAATAAAAGTGCAGCCACTGAGCAATAAAAAGTTCCTTGGGTAGACTTTGTGAGAAAATCAACCTGGGACTGCTGATTTAGAAAACCATATTCATGATGAGAACGTCATTGCTACACCAAAGATGGCAAGCGAGGGCAACCAAATTAGCATTTATGAGATCCCTATCAGCAAGTTGCTCAATTATGGAGATGTAATCATTCTCTCTCTCTCTCTCTCTCTCTCTCGCTCTCTTTCCCTCTCTGAGTGTATTTCCTTTTTGCACAGCTAGCACTGCGTCGCCTGTGGTGCTGGTTTGTCATAAATGTAATTATCTTTCAATTCAGCAGCGCCAGGTTAACGAATACACCGCAGAGAAAAACAACGCAAATATACACAAATACACAAAAGCACACAAACAGACTCCTATCTGTCATAGCCTGTAACATCATCAGCCTGCAGTGGCAATAAAAGGGGTGTGTATTTGTTTGCAATTGAAGATTCCCTTGCCAAGGGTGTATTTTGAGATCAATCTCTGCCACAGTCATAATCCTGTTTTGTTTGTTCCAGAACTTTCAGACATCACTGTAACGGAAATGAAGCATAAATCATGTGCCTATGTTGGCATAGTTTCTCTGAACGGTGTGCATTTTTTTCCAAAATTGTCTTTTTGTAGAGCCCCCATCTGCTCCTCAGCACCTCATTTCCAATGTGAACGAGACCTCTGTGAATCTGGAGTGGACTGCTCCAGCATCCTCCGGTGGCAGACAGGACCTTGCCTATAACGTTATATGCAAGCGGTGCAGCTCGGACGGTCAACGCTGTCAGCCCTGTGGCAGTGGCATCCATTTTTCCCCTCAGCAGTTGGGCCTACGCACTACCCGGGTGTCTATAAATGACCTGCAGGCTCACACCAATTACACCTTCGAGATCTGGGCAGTCAACGGGGTCTCCAAACAGAGTCCTGGACCCGAACAAGCAGTGTCTGTGACTGTTACCACCAACCAAGCAGGTAAGTGTGTGGCTTATTTTCACAAATTATTGTTGAACATGATATTTCCTCTGTCATGACTTCATTAAATACCAGCATAATGTCATCATGTGATCTGGTCATAGGGTGGTGATGTGTTGAATTTCTCACCACACTCCAATCCCGAACATAGTCATCAACTCAGCAATCAGTTTTCCCGTCTGTGAAAGTGCTCTGTCTTATATCACCACAGAGAAATTTCTAATTACTTCTCGTCTGTGTCTGTCAGAATGGATTTTTATGAGATTAAACCGCGTGTCGGGTCAAATTGCGCATACGTACATTTGTTGGCTCTTTGCATTTGTTTGCGCTGGGTGGACTGTTAACTTTTACAAGGTGTTTAATTACGGGTTCTTGAGAAAGCGTGTGACAGGAAATGCCTTTTTGTCTGGCTTTGGGGACTGTGTGTAGGGTCTCTAAGAGCGAGGTCTTCCAAGAGTCTTTCTCTCCATCGTCGTTTTGGTGTTCTCTGGTTGTAATAGCCATCACACCTGTTGCTATGCTCTTCAAACAGACCTTCACTCCTCACCGTCTGTTCCTAGCATTTATGGCCCCATATATTGGGGCTCTGAGCAGATAATGCCCTACAGCACTCAAGCCAAATCTGTGTTTCTCTACTAGTGCTTTCATATAAGTAGTTTTTTCTGTTTCTAGCCAGAACATCCCAGAATCTACATAGTAACACTTTGCAAACACCCAGAACACCATAGCAACTTCATAGCAACATGTATTCAGTGGTTGAAATATCCTAGTACTAAACAAACTAAAAATTGCCACACTGCCACTATTGCTCTCAGAAAAAAACTGTTTATTGGGAAAATGTTTTGACCTACTTGGTCTTCATCAGGTCAAACAAGCAATACAAGAAAACCAAGAAAGAAATACAAAAAAACTTTAGCATTTTAACCACATCACATCTGAAACCAATAGCTATCATGATTAGCCAATCAACAATTATTAAATAACAATATATACAAAAAAAAAACTTTACAAGAAAGGTTTCAGATACAATTCCAAACTTAAACCTTAAGGTGGCAAAGTATTTAAAGTGTAATTATAAAATGGTTCCTTCTGTAATAAAATTTGAACAATATCACTACTCGTATCTAGATACTTTCACTTGTTCAGTGCTGAGATAACGTAAAGTATATAAGTTATGTTTAAGCTGATTAAAATGAACAGCAGTAGGATTCTGGTGGCCATTCAATCATACTGTATGTTACTTCTATAATCAATACAGATTTTTAAACATCACTTTATTTTACCAATATATGCCAAACCACAAGAACATTTGATCATATAGATTACATTTTAGTGTTGCAAGAAATAATTAAGAAATAATCTTAAACCCTTCCCCCGAGTAAGGTTGACTAAAAATCTGACATCTATAGTTTGCCTGAAATGGGATTATTTTAAATGGTCTGAACCTTGATCAACTCTCAGTAACTTAGATAATTGCTTCAGATTAGGGCCTCATTTATAGACTCATGTTTTGCATATTGTTTTTCTTTCTTTTCGTGTATATATTGTGTTTTCTCACATTTTTGATTGGCTAATTAGGTAGGATAGCTATTGAATGACATAAAATGAAAAGGTTGTCTTGCATGGCTTCGTTTGAGAAGTTGTCCCAAGAAAGTGCTTTTTGAGATCTGTAATAAACTAGTAGCCATATAACATCCCTTGCAGCCACTCAGAACTTCTTAGCAACTGCGTAGCAACATGGTTTTAACACTGTTATAAATACCTAACATTTCACTAGGAACCATGTAAGTTTGAGTGGTTACCACTTCACGTTGCTCTAGCAAGTACTACTACCATAGCAACTGGACTTTACACTATTGTTTGTATTGCCTAACAGTAATCTTGCAAACACTCAAAATACTCCTTAAACTGTATAGCAACTTGTTCTAAGCAGTCTTAACACCCTAGTAACCAGCAATCATTGTTCTTGCAGTCCCTCAGAAAAGCTTTGCAGCTGAATAGCAACATGTTTTTCTTATTTTCACCAGGAAATGTTAAAATCAAGTTAATATGAGATAAGTATTAAACACTGATCTGTTTCTGATTATATATTTTTTGTCTGTGCTGAAGAGTTGAGCCAGAATCATCCCAGGGTCTGGCTTAAATTCCCCTTGGCAACTGTAGAGTGTCACTGATAAAACCCTAAAGATTACAGATAAGCATGTGCTTCCTAGATGACTGCATCAATGGACCTTCTGTAGTAGCAAAGTGGAATTATGAGAGGAGGAAAAGAATCAGCTTTTGTCTGATTCTCATAGTGGATGAGAGATGATGATATAATGTGTGCACTTTGATGATTCTGCATTTTTTTCTGAGAGTTGTGAAAAGGTAATTACTATATTTTCAGACACTAACATGCATAGCTTTCAGCATTTAGTAGTGGTTGTTTTTTAAGTTTTCTCAGTGTGACAACATATATATTTCATACCTCATCATTGCTTTTTTTGCAATAGCATATTTATGTTTCTCTGAAACAGCTGGTGGTTGGTGTTCTCTTAGCAACACTAAGAGTTTTCTCTTTGTGTTTTTCTCCTCTTCCAGCTCCCTCTCCAGTTACCACCATCCAGGCCAAGGACATCACCAGACATGCTGTGTCTTTGGCATGGCAACAACCCGAGAGACCCAATGGAGTCATTCTTGAGTACGAGGTCAAATACTATGAGAAGGTGAGATGATTCATGGGAAAGAAGTGTGCAAAATTTGAGTTCTGCTTTGAGGAATAGGCCAGCATATGTTGTGTCTTTGATGTTGGCCTAAAGCCCCATGAGGCTTCTTAACCAGAAATGTGGTCAACCATCTTCACCAGAAAGACTGTGATAGTTGAGCTATTTAGCTAGGCAATCTGTGCTGATTTAAGAAGTCTTTTTGACAGGTTCCTCATTCTCACAGCCTGAGATTAAGGATTTTCTTTTGGTAAATGTAATTCAGACCTAGTGACATGACTTTCATTTGTCAGGCCTAATAAATAGGAGAGATATTATTTGAACATTTTAAGTTGTATCAATCAACGTGAAGCCTTCACTTAAGTCCTTAACATGAGCTGTATGATGTCAGGAACATCAAAACAGAAAACTGCATTTTAGTTCATAGGCAGACCAGACTCACTCACACTCGCAGTAGGAGTCTGGTGAACTGCCAGGTCAGAACAGCATGGGGTGGATGGACAGATCTGGGGTGGAGCATGTAGGCCGTTGGGATAGAGAGAGGATAACAGCGTTCTCCTCTCTCTGCTCCTGCTGTGTCTTCCTCTGACTGACTGATTACAGATTGCAGCCGTGGTCAGATTCCTTTCCCTTACACTCTGAGGTTTTCCATTGCAAACACATTCTGACACACACACACAAAAGACACAAGGGTTCCTCTTTTGTGATCCAACAATTACAAGCCAAACATTAGGGGATATCGAAAAAACAATTAAACTTTTGTTCCTTTGCTTGTTTTGGTTCAAACTCAACATCATTTAAGTGGTTTGGATGTAGTGATGAAACGGGAATTTTGAACAAGCAAATTCAGGTTACACTCAAGGGAGCAAGTGAAAACAAAGATGGCATCCTTGTTTTTGTACAACAAGGCTGCGGTTTTCCCTACAAAAGCCTGGCTGTATTTTCAATGTCAGATGCTAAACAAATCCCTTTGCCTTTTATTTTATGAGAGGTTATTTCCAAATAAAACAATCCTTATGACAAATCTAACACACTGGTTCAACATTTCCTGTTTTGCTTATCCAATCAGGATCAAAACGAGCGCAGTTATCGCATAATGAAGACTTCATCCCGAAGCGCTGAGATCAAAGGCCTGAGCCCACTCACCTCCTACGTGTTTCATGTGCGTGCCCGCACCGCTGCTGGCTATGGAGAATTCAGTGCCCCTTTTGAGTTCATGACCAACTCAGGTAGGTTTTCTTGTGCGTGTTACAGAACCAACAATGGCAAGTCTTTGTTTCCACAATTAGAGACCTGTGTTGAGTTTTAGGGTGGATCACCCATTCATCCGAAAACTATTTCTCTAAAGTAACATAATTATAGCTTTTGTGTATGTTTTCCTTTTCTTTACGATAGTTTCTTTGTTTGCTCACTACAAAGTCGCTGGTATTTTTAAAAGCAGTTTAAAGCAAACTCTGTAAAGAGTGGAATGTTTTAGAGCTTTGATAGGTTGGTTCAGAACCTTGAAACAAAACAGAATTTGTTCCTCGCTGATGAAGCTAAGCTCTTCAATAAGAATTTAAAATGGCTGACAAGTTTGATCTGACAATTTATGAAATGAAAATTATACATTTTATCTGAACTCTGTTGTTTTTCCTCTCAGTTCCTTCTCCCATCATCGGAGACGGAGCTAACTCCACCGTGCTCTTGGTGTCTGTGATCGGCAGTGTGATTTTGTTGCTCATCTTCATTGGAGTCTTCATCATCAGCCGCAGGTAAGCTACCTGGCCCAACTGGGTGTCAGTCGTCTTACAGATACTATCTGAAATGGGAAGAATTCCTCCATCTCTCTCTCAGTCCCTGTGGGTGTCTCCGTCACCTCTCCCTCACCCCGTCTGTCATCCTGTATCAGTCTGTCTATCTGTTGTGCTCCTGCTGTCTTCCCCTCTCTATACCTGTCCATCAGTCTGGTTCTCACGGCTCTTCCTCCTTTTCTTTCCCACTCTCTCGCTCTCTTTTTTCCTGTGGTGTAGCTAGTGGTATTGTGACAGACCGTTGGCAGCTCTGCCTGATTAGTCTCCGCTGCGCTGCTATGGGTCTCTGTGCCGTGTGTGTCGAAATCCGCAAGGAGCACGTAATGTTCCCAGGAGAGGCAAGATACACGGCAGGACACCATATGTACGCAAACATGTACGTCTGTGTACCGTACTCAATCAGAGCAGCTGTCATACTCCCACGGGCAAGATGCCATGGTTCCTTTACCTTAATCAAACAACTTTTTCTTGCCAAACTCTCGACCAACTACACTTTTATTCCACCACGGTTGTCATTAGCTATGTTTCCCTTTCTGAAAGCCCTCTTTTGTGTCCCATCGTAGTTTCCCAAGACTGAGGTGAGAGTGTCTATTCTTGCTGTGGTTGACATTGTATCATTATCAACCAAGATAATCATCTCTGCATCCTCAAAGTTCCCGAAGAGAAGCATCACCCTCTTCCAGGCTGCAAATAACAATCCAACCAAATGAATAGGGCTTTTGTTTTGGCCAGAGAACCATTAAGTACTTCCTCAGTAGAGTCCTTCAGTGGGAGACAAGATTATACCTCTGAGTAGCTCTCACCTTTGGTCCGCTCCTCTCTACCCTGAGGGGACACCAAACACTCAATTGTGGAGACAAGGAGGGGGGTTACAGTCCTGCACAAAGCTGTGGGTTCCTTGCTTTGGTACTTGGATAGCACACCTGATAATCTCCTTGTTCCTAAAAATAAATGTGTACCGGCCGCTCGGGCTGATGGCAGGGCCTCCTCCCACGAAGGCATGGCCCCTGCAGACAGAGCTATTTCCAGCTTCTGCAGAGCGTTCAGGCGTTAAAGCCTGGCCCTTTCCTCCTGTTCTACCTGTGGATATGCCCCTCTCCTTCCCTCTAGCCTTTTCTTCCTTCACTAGCCCTGAACCTTCAGGGCCTTTGTCAATGCCAGAACGCACAAAAAAAACAATAACAACAGTTGTGCATTCCTGACTGAGCCCCCTTCTCTATATGCAGGCAGGTGACCCCATCCTCAGCAGGGAGTCTTGGGTTAAGGCAATGTCCTCTGTGGGGTTGTTATCCATTCCATTGCTTCTCCTCTGTCACCTGCCCCCACGCCAAAAGGTCAGTGGTGGGCCCTAAGGGGTCAGCAGGTGATTGGGTAAAATGGGAACTATGAGAGCAGTGCATACTAGTTCCTCTGTGTCATAGTGAACAGGCGGAGAGTGATGTTTTTAGGGGAGGGGTAGCGGTGGGGTGGCTTCAAATGGGTTTTTGTTGCCATTTTGGTCACTTGATGAGTTTGTGTTTACTCATCTGTCATGCTCTTTCCTCATTCCTGTTTGTTCTTTATCTGTCAATCTCTAAATGATTTCAAACAAAAGGCCAAGGGATTTGGTTCATGAACTGTCCTTCTTTCTGCTTTGATGGTGTTCTTGCTCTCGGCAGCTTTATTAACTTTACAGACTTTTAAGGACCTATTTTTATATAGAAGGTTAAAAGGTTATTCATTTTTTTACCTGCTACACTGACTGAGCTGGCCCACTATGCTTAACAAATGTGCTAGTTAGCACATGTACAGTATGTTTTGTAGAAAACTGATTTGCCTGAGTATTTTTCTTTTGTTTCTCAAAAGTGACTTTCATATCTCAGGAGATTAATTGGAGTGTTCACTCATGTTTATAGCATATTCAGATAGGCATACATATATAAGTATATTCAGATATAATTGATATAAACACAACATCAAATATTCTATTAGTATTTTTTTTAATTCAATTAAAATCTTCTCTTATCTCTGTGTGTTAATAGAAGAAGCAAATACAGCAAAGCCAAACAGGATTCTGATGAAGAGAGGCATTTACATCCAGGTAATTCAGTGACCACACACACACCATGGCACATTTTCATACATATGTATCAAAGAAATCAAAGAAAAAGTTGTAAAAGAGAAGAGAAGTTTGTATGTTCTGAGAGTGGTGGAGGACAGACAGAAGCCAAAAAGCGAGGGAGGAGAATGGAAAACAGATGTTGTGTATTCATCATGTTGTCTGTCTGCCAGCTATACACCCCTCCTCTTCTCTCAACCTCCTAACATGTGGGCACCTCTCTCCATCTCTCCGCAGGAGTCCGGATCTATGTGGACCCCTTCACATACGAGGACCCCAACCAAGCAGTCCGTGAATTCGCTAAAGAAATCGATGCCTCCTGCATCAAGATCGAAAAGGTCATCGGCATTGGTGAGCAAACGACCTGCTGTTTTCCTTTCCGTGGGTCTCAGACTGAGTGTTACTCGACCACATCTGTAGCGGTGAAATATTAGCCCACCATTCTAGAGATATCTCATGGGTCATTATGCACCACAGACATTTTTGATTTGAGCCTGGTTTTTCCGTTTAAAGGAGAATTCGGAGAGGTGTGCAGTGGCCGTCTCAAGATGCCTGGAAAGCGTGAGATCTGTGTGGCCATAAAAACCCTCAAAGCAGGATACACCGACAAGCAAAGGCGGGATTTTCTGAGTGAGGCCAGCATCATGGGCCAGTTTGACCACCCCAACATCATCCGACTGGAGGGAGTCGTCACTAAATGTGAGTCCTTCGAGTGTGTAGAATGTGAGCGAGCTACTCCTTTATTCTAACCACATCCCCTCAAACTGATTTGTTCTGGTTTTGCATATCTTTTGCAAAATGTGACCTTGTTGATCTTACAGTTCAAGCTGTGTGCTCCAGCCATCTTTCATGAAAAGTCTCTTTCACTAGTTCAATTGAAATATCTAAACCTTAGAGAAGTTATGAACGTAAATTCTCAGTTTTATTAGTTTTTAATTAAAAATGTATTGTTTTTTTTTTCATTCTGAACCATGAATGCTTATTGAATTTGTTATATTTATAGTTGAAAATAAACTCTCTGCCATTGATGAGATATTGCATCAATAAAGAGTCAATGCATCCCGCCATTAATACGTTTTTTCGGAAATCCATGTTTTAGGTATATTACTGTAGTAGAATCCCTAGTGCATGTCCTGAATGAGTTACAGGACATCTGGGTCTCCTGGGTGCAAAAGATAAGACGATGTAAATGTAGGTGTAGATCAGATTGTATTTAAAAATGAAGAGTTAAACAGCTTTCCTTTGTATAGATTGAAATTCTTTATTTTTTTGTTTAAAAGCAGAGGCTTGGTCCTTTATTTTGACATATAATATGGTCATGTATTCTGAGCAGGGCCAAATATTATTAGGGCCTTCAAATTTAGGTAAAAAGGATAAAAAAGGACAGTGGCTGGCAAAAAAAATAAAATACTGGCAGGGAAAGAGTTAAAAAAAAATGAATGAAGTGTATAATAACATGTTAACATTCCTTCTTACATAACTTTATTTATTTATTTATTTTTAATGACAATTACCGAAAAGCATGTCTACATATTTTGACTTGAACACAAAATACTTATTAAGAAAATGATTGTTTACTCTATTGTCTGCTTATTTGGCCACCCATTGAAACTCTGCTGTAGAGCTGATGGTTTTAATTTCTTTACATTTTATCCATAACAAGCCTAATAATTCTTTGGTTGACATTTTTTACTGTCAAACCCTCCCTTCTGTTTGCATCTTAAAAACCTTTTTGGATCTATGCTGAAAAAACAAAAGAAATGATGCACTCCTTCTTCCCTAATTTGACGAAAATCAACCCTGTCTTTTATAATGCACCCTTCCCTTTACCAGAACGGAATCTTGGCTGGCTGGCAGACGTGAAATCAAACCTTTTAATAACTCGCTATTGATTGAAAGTTGACTCTCCCTCATGTGTGTGTTTAAAAAAAACCTCCAGAGTGTAGTTGTGGCAGTCCCTCGCCGTGCATAACAAATATGCAGGATACCTGGTGTGTGTGTGTGTGTGTATGCGTGTGTGCGTGGAGGTGTGATTTGCATTAGATGACTTTGCGTTTGACAGCTGGACTGAAGAACACCCTTAGTGTCTTCTCACGCTGATGGCTCTTGTACTGTCTGGCAGCTCGGGAGCTCTGGAGAAACACAAAGATGAAGATGTGTGTGTGCGTGCGTGCGTGTGTGTGTGTGTGTGTGTGTTTAGTTTGTTTTGGTAGACCGCATGGGAGAGATCTGCATATGCAGGGGCTTCTACAGACATGTTACAATCCCACTGAGTCACATCTTTTCTTCAGACAGCCCAGGCAAATCACCCCATCCTCTCTGATGTATTAGTGAAGACAATGCCAACAGATGGGTTACAGAGAAAGAAAGGGAACAAGAGTGAAACAGAGAGCAAAGACAGAGACATAAAGAGCAAGAGAGAGAAAGGCGACTTGTGGAAAAAGAAATAAGAGGAACTGTAACACTTACTATGGTGACTTTTGGAATACTGTATTAATAGAACACTTTTAATTTTAAGGAGCTGGTTGCTTTTGAGTTTGTTTACTGTGCATCAGTCAGTATAGTTTATTTTCTTTTATCAGTAATGGGTATTTTCTCCATTGTCTAGCATTGACTATTATTTGTGGTTAATTTTTATACAGTATTTAATACAATTTCATATTAATTTAATGTACTTTATTTAATTATTTTTTATTTGTACTGAATATTAACACTACTTAATATCATTGTACTAAAAACTAATTTAAAATTAATCATTTGTTTTATTTTTGTATTTTTAGTTTTATTTTATTTTATTTTTTTTATTTTGTACTGATAAAGACATAATATACAATCACTTATTTTATTGTATTGTACTGTACATTTTTATTTTTTTTATTTATTATTTATTATTTTATTTTACTGTACATTTTTATTTTTTTATTTATTATTTATTATTTTATTTTATTGTAAGTGGCAATAAAAATGCTTGATCCCAAATCCGATAGTGATTTTTTTCCCCTTATACCATAAGCGTTAGACCGCTGCTGTTTATTATTAGCAGCCCTTCTCCCATAATCCTCAGCATGGCACAGCAGAAGTAGTATCTTCAGGATAACTATTATTTCAAACACACAATGGCAGCCCTCTCTCGTAGCCTATGCCTCCAACCGGTCCAATTAAACCTGTTAAATAAATTACTAATGATGTAGAAATTGTCCTAAATAAATAAAGACGAAATGCCCCTAAGCCTCGGAGAACGAGAGAGAAACAGGATGCCAGCCGTCTCTGCAGAAAAGCATTCACAGACGGGCTTGGTGGGCGCAGTCTTTTATACGCTGGCATTAAATGCAAGATTGTATTTGCATAATGAAGGCACCGCTAGAACACTGAAATGATTCCTCTGAGGTGAAGTGTGTAGGTGTGTGTGCGCGTTTGCCATTGTCCTCTATTGTAAAGCCCTTGCGCGCCTTGCTTTGGGCTCCGTGAGAGGGGCTTGTGTTGCCATAGCATCGCCTTGTCTCGGTACTGACTGGCAGGTAATGTGGGCATCCAGCCCTGATAGCCTCCAGCAACGGCCACATTCAGTAAATAAACCCACACAGAAATCCCACTCGCAAACAAGAGCGCAGAGGAAGAGAGAAGGGGGAGTGTGAGAAAAGTGAAGGGGCTTGTGGACGGACACTTCAGGCCTTGATTGGGAAGTGTCATTCAAGTCTGCTTGTTAATTTGTGATGTACTGTATGGAATAATGTTTCTGGGTTCAAGCCTCTACTCATTTGAATTGAGAAATAGTCATCTTAATAGCCATTTATGACCACTGTTTAGTCATATCACACATTAAAGGAATTCTTCTTGAAAATAGATTGATTTTACAACCTCCCAAGAGTTAAACAGTTGTGTTTTACCATTTTTTAATCAATTTAGCCAGTCAACTGGTCTGGCGGGAGCACTTTTAGCTTAGCTTAGCATAGATCATTGAATCGCACTAGACCATTAACATTTTGCTCAAAAATGACCAAAGAGTTTAAAAAATGTTCCTATTTAAAGCTTGACTCTTCTGTAGTTACATCGTGTACTTAGACAGAAATGTTGATATTTTCTAGGCTGATATGGCTAACAACTATACTCTCATTCTGGCATAATAATCAAGAAACTATGCTGCTGTAGCATGGTTGCAGCAGGCGCAATAAATGAGAGTATAGTTCCTATCCATATCGGTCTATAAAATAGCAACTTTTCATTTTCCATCGATCATAGTACACAATATAACTATAAGAGAGTCAAGCTTTAAATAGTAAAATTATCGGAACTCAGGTGATTTTTTAGCAAAATGCTAATGGTCTAATGTGATTCAATGACCCATGCTTAGCTAAGCTAAGCTAACAGTGTTCCAACCAGCCCCGAAGATCAGCTGAATATATAAAAAAATGGTAAAACACAACTGTTTAATCACATTATCACCATCACATTGTCATTATCACATGACCTACCTGCGTCATTTGCGTCGCTTGACTCTCATTTATAAATTCTCTTATGTAACCTTATGGAATAATAGTTAGATGCTTCATTGGATGCTTATTGTCAGAATTTAGCTGGAATTAGTAGGTACTTCTCGCCTACTGTTTCTCGAATACTAGGAATTCGAACATGCTACTCGACCCATACTGTTTTTGACAATATATTAGGAAAATGTGTGATTTCAGATGCACCGCAAGTCTGTAAGTCATTTGATTTGGCCAAAAATCTGTAAAGTAATACCTTTAATTACATGCACTCATTTTCACAACACTTATGTTTTACCGTTCTAAGTTGCTAGGCAACGCCTAAAACCCACTGAGACAGAGGTAATTGGTTTTATTCAAATGAAATAAAAGACGGCGATTTATGGTTGCCAAACAGGTGTTAGAGGCACTAAATACCATGAGTGATGGTGAGTCTGGTGGTAAGTTGATGTCATGGGAAAGTGAATCATCCTGGGTCGACTCAGCATCCTAGTTGATGACTAAAATTCATATCATACTTTGTGAAGACAGTAGCCACTGGTTTTCAGTCATAACAAAACAGTAGTCATTTGCATGGGTAAATTTGACCCTCTGGCAGTTTTAGGAACACCCCTTGCGATTCTAGTATTTAAATGAACCTTTAGTACATATATCAGTACCATTTGTTGTTCGCTTGTTGAATCTGACTCTGAAAGTGTGATGCGTGACATCAGACTGAACAAGCGGATGTGCTGATGTGTGGAGATGTAAAACACATATCAAATGTTTGCTTCTGAAGACGGATGATTGAAGCAGATAATTGACTCAGTACACCGATTTACCAACACTGATGGACAGACCGCAGCCAATCAGACACTATTATGCAACTATTTATATGCAGCGGTCTTAATGTTGCATTCTGCTCAATGGAAGTATAGAAAGATACATTTTAAAAAGTGATTCATATACTATAAAAAGCCAGCAGGCATATTTAGAACAAGAATCAATTGATGTGATTAAAAGATGCCATTTAAGGATGTTACTTAATTGTCTGTCATTTCTGACTTAAATGTATTCAAACCTTCTTATTTTTATTTCTGTGTGCAGGTAAGCCAGTTATGATCATCACAGAATACATGGAGAACGGATCACTCGATGCTTTTCTCAGGGTATGTTTTGTTTTTGATTTTTTTTCAAGCATATTCTTTTGAGCACTGTCGAGCAGCGTTCTTAAACAGCGCTGATTTGCCGTTGTGTTCACGTGCTCAACAGAAATGACTGTGATTGGCCGTGAAGGTCATCAGTTCATGGAACTCACCGCTGTTTACTGCGTGCAACCACAGATACAGGGACACTGGAGCGTTTTAAAGCTGTGATTCATCAGCGAATCACTCGTATGTCAGCTTATAGACAAACCAGCGGATCGACGTGACTTTTGAAATGCTCCAGTGTCCCTGTATCTGTGGTTACACTCAGTAAATAGCGGTGAATTTGGTGAACTGATGACCTTTACGGCCACAGTCATTTCTGTTGAGCACGTGAACACAATGGCAAATCAGCGCTGTTTAAGAACGTGCTCAATAGCGCTCAAATGTTAGCGGGAAATGGCCGTTTTTAAAATTTCAGTATCAATTGGTACTGAATTCCAGTATTGTGTAACCCTAACTACTAGTACTAGTAGTAGTAGTTGTTGATGTTGTTGTTTATTTATATAACACATTTTTACAACAAAGCATTGCCCAAAGTGCTGAACACAATCACTACTAATTAAAATAACAGAACACATTGCACATAAATAACAACTAAAACATAAAAACAAACCCCTCAACATTCAAAAGGCTCAAATGCCGCAATTTCAGAAGGTTTTTAAAAACATGTACATTTGGAGCGCGTCTAATGTGAGGTGGAAGCTTATTCCAGCATTTTGGAGCGATAACAGCGAAAGCCCGTTACTATGAATACTATGAATCCACTATCAACTTGTGAACAGATCTAAAAAAACAAACACATATCTTAATACCAATTGTAAATGAGGCCTTGGTACTCTCTTGTACCGTATTAACCTATTTATTATATTAAACATCTTTAAACTTCTCCACAGAAGAATGATGGACGGTTTACAGTCATTCAGCTGGTGGGCATCCTGCGAGGCATCGCTTCAGGAATGAAATATCTCTCTGACATGAGCTACGTCCATCGTGACTTAGCAGCTCGCAACATTCTGGTCAACAGCAACCTGGTGTGCAAAGTGTCCGATTTTGGCATGTCTCGAGTTTTGGAGGAAGACCCAGACGCCGCTTATACCACCAGAGTAAGTTTGATGCGCATTATTAGTTTGTGCTTGTGTTTTCGACCATAACACAAGCTCTCTAACCCAATCATTTCCAGCATTTAACCCGCATGTGCTTATGGAAGTGCTAGTATCTTTTCCAAGAATAGAATCGAAATTCAAACTAACCCCCAGTATCGAACGCTGAGTGTGCGTTTGCGTGTGTGTGTGCATGCGTGTGTGTGATTAACCCCCATGCATGTGTTTGCTATCTCTTTTGAAAGGAAATAACAGGAACCTATCAATCACAGGGAGGCAAGATACCAATTCGCTGGACGGCTCCCGAAGCCATTACTTACAGGAAGTTCACCTCCGCATCTGACGTCTGGAGCTATGGCATCGTCATGTGGGAAGTGATGTCATATGGAGAGCGGCCATATTGGGACATGAGCAACCAGGATGTAAGTGGTTTTTAAGGAACAGACAAGGTTGATTTGTGTTTAAATTGTTGTGGTTAATGTTTTGGTTTGGTTGTTTCTCTGTTTCAGGTGATAAAGGCCATTGAGGAAGGCTACAGGCTGCCTCCGCCGATGGACTGTCCAGTTTCTTTGCACCAGTTGATGTTGGATTGCTGGCAGAAAGAGCGCGCAGAAAGGCCAAAGTTCAGTCAAATTGTCAACATGCTGGACAAACTCATCCGCAACCCTAACAGCCTGAAAAGGACGGGAGGAGAAATAGCCAGGTAATAAATTCAATCTTTGTCATGTAAACTATTAGGCAACAAGCAATTGTTTTTTTTTTTTTTTTTTTTA
>CAIGQV010014432.1:14387271-14420683 GCA_903798115.1 Danio jaintianensis | reverse complement strand
TATATATATATATATATATATATATATATATATATATATATATATAATTATTATTATTATTATTATTTATATATATATATATATATATATATTTATTTTTTTTCAATTGATACAATTTGTTAAGTATAATGGGAGAAAAAGGTTTAATTTTCTTAACGAAGCATCTTCATATATAATTTGTAAATGTTTTAAAAATAATTTTGGAAGTTGCATCGTTTCATTTATTATGATATAAATTGTGATGACAGAGAATGCCTTTTCCATGTCTGTTTTAAAGGGATAGTTCACCCAAAAATGAACATTTTACTCACTGTTTACTCGCCCTCAGGTGGTTTCAAACCTTTGTGAGCTTCTTTTCTCTGTTGAACACAAAAGAAGATATTTTTAGGAACACCAGTAGCCATCAACATCCATAGTAAGAAATAAAAATACTATGGAAGTCAATGGTTACAGCAGTTTTCAGCATTCTTCAAAATATCTTCTTTTGTGTTCAATAAAAGAAAGAAAGTGCAATGGATTTGTGAAGTAAGGGGTGAGTAAATGATGACAGAATTTTCATTTGTGGATGAACTATCATGATGGATGAACTATGTAAATAATATATAAATTATAATTCAAATAAATATTTCAAAATGAATATAGAATGTTTTATAGAATTTCAAAAGATTTAATTTTGGAGTTGTATTACTTCTGTACATATAAAATCCACGTAGCTCGAAAACTTTCCTCCTTGGCTCAGAATATTTACTCAGTCTGAGTGGGTTTATCTTTTTTAGTCGAACCCAAAAACTTTAATTATTATTTTTTTTAATGATCCAATGATTAAATGGCAGTAAATGTGTTCTCAGCTGTGCCACACAAGTGCGGGTTACATGCATGACTGCCAGTGTTATATAAACATGCTCCAACAAAGTGATGCTCACAGCTATAAAATCTTTTATAGATCCTACATACGGTTGTTCAAAGTGGGCAGCGCAGAGCCAGCCCAAGCTCTTGGGGCTTCTAACTAAGCCTTTTCTCTTTTTTTTTTCTAGACCCAACACCACCCTCCTGGAGCCTAGCAGCCCAGAATTTACGTCTACCCTGGGATCAGTTGCCGACTGGCTGCAGGCCATCAACATGGAGCGTTACAGAGACAACTTCACCGCTGCTGGCTACACCACTCCAGAAGCTGTGGTCCATATGACACAAGAGTAAGTCACATGACCCAAAATCTGGCCATTCTTAAGGTGTTACTAGACATGCGATGTGTGTATGTTGGCCTGGAGCGAACATTTGACTAATGCAAGAGAACGAAACGCAGCTCTTAAATCAGCGCTCAGGGAGACACATTCCTGACGTATGGTTTCAGTAGTCACATTTCCGTGCAAAACCCCTGCAGATGCCAGTGAAGCGTTGAGAATTCTGCTTTGGCATTCAAATGTTCAGTTCTTAGATTACATGTTAAAAGCAAATGAGTTTGGCGAAAGCAAATTATACACATTCTCATCACCTCTGCACTGTAAATAAAAAATGCTGGGTTCTACACAATTCCTTCCTGTTGTCCCAACACAAATCCATTAAGTTACCTTAATTCTTTTTATAAATTTAAGTGGATTGAACTTAAAACAATAAGTTTTTCCCTCAAAAAACTTCAGGAATTGTGTTGATTCAGCTAATTTTAAATAAGTAGTTTGAACAGTTTATTATTATTAGAGTTTATTTATTGTCTGTACCAGTGGTGCGTACTGAAATGGGAAAAATGCTTTTAAATATGCAGCACCTTTTGCATGGAATAACCTCCAAACAAAGTTGCAGTTTAAAGAGTTAATTTCACTACATGCTTTAAAAAAGTTTTTAAATGATTTGGAGTTTGAAACTTCGGCCTGTAGATGTTCTGAATAGTTTTTAACTGTCATTGTATGTGTTTTGATGGATGAATGATGTTGTCTGTTATTTGTTTTTGTTTGTTTGTTAAAGCCATGTGAACTGTATGCCTAATCTTGGCCAGGACGCTCTTGTAAAAGAGATTTTTAATCTCAATGTGCTTTTCCTGGTAAAATTAAAGTTATAATAATAATAATAATAATAATAACTAGCAAATATACTTTTTTGATTGTATTTTGTGTTTTTTTTTTGTTTTTTTTGTAACAGGGACATGACGAGGATAGGGATCTCCACTGCCGCACACCAGGATAAGATCCTCAACAGCGCGCAGGGAATGTTGTCCCAGATGCAACAAATGCAGGACAGGATGGTTCCTGTCTGAACCCCACGGGATCAGAAAACACATTCACACACACTTTGGACTTCCTTTTTTATTTTGGTTCTAAGAAAATCCATTTACCTCATCCATGCACTTTAAATTAAATTTTTTTGGGGAAAAAAAGGAAAATATTTCAGAGGAACGATACAGCACTTTTCTTTCAATAACGCCATCGAGTCAAGAGGATCGTTTAGCGCTGTACTGACCCTCTGGATGGGATTGTAGGAAGCTTTTCATTTCACCGAAACTACGAAGGAGTTTTGTTTATTTGATTTTTTTATATGTATGTGCCTGTAAGTAAATGTATAAATAGTACTGGATTTTTACTTTTTTTTTTCAGTCCGCTCTTGCCATTTCACGGATACTTGAGTGAGCGGCACCTGGTGGAATTTTTACGCTCGAATTGGAGGCGACGGAGATAAAGATTTTATGCACTCTTAACGCTTTTGTTCCGGGGATTTCGGAGAGGCATTCATCTTCCCAGCAGCCACAATGGAAGACCACTTCTGGAAGGTCTCCAGGTCTCCCCACCCTCAGAATGGAATATCTGTCTCCACTTCGCAATTCGCTCCACTCGGCCTGCCCTGGAATAGAAAAATGGGCCCTCAGTTTACATCTTTCTCTCTCCACCTCAGTCTCTACGGTTTTCCCTCTCTCTCTGTCTGTCTCCGGAGACCTTCGGCAGGCCGTGAAATCAACACATGTCTCCCTTACTGGAAGTTCCATCAGAGCTAAACTAAGGTAAGCACAAAGTCGGACCCAGTGTTTATGGGATCTGCTCTACTTCCTCTCCGTCCCCTGCAGTTATTTATCCACTCATTAGTTGGGATTATGAGCCATACTGATGAATACAAGGCAAATATATCAGCGGCGTTTGATGGGACGAGCTCGAAACGGAAACAGAGCCAAAAAATGTGTTTTTCCCATGCTCCCCTGCAACAGAGCAATTTCATTTGCCATACTCTATGGATTACAACAATTAATGCCGCGTTTGTGTGTCCCGCTCTGTTTACAAGACACGCTTTGAATCCCAGAATCATAATTATTATCTTTTTTCTCTCTCTCTCTCTGTTTTCGATCCAGAGTCACCTTCACACATCTGTTCTGCAGCGATATCCTGTCTCGCATCCGCTGCAGTTTCAATAACTACATTTACTTGACATCGGGACAAAGGACTTCGATTCCCATGATTCCCTGCTTCCAGTGCAGGAGAAAGAAAACTTGACAAACAACCCGAGGAGCAGTCGAGGGCCCTTTGGTTTTCTCCTAGGAGATTTGATGAGAGATATAATGAACATTTTCATTTGACAGGAAAAACTCGCTGCAGCGTGTTGCTGTTTCCTTTGAAGGATGACGGTTTGTTTTGAGGAGCATACACTAAGGACAAAAGCGCATGATGTGTGCTAAGACTGCAAAACTTTTGTGGCTGCTCTCTGGAGACCAACGTACTGGAGTTGTTTGCTATATGTGCTAAGCCACTGCTGTTTTTTTTTTTTTTTTGCTTATCAAGGCTGGAGATTGTAGCTAAAAAACCAAGCCACATTTCATTGAGTCGTTTGACTCAAACCGGAAAGATTTCAATGCTAATTCGAATGCAGACTGCAAGAAGAGGCACGCTATTTGTACCTAAAATAAACTTATTACAGGAATGTTTATAAAACGGGCAAACTTTTAACATTTTAAGTGTGCTCGGTTTCAAGTCCATCCATTCATCCGTCCCATCAGAAAGACTTAATGTTGACGCCTTCTCATATTTAACTTTGCTTTCTTCTTGCTTCATCTCTTGGTATTCCCTCCTCACCTGTTTTAGGACCTGTTGGAATATGCAATGAATGTGAGAGGAGAGAATTTCAGTAGAATGTACTGTGCCAAGTCTCCTAATGTAGTTTATTCTGGAGGAACACTAACAAATAGCATTTTTTTTCCCCCACCCGAGCTGATCTAGACATTTTTATTAAGTTTAACGTTGTGCATAATTGTGTCATGATTTTTTTTGCCTCTCTTCCATTTTTATTTGATGAATTTAGGTACATAAAACATGTCATTTATTTATGGTATTTTTTATCTAGTTTGTAAATTGTAAAATAGAGCTATGAGAGAAATAAATGATTGCCAAGTGCATTGTAATTAATGTCTAAAATGATTTACGTGGATAATTCTGTGCAAACTAATTGTTGGATAGGGTTTTGAATGACGCATCTGATGAGAACTTAATGTCAAAAAATAGATGCATATAAAAACATGTTTGTTTGGAGAAATGGCACATCATGATCTGGCTACACAGACCAAACAAAATGGTGGTTTAAAGTGTTAATCTATCGCAAAAACTTTTGAGGATGGCTTACATTGAGTTTTTAGCAAAAACAATACATATAGGCCTAGCTGCAAGCAGCAGTTACTGGGGTTTAAGCTTTTTAAGACCATAGGCCCATTTGTCAATTAGGAAGTCTCTAACTACTTAAATTAGCAATGAATAATATTATTTTAGTCAGTAACAGTGAATTTCCATAGAAAGACAGCCTCACCTACCCAGCAGGCACAGGACATCAGATTGACGTTGTACCCCAACGTCGTGGGCACGTTGCATTTTGGGTGGAAATGAAAATCGAGTTGACGTCAGAACCCAACTTCAGACTGACATCAGTGTCTAACGTCGGACAGAAGTTGGATTTTGGTCACTTTACAACACAACCTAAAAACAACCAAATATCAACGTCTAATGATGTTACAGCTTGACGTTGTGTGGACGTTACCACTATGACGTCTATCAGACACAGATTTTGGCTGAATAAATTCAGTATTGATGTTGTTTTAAGAAGTTAGCTCGATGTTGGATTTTGGTCACTTTCTAACACAACATTGAATTTTGGTCACCTGACATCACAACCTAAATCTAACCTAATATTAATGTCTTATGAAGTTGTGTGCCTGCTGGGTATGGACAGAAACTATTAAAATGTTGCAAGCTTTTCTGCAATCACATGATGAATGTGCATTTTTGTTAAAGTGGCCCACTTTTTTTAATCAATTTTAATATTCAGACTCCTGAGTATATAAATTATGATGTGTAGCATGATATTTATTGTAGCCACTAAGCACCCGTTACCAAGCAGCAATTCATTTTCATGTTTTACTTCAATTGTGAGAGTTGTAATAATTTTGTTTAGCTAATTGCAAAGGGGGCGACGCGGTGGCGCAGTGGGTAGCACGTTTGCCTCACAGCAAGAAGGTCGCTGGTTCGAGCCTCGGCTGGGTCAGTTGGCATTTCTGTGTGGAGTTTGCATGTTCTCCCCGTGTTCGCGTGGGTTTCCTCCGGGTGCTCCGGTTTCCCCCACAAGTCCAAAGACATGCGGTATAGGTGAATTGGGTAAGCTAAAATTGTCCGTAGTGTATGTGTGTGAATGAGTGTGTATGAATGTTTCCCAGTGATGGGTTGTAGCTGGAAGGGCATCCGCTGCATAAAACATATGCTGGATAAGTTGGCGGTTCATCCCGCTGTGGCGACCCCAGATTAATAAAGGGACTAAGCCGAAAAGAAAATGAATGAATGAATGAATGAATAATTGCAAAGGGGCATTTTTTGCCCCCTCATTTTGATTATGTGGGCCATTATGCCCTGTTAAATGGCGACCCTGCAGCAGAGTGTACAACAGGACAGTTGGCTCCAATGCTGGTCACATATTTCCATTACATTTTGGCTGCAGTTGAAACGAAGCCATCGAATGTGCTGGTATAAACAGGTTTGTCGCTCTTGCTAGTGGCATTCATATTATTTTGAGTTTTCTCCTCTCCTTTTCACCCATCATTCCACTCCTCGTCTCTTTCAGCCCGAGCTTGAAGTGAGTGTTTGTGTAAACGCTGATTGTGAGTAAAAGAAACTTGGCAGGGTGAACCAACACATTAAAAGCGTATCAAAAATAAGAGAGAGAGAGAAAAAAAATAAGAAAATTCTCCCCCGAAGAACAATTTCAACAATCAAACCGTATTATGGTTGAAGCGGCGGCAGAAGAGGGGGCTGCCCGTGAGCGCCTGCGTTTTGTCAGCCTTTCTTTTTTTCCTCCCCTTGCTTTTTTTTCTCTTTAAACTTTTTTTTTTTCCTGTCCTTTCTGCACATTGAATGGGCCTTAATACAGCCGCTTTGGCACGGTACGCCTGCTTAATCAGTAAACATCTGTTTCCCACAGCCGTCCCAGTCGCGATGAGGGCTGATTGTGGAAAGCCTTTGATAAATAAAGGAGGGAGGAGAGAGAAAAAAAAAAACGAGGAGAAAACGTAATTTTAGAATCCCAGAAAACCCTGCCGTGAGCCAAGCAATGTTTTTCCTCTGACAATCATTCTAATGAGAGATGCATTCATTATGCATGTATTTAGACGCCCGTCACCCTGGAAAAAAAAAGCAAGGATGGAGCGAAAAAGAAAAATGTCTACTTTGCTCAGGAAAGACTCACCAGCCTGAATTGGTTGATATATAATGAGGAAGAGAAACGGCATTCCTGCAGGATGAGAGCAGAGAGAACAGGAACTAGAGTGTTTTGATAGCTCTGGATGAGGTTTAACAGGAACGGTGTGGACCAGGACTTATGGATTTAAAGAGAGTGCTGAAGGACAGAGTGTGTCTGAGGACCAAGAAATGGCATGAGAGGGTATAACGCTATAAAACCAACCCTGAATCCATGTTTTAATCTGTAAGCCCTGGAACGGCACAGTCTGAACCTTCAGGACATGTAAGCCAGGTCTTATATATATATATATAAGAATCTAGTGTCCTCTGCGCAGATCTTTGTGTTGTAGAACTGACGTCTTTTATCAGCTAGATATCAGTCTTTTTTTCAATAGCCACTTTATTGATTCTTTTCAGTGACTTCCAGCACATGGATTTAGAAAAAAAAATAGAAGGAAAAAAAAAGTTGAACAAGGAAAAGATTAACAATCGAAATCTGAAGCGACAGCAGTAAATTAATTCATTCCTTCGCTTTCATTTTGTTCTGCTCCAGACGAGAATGGAAAAAAAATTACTGGAGTTGCCGTTAACAAGGATGTCACTGAAAATTGCTGTCAAAACATAGCTTTTTTTATTAGACAAGTCAAAGTTTAGAATCTGGTGTTTATTTGACTAAATAAAAAAAATGTAAAAAAATAAAATAAAACAATCCAGTGTTCAAGACTGGAAGTAATTGTCACTTTTTCCTCACGGTATCTTACAGTTCTCTCTGAATTATGAGAAAGATATAAAGACTCATTATTCCGAGTTCATACTTCTCAATTTCAACTTTTCCACACAGCTTTGAGTTTATAATTCTGACTAAGACTGAAAGATTTTAACATGATTTATTTTATTATTATTATTTGAGAATTCAATTCATATTGTCAAACACAAACTGACCAAAGCTGGGGTTTTTTTTTTTAAAGCACGGCCTGAATATTAAACAAGTGATCAAAACAGATCCTTTCAGGCCTCGACAAATGTTTGGTGGGAACTTCTGCATTCTTCATTTCCATAATCAGCCTTAAGCTGTACGAGACCTCTGGTCCATTAATCCCTATACAAACAGTCATCCTGGCCTGTGTCTGTGTGCGAAGACCATTGTCCTGACCACTAAAGGAAGCTTCTGGCTTGAGATCAAGATGTCATTTCAGGACACGTTTCGCTAATGAACTGCAGATTAATAATTCAGATCAGAACAAAAACTCATTAGACATTCAATTTTGGTCCAGACTTAACAAAAAGAAGAAAAAAAGACCAACAGAGTGAAATCATCATGAAAAATGTCAATTGTATCCCAAAGCAAGATAGCATATTTAACACTTCTATCACCATATTTATTAAATGAGAAAAACGTCCCAAAAAATTCTTATTCAAAAAATAAATCTATCAAAATAGGTTACATGTGGAAAAAAAATGTTTACCAATTCAATAAAAGTAAACAAGATCTTAAAATGAGTTGATATTTGTGTTAGAAAACAGTTTTGCTGTGCACTACGAATGTGACCTGTATGAAGCTGACTTTAACTCATCACTTGATACCGGATTACGGTCAATACATTATCGACATTTGATGCCTATTAATATGTGAGGTGTATAAGTGTGAGTGATTGACTTTGGCTATGTGCACACGCTGTGGTGAGCTTCATACAGCCCTGCATGATTAATGAGAAAGAGATGACAAAGGTAATGAGGTTTGCTTAACAGTGTCATACTCACCCACAGGCTTTTACCGGAACCACACATTAATGGAGAGAGAGAGAGAGAGCAGAGGGGGTTCAATGCAATTAAAATCTTCAATTTATTTCCCTTTCCCACTGTCTCTCCACTTCTGTCATAACGTTGTACGTAGTGAGTCTTTTCATTGCTCATTTTCTATACTATTACTCATCATTTGCCACTCTCAAGGATTTATGATTGATTTAACCAAGCTTTCTCTAGGATTAACACGCGTTCAGGCTCAGTTTCAAAACATAGTGAATCCACCTAGACAGCATTCTGACTCAAATGGAAGCTAAAATGATTGATTTGTGATGCACTCTTTATAAACAGCAGCTCAAGCATCATAAAAATAGAGCAATTAAAGACTCATAGCTGATTCTAATGAACCTTTTTTTCTATTTCTGGGTTTGTAATGTAAAAGAAAACTTTAGCAGAGTACATCGGAGACTGTAGCGTATACTATACATTGATTTCCTGTTTGCTTCAACAGCAAAATAAAGTACTGACTATTGCATTTCTGTGACTCCCCAAAAGAAAATAATATAGAGATACTGTATGTACTGTATTACAACAGACTAAGATGAGAAAGCAATCTAAATTTACGCTCACTCCCACGGCAATTTCAGAAGTGTTGGCTTTTTTATTTACAAACTTATACTGTTATAAATGTGTATTACATCAACAGAAAATGGCAGAAATGTGTTACCAAGTGTTTGTATTGGTTTTCGTTAGCATGTTGCTAAGCTAACAGCACTCTGAAGGCCCATCAGGATCATTTTTGATCAAACTTATCGCCAACATTTAACACCTCGTGACAAAAAATGCCCTGGCCTGGTTGGAAGAGGTGTGCCAGAGCGCGGTTCGGTTGGGTTTTGGCGTGGTACGCTTGTAGTGCGCGCCTGAGCGTGAAACTGAAGACGCGAGATCACTTTTAAGGGACTGTTTCATATGGATTTATTAATCATTCTTACATTTTAATGAACGTGAACTGTCATAGTTTATTAAAGACACAAACCCCTCGCTGCATGTCAGCTGCACCTTCAACAAACCTCCTAATACGTGCAGGACGAGAACCTTTATGATAACTTATGAGCGTCAAAAGTTGTGGATCAGTTCAGCAAAAGATTTGACTGCATGTCACTGCATCCCAAATTACTTAAAAAAAATACAAAACGATAAAACTAAAGCAATGTCCACTGTGCTGAGCGAGAGCACTTCTCTTCCTGTTAAACTGAACAGTCGCAGCATCGATGATGTAGGTGTGCTCCGGATCGGAAGGCAAAATGCAGTGTGAGTGCAGGCCGTCGAGGAGAGGGAAGGGGGGACAAGCGCACTTTGGCACGGTTCAGGACAACTCTACCTAGTGTAAGTACGTCCTTAAAAACTGGTTGACCGATGAAATCAGGATTTTTGTTCATGTGCATAGGGCTGCTGAAGTTACAGCAAACACAATTTGGCAGCACTCGAGCACAAAATGATCTAGGCAAGCACTCTTCATTCTGCTCATTGTCAGTGAAAATCGCTTGGGTATAAGAGCTGAAAAGGTCTCAGAAACGCTGATGATAAATGCAAGAAAATTCGGTTTGGATGAATCATAAGAACAAACAAAAGAATATGTTGTTACAATTGGATATTGATAAACATGCAACATGCTATTTAAGATTTACAAAGTAATTGAAAGTAATGTGTTTATAGATATTATTGCTAGCATGTTGCTAAGCTAACAGTGCTCTAGGAACAAATGCTCTCAAGAGTATGGTGTTACAAATGTATATTAGTTAAAACATGAAACTGTAAAATACTTTATAGATATCTAAAATTTAGCTGTGTGTACAAAGTATGGTTACAAAAATCTGCAAATCCATAAATCCGGTGGCAAAATTTGCTCCATTTAACAAGCTGCCCGCTTTTTTGTTGGTTGTATACCTAAATATTTTATCCAGATTCAGTAGATAGCTCAGGTTTTGAACCAAAGCTGTTAACTTTCTCTCTAGGAGCAGGTGTTGAGTTGCCACACTACACGCAGGCATCATATCTGAAAGCATTTCTGATGCACTTCCTGTAACAAAGCTGTTAGTCTAAAATGCGGTTCTGATACCCAGCCATTTCCCATAGCGTCGACAACACAACATCCTCATCCACACGCCAAACAGTGTTTGGGTTTCTATCAGACTAAAATGCTGCAGACACCACTGCAGCCAAAAAGCAGTCGGCTTAATTTCTCCTCTGTCTGGTGATAAGTATTTATGAGATTGTGCAAGAAAAACCCAGCAGTATAAATCAGACGTGAGCAGGGCTTTACGCCGTGCCAGCAGTCTTGAAATCCTCAACTTAGGAAAAGTTCAACAGATCCATCTCTATAATGCAACAACGCCCTGGAACCTTTTCAACCGCAAACGTGTGATATAGAGAACACTCGTGCGATTCATCAGAAATGAGAGATAGAGATAATGATGGAGCGAGGGATAAATATTAAGAGCCAGAGAGAGTGAGAAAAGTGTTTGGACAAGGCCGTGAGCTTAGTGCCTCGGTTTGCATGCGCACCACAGGACAATTCATACAGACCGCCATGCCAAAAGTCCCCTGCGCTCAACTCAAACACATTTATTTTCTGAGGCTCGCCGCGGTCCAAGACCAATACTGAGGCGAGCTTTAGTATTTCTACAAAACTCTACGTCTTTGTCAACTTCTGGAGCATATGAGATGGGATTTATAGCTAAACCCTACACTGAAGGACAAATATGGATGAATTACGCGCAACACTGAAGAGGTAATCCACAGACCGTCCTCATTATCTTTAGCATGCGAAACATCACTCCATCAAAGTGCACGTGCTGCAATTAAATGGTATTTCCATCCTGTGTTTTTGTTGAAATCTGTGCTCAAAAGCAAGGGAGAGAGGGTGCTGTGCTGGTCTGCAGTAGTCTGGACGATGTCCATTTCTGGCTGCGGGGACAGGGGGCAAATGGAGGGAAAGTGAGAGCGAGGCGAAGAGCGAGAGGGAGAGCGGGACGGAGAGGGATGCTGTGAGGCGTTCTGTTGAAACGTTCAGCGGTGGAGGGAAGCCATCTGCTGCATTACAACAACCTGCAGGAGAGAGAGAGGTGAAGGAGGTAGCGGAGCGCCTCAGGTAATGATCTCACCCAGGTTGGACCGAAACAAATGCGCACACCATTCTGCTACAGTGACTTCAATCTGCTACTAGACATTTATGAGCAGGTGACAAAACGCTAGCCAAATATGACACGCGCACACACATAGAGTGAAAGATGACCGCATGCATCACAGAGGAACAGTTCGTTGCTCAAAGGTCGGCCTTGCAAAGCTCAGGAGACGAGCTGTTTCTTTGAAGTATCGATATTTCTCAAGTGTTTTGCCTGAAATTCCTTAGGAAATGTAATGGTAGAAACAAAGAAGACTATCGTTGTCTTTGTGTAATGGAGGCTTGCTATATAGTATGAGCTGTGGAAGTAAACCTTACTCCCTTTGCCTTAAGAGGCACACTAGTGACTGAGTAGTGTGCGACAGACATATTTTCCATATTGTGAAGCATATGTGTGAAACTAATTAACAAAACAATAATTTAAAAAATGAAGCATGGCACATAATTTCCATCCACTGGATTGTCGAATGTGAGCAGACCAATAACTGAAGTATTTCAATATAAGTTATCACTACGTCACTTTGTGCTACCATCCCAAAAGGGCACAAAATCAATTCGCAAGGACCTTTACCTTTATTGTTCAATCCTGGTGGAATGACCTGCCAAACTTTATGCGAACAGCTGAGTCTCTGGCCATTTTAAAATAATCTAAAGACACAGAAACATATTTTTCATCAAAACTTAATCGTTTAATTGCCCGACAACAGCTCTCCTTATTTTTTTTGCACCAGACACTGTTTTATAAATGATTTATGTATTGGGTAAAACATTGTGCAATTCTGAGTGTGCTTCATGCAGGTGAGTGGGCTTGACAAACCTCCTGTAGGAGACACTCTTTTCTTCTCCATATGCACCAGACACTTTCTTACAAACACTCCATGTTTCTGGAAAACATTGTGCAATTGTGTTTCTATATATTGTTCTTCTGGTCATTTGAAGGGCTCCTTTTATCCTCATTTGGATAAAAGTGCCTCCTAAATGAGAAAATGTAAATCTGTCTTGAGAGACACCAGTTTTTCTGCCTGCATTTTTTTTTATTTCCATCCAACCAAGAAGAATATATATATGATATTTAATTTCACTGAAAAGATGTCTAAGAGTAATTGCAGCACTGGGTGCCTCCGAGACAAGAGGACCCTGTTTGTTTTCTATTTAATCTTAATTATGATCCCATTTTCGTTCTTATAAATTAACAATTAACACATCAAATTGAAAATCTAATTATATTATCCATTTGACCGCTAATTACCTAATTTACCTAATACATGCTGATAAAATGCTTCACAATAAGAGCATTTGTCATTTGTTTGAAAAACAAACAAACAGCATATATCATGGTTCGGTTGCTGTGTCAGCTTTATCAAACCGACATGGCCCCCAACTTCACAATCGACCATGAAAAACGCAGAGATAAGGCCATTGTTTACAAGGAGGACGTTTTATTTGGAGTACATCATTGACATTCCCGTTTGGTGCAGGTAACGGAGATAATATGGAGCCAATTGCCGCGCTCCAAACCTGGCATAAATATTCACCAGCCCTGCCCGCACAAAATAAATTGATTCCACATTCAAGGTTACTGATAAGATAACATCCGTGAGTGAATACCAATCTAGCTCCCATTGACTGAGCTGTAGCTGACATTGGTTGGGTGGGGGAAAATCTGCACACGTTGTGTTGTTGAATGATGAATGGACCAATTGAGTCTGCAGAGTTCTATTACTTTCCATCATCAAATGAAAGTTGCAGAGGAGCACTGCTCTCTATTTTAGAGCAGGAACAGATTATGCATACAAAATGAGGACGGAATTAACCCTTGCTAGCTATGACTGAAACCTGAAGAGTGATTCCTTGTGTTCATGCTTTTCTTAATATTTATTTTTGCCTGACCGTTGTCTAATAATGTTATCTTGCACTAAAATGTACCATCTTGTGATATACGCTTGTGCCCCATCCCCCAGCTTTTGTCTTTTCCTCGTTTCTCCAGTTTTCTTTCTCTCCAGTCGATGCCCCCTGAGCTCAAACTAACTCCAATATGAGATATAAATATCCTCAACATTTAATCTCTATTCTCTTTCAGTCTTCTTCATGGCCGGAGGTTTCTCTTTGCTCTCCCAGTTATCCAATGTTCTTCCCCTCCAACTACAGAGCAAGTTTGATCCACTAACTTACTGCAGGACAGAATTTGAGAAACATTTTTAGCCAGCTCAAATGTTTTTACTGCATATTTATATTTTCCAAGCAGTCAATTGAATTTCTTAGAGGAAAAAAAAAAAAACTAAAAGATTTTCATGATGTATTATTCTAACTGGCAGTATTGACAGATTAGCATTTCTGTTCAAATATGTCTAAATAAAACTTACTGCAGTGATTCAAATGGTACTATCCAACTTTTATCTGTAGATATGATGCTTCGGCGTTATCTGCGCAAACTATCACTTTAAAAAAATCCACTTTTAACAAATTTAGCAGCTGGTATTGGTATCATTAGACACATCCGTCTTGATTTTTTGACTGTACTGGAATGGAGTCAACTTGTCAAATCATTCCCAGCTGTGACTTGGAATGGAATACAGCATTATTCGTCACTACCAGTTAAGTCCGATTCCCATAATGATGACACTTATGAGCTGTCTGTACAGCGCGACTCGGGAGGCAGGTGAATATATGGGTGATTCTAAAATTGCGGGTACATTTTGCATCTCCAAGATAAACCTTCTATTATTTTTCACCAAAAAAAAAAAAATGCTGAAACTATTTTGGATAATAAAACAAATCTTATCAAGTTATCTCTAAAAACCATGTCTTTATGTGTATTTGAGGACATTTTATTTTGGAAATATTAACTTAAAGACTCCCCCTGTTTATGACTGTCTCTACCGCCTGAACCATACATTCAGCTTCAAATCATAAAAATAGTTAAGTCTAATTTTCTTATGTTTTATGTCTTTATTCCAGTAAGTTAAATAAAAATATACATGAAACATCTATTTTTTGTATTATTTGTCATTCAGTAATAAAAAAAAAAAAAAATTTGTGTCTGTCCCTGGATTTTGGTTAACTCTGTTACATTGGCTGCGTTCCAGTCCAATTTTTAATGCCCTTCACTCGCTAACTTCCCTCAGTCTCGTTCCCTCGGATGTACAACATTGATTACATTACACAAGTGTACACTACTTGTGGGACGTCTGGATGAGTTTAAATAGAATGGCCTAAATCGGGGTACCCAACTCGGTCCTGGAGGGCCTCACTCAATTAGTTCAATTAGATCAGGTGTGTTTAATTAGGGTTGGAACTAAACTGTGCAGAGCTGCGGTCCTCCAGGAGTTTGACACCTGTGACCTAGGAACTACACTGTTGTGAATTCACAATTGCATTGCATTCTGTGACAATATCTGACAAAATCGAGGGATCTAGGATATGTGCATGTAAGCTTATCTCGTTAACTTGATGAAGTGGAACGCACTTTAAAACATGTCTAAAAGTGGAGTGGAACACAGCCATTAATTATAAACGGCATAACAGTCTGTAAAGCATTGACAGAAAAAGCACATGACTTGCTCCAAGTGATGTCCTTCCTCTTGCAGGAAACTCTGGAAGGCATAGAGGCATGTCATTATTTTTCATAATTTGTTTTAAATGCGTATGATACACCAATAGTATATTAAATATATGTCAACTCTGTTACTGTGATTTTTCTGTTGATTTATCATTTCTGTTTAAAAAAAAAACAATAACATGATGCTAATGCATAAAATTCTGTTTTAGGCATGCCATGTGTTATCTGGATTGAAATTAGCATCTTGAGCTAAAGCACAAAATGGAACATGTCAACTCTGTCATTGTCATCATTGTTATGATTGAAAAAGTTTAACAATAAGTAAAAACAAAAAAAAAATTAGTAACAGAATCAAATGCCCCGTCACGTTTAAACATATTGCATTCTTTACATTAAAGGATTCAGGTCACTGAAAATCATTCTTTTGTTCTATGTAATTACATTTTAAAATAGAAAATGAATGGAAAATGTCTAAAATGTACCAACAATTCTAGAATGAGTCATATATATTCACAGAAGACTTGCAGCAACTTGATATGAAACAAAAGTTGGAGGGCTGGAGACTCTGACAGGCCCTGTCATGAACATGAAGGCAGGGATGGAGGGAAATGTCAGCATCGACATCTACAAATGCAAAATGAGTAAGTTCAGTCCTCCTATACTTAAAGTGTCAAGCAGTGATTTCCCAGACCTAATAGTCATGAATCAATGAAATAGCTTTAAAGTGTTTATGGCTAAAGCTTGTGGCTAAAAGACGGTAGAGCACTCATTCAGTAACACTCCACTGAGTACTGATAGTTCTGCTAAGGATGCACAAAAGTCTACAGGTCTGCGGCAATCTGTATTTCACAGAAGCTGCATGTTTTATTTATCAGCTGGGTTCAACAAGGTCTACTTGATGATCTGTGACCAGTGTAAAAGATTCTTTAGTTGGGAGAGAACTGCCAATAGCTATGCTTCCATCCAAAGTTGCGAATTAAATTTTTGCGCAAAACTTGAATGTTGCTTAAAACATTTATTAATAAAGCACTGTTTATCCGCTGAGTCAAAGAGAACAAAATCACTTCCTTTTAAACCGGCACCAAATATCAAAGGAAAAATGGAATTTGCTAGAGTATGAGAAGCCTTTTTTCTATGAGAAATTACCTCTGCCTTACGGCCAGGACACACCAAGCCGATGGCAAAAATTTATCACCAACAAAGCTCAAATGTGTTGTTGCCTCACGTTGGATCGCTTCTGGAAAAAAACTGCAGGTTAAACCACACCAAATGGACGAAAGTCAACTGAAATGAGAGCTTCGTTCTGTGCTGGAAAAGTTTAGATGGGATGCAGCTGTGGATACTCCCATCAGTATAGTATAGTAATATTATAGTATTTAGTATATAGTATTTTTGTGACACTATACAACAATAATTCATATTTTTACATTATCATGAGGGTTGGGGTAGGGGTAGACGTTAATAAAATGCAATTTAATGGCTAATTTAAAAAATATATAAATAATTCTCGTTATAATTACTGTTTTTACATTACTGTGAGGGTTGGGTTTAGGGGTAGACATTAATAAAATACAATTAATGGGTAATTTAATAAGTAAGTGCAAGACATTTCTGGAAGGTAATAATACAGAACCCCGTTGATGACAGACTTTGGCTGAGGCATTTTAGAATGACCAAAGCAACATTTCAGATCTTGTGCAATGTGGTCATTCCTCTGGTTTGTCCATTAACCATTGCACCCATTTTGGTTATCACAAAATCTGTTAAAACAAAATCACATGACTATTTTTTGATGCACATACTGGAATTTATTCAGTAAATGTGTTTTTATGAGCAGTTTTTCTTACCAAATAAAAAGTATATCCTAATCAGTTGTGCGCATGTTTAAAATGTACATTGTAAAAACAATGCCGGGTTCCACACAATTCTTTTATGTTGTCCCAACACAAACCAATTAAGTTAACTTAATTGTTTTTGCAAATTTAAGTGGATTGAACATAAAACCGTTTTCTCCAAAAACCCCTCAAGAATTGTGTTCATTCAGCTCATTTTAAATAAGTAGTTTGAAGTGTATGCACTTTTTGGCATTTCCATTAATAATTGTATGTGATATTCCAAAATGTGCATAAAAATAGGCTACTGATCCAATCAGGAAAACTTTTGCCCTGATTATCTGTCTAATCCCCCTAAAAATGATTCAATTAAAAAATAACAACAATATAAAAAAATCTCAACGTCTATACATCCAGCAAAAAGTATCTTTCATCATTTCTGCATTTAATCTTATCACTGTCTAGTAGAGAGAATTGAGATCTCATTTGTGATTTTCTTTCTTTTCTAGTGGTTTTTCCTGCTGTTCCCCCTCCTCCACCCACCAGCCTCTCTGACTTTCTCTCTCTCCCTTCGCATTTATCTTCACTTCTCTCTGTGTTTCTCCCTCTCTCTGCGCTGATAGATCGCTTGTTGTGGGTTTGCTGACAGGATCAGCACGCAGACAGCCCGCTTTATTTATCTCCTCCTCTGTCCCTGATCCATCTCCGCTGTCACACACAGACCTGCTCGCCCTAATCACCGCCATCTGCGAGCGGGAGAGAAACAGGAAGCCATACTTGGACATGTGACCTTCCTCTGCCACTCGCCGGGGCTAATCATCGCCCGTGTTATCAGCTGTTGGAGAGTGGGAGTGTGAAGGGAGAGAGAGAGACAAAAAATGATTCTATGATGAATGATGTTGCTTTGATCGATGCAATTCAGATTTCATAACCTCAAATCTTTTAAAGTGGCCACACGGCCGTAAAGGTCAACCGTCTTAATAGAGACAAGGGGGCTTGATAATTTCACTGCATGAGAATAGAATTTCATTTGGATTCTCATCACACTACAACAGCTTGTTACACGCTGATTCTGAGTGCTGTTAGTGCTGGACTGGGCATGTTTAAGGTCAGTGGGAAACGTGTTTGTAACCCATTTTACTTTTGTTATTGTGACATTTAAAAAGATAATTAAAGAGGAAATAGTGGGAGGATTTAAATTTTGCATTAATATGAAATGTATGTGTTCTTGAGGTTATGTGGCCTTGGTGATTTTATTTTATTACTTTTTTTTAATCAAAATTTTATATTTGGATTTTGGTGGGAAAACTGTAATTAGATTTAAGAAATACCACTACTCCAAATTACTGTATAATTTCAACCAACATAAACATAGAAAATACCCTAAAATTTTTTTTTTTTTTACTTAACCTGGAAGTCTAAAAGGGCAACATGGTGGCTCAGTGGTTAGCACTGTCGCCTCACAGCAAGAATTTTGCTCGTTTGAGCCCTGGCTGGGTCAGTTGGCATTTCAGTGTGGAGTTTGCATGTTCTCTCCGTGTTCGTGTGGATTTCCTCCGGTTTCCCCCACAGTCCAAAGACATGTGGTATAGGTGAATTGATTAAACTAAATTGGCTGTAGTGTATGTGTGTGAATGAGTGTGCGGCTGGAAGGGCATTCGCTGCGTAAAACATATGCTGGAATAGTTGAAGGTTCATTCCGCTCTGGTGAACCCTAATAAACAAGGGACTAAGCTGAAGGAAAATGAACGAATGAAGTAAATCTTTGAAATTTATGTTCTTCCATTGAAAGTTTATTCATCCCAATTTTTTTTTTAGCTTCAGAACATTTATTTAGATATATATATATATATATGAACAAAGCTGTTTAATCAACAAGAGATCACTCATGGACTCATGGATTGATTTCAGGCTTTTACTCACATATTAGCATAAATCACTGAACATAAACAGAGACTTTTTTTCAAACAGACTTTATAGGAAGAGAAATCTCTGACTTCATTAAAATACTTCAGAAAATGAACAAAACCCTCTCTTTTTTAGGTTTGGAAGGACATGAGGGTGAACAAATGATGAACTTTCATTTTGGGGTGATCTAAGCCTTTAATACATTCCATTTAGAATAAGACACATTTAATAGCAAATGCGTATTTAAAAAGTCAAAAGGATCAATTTGGTTTCCATGGATAGTTTTGGGGTAATGTATTAAAAAATAGGCTTTGTTTTGTGTATTTGCATAAGCCAGTCAGCAGACAGAGCTCGCCTCGCTCATGCTAAACAAACACTCTGAGCTGATCTGTGCAAGCGGAAGTCGAGGGAATTTAAGAGGAGCAGCTTCGATGTGCGTGTGTGTGTGTGTCTGGGACTGCAGTGTAATAAATGTGTGTGTGAATCAGAAAGGGTTATCCTGCGGGCGGTCCGGTCTGGGGACAGCAGGAAGTATCTGCACTATGCATCTCGCCAGCTCACTAAACCCTGCGAGTATTCATAAAGTTGGGATCCAAGGAAAACAGATTACAGATCTTGTTCTCTTTCTCTGCCTGCCACAATTATTCCCTGTGTGCTATCAGAGGTAAAATCATACCTTTTGACACACACTTTGCCCTCAGTGGGAACTCAAAATAACACAGCCCGATGCAAACCAGACCAACGGGCTGGAAAAAGATGGAAGGGGTGTGAAAAAGAACCGACGTAAAAAGAGAAGGGCATTGGAATGAATAGAGAAAGTGAAAGAGACTGGGGAAAGGGAGAACAAAGGTGAGGCTGAAATTAATAGCTCTTTTACTTAGAGTGCTGTCAAAAACAATAGCAATGAAAAAGAGGACGTAGCTAAATGGTGGGAGATAACAAGCAGCTTTCCGCAGGCTAGAAACGTCTGTGTGTGTGTGTGGACGTTCGGCCAACCACTGATAAACTCCTGCTGAGGGCTGCAGGGGTCTGATTTCATTCATCCAGGCTGCTAGCTGAGAGTTGATGACTTCGGCTCACAGGTCGGCATTGGATTGTCTTTCTGTGTGGAGATTTGCTCTGTTTTTCTTGGCCTGAAACAGCGTCTCATTGGCCCCTGTGCAGCAGGTCATCTGTACCAGTGACTCACTGTCCATCAGATTATCACACCAAAACTCACCGCTCCATGAAGACTATTTGATCTCTCTCTCTCTCTCGCTCTCTCTTTTTTTTTGTAGTTATATAGAGGTCAAGAAATGGCAAGGACACAACATGAGTCAGATTCAAACCCACCTTGCCTGCTCAAGCACTTAATGTTCAAATGAACAGTTAGTTTACTCGCTCTTTTTTCCTCAGTAGAACATTAAAGAAGATTTTAAGCTTAAACCATCATCTCTGATGATTCATAACATAAAAATCAGTGGTTAATATTTATCCTATCGTATAATAACATACACTTTAAAAATACTGGGTTGTCGTATAACCCAACGTTAGGTCAAATATAGACAAACCCAATGTTGGGTTATTTTTTATTATTAAATTTGAATTACTCTATTTAACCAAAAGGTTGAGTTTGTCCATATTTGACCCGATGCTGGGTTACTACAACCATTTAAAACCACCTAAAAACAGCATTTTCTGTGTGTTAGTGTGTGTGTCACATACTGCAATCTTAAAAAAAAAAGTAATATAATGTTTGTATGCACAATTGGGGAGTCTAAAAGCACAACCTTTACCAAATACAAAGTCCTCTAGGCTAACCAATAGGCCACAACTCCAACCTCGATGTTGCTTTCTTGTGAATATCTGAATAATTTCACTGATTTTCCACAGTTGTGCTGCTGTGTATATGCAGTTTGTTTTTTTTGTTTAGATCAACTTCAGCAGGAACCTTATTTGTATTCGCTGTGCATACATTCATTAACGTACTGCGCCCAGCTTCAATCAGTCTTGTGCTGCCCGGTGTCTGTGTATGTGGTGCGTGTGTGTGGACATAAGCATTGACTAATGGAAAAGAGAGTCGTGACAATAACGATTAGAGTTGACCCTGTCCCTAATGTATCTCTCACACACAATGAATACAGAATTAGGAATCGTCTTTAAAACACTGCAGACAATGTCCAGTGTTTCAAAGAGCACAAACCATTGAATCCCATCTATCTATCTATCTATCTATCTGTCCGTCCGTCCGTCCGTCCGTCCGTCCGTCCGTCTGTCTACTACCTATAAAGTGGAGATCAAAATTAGCGAAGATGTTTTAAGCCTATTTCATAAGTTACATATATTCTGTTATATTCATATATATAGCACCTAATATATTCACACTAGATTCCTCCCTCCCAGCAGGCACAGGATATCAACATGACGTCAGATTGACATTGTACTTCAATGTCGTGGGGACGTTGCATTTTGTTTGGAAATGAAAATCGGGTTGACGTCAGACCGATGTCAATGTCCAACCTAAAATTACAGCTTGACGTTGTGTGGACATTACCACTGTGACGTCTATCTGACGTTGGATTTTGGTTGCCATACCTGATGATTAAATGTCAGTATTTGACGTCAATATAATGTTGGTTTAAGTCTAAATCTAACCTAATATTAATGTATTTTGATGTTGTGTGCAAGCTGGACTGCTACTGGTGTTAATCTGGAATCTGGTGGAAATGTCCTTAATTATTTGACAAACGTTAATTAAATGGCAGCCTAATATACCAGTTTTTTACTGACTTTGAAAAAGCAGTTTTAAAAACCATTCTGAAGTTGTTGTTCTAAAGTCACAGAAATGGGACAAACCCTTGTCCAGATGAAGGCCAAACCCTTTCAGGCTTATCAAAAGAAGATGATAAAATATTGCATCTTCACTTATTATGTGGGGAATCTCACTGGACAATTGGTTCAATGCTTCAGCTGCAACAGCTGTCTTAACATACATCATCTCTTTTAAGATATTATTATTATTAATTAATTATTATTATTAATTATTATTATTATTATAAGATATTTAAGTTATTATTCAATATAATTTGGACATTATATTGACCACTCTGTGGTCACCAAACCTCTCAATAGCATACATAATGTATATTAATTATATAAAAAATGTATATACTATAATGTAATATAACATATACCATAGCAATGTTTATGGTCAAGCGTTATATGATGCATAGTCTATGTCTGGTTAGTGTTTGAGAATCTGTCTTTTATGTTTTGCAATATCCAACTTGTTGGTAATGTATACTGTATTTTGAAGCTGAGAATGTCTCGAGGTGATTCATTTGCTAGCCGAGGAGAAAAGCAATGGCTCAAACTATTCCAAACAGCATTATATAGCTGGCATGTCCTAACAGCTGCTGTCAGGAGACATCTCTCCTGCCACCAGTGTAGCTAACGACTCCCATATCTCTGTCTTTTCAGACTTTGTATTAGCCAGTCTAAAGTCCCACTCCATTCTCCTCGCCTACAGGAATGCAATTTAGTAGCCTGCAACAAAAAGTGGATTAGGTTTGGGAAGGAAACCCTGTGTCTGTTCTGCACCCCTTCACTTTAAGCTTGATTTTCTGCCTGATTGCAGCTCTCTGAATGAACCAATGAATGAATGAATGTTTCAGAGAGACAGATCGGAGGGAAAGAAAAAGAGTAACTTTCACATTTCACAATCTAAATGGAAGAATCGCAGTCGTAGGCATAAAAAAATAATAAAAATAAAACAGTAGTGAAATCAGGAGCAGATTTTTGGACTGGTTACTCATTCCAGCCATACGGTTTGAGATTTTCAGACGACTGCTGAATGCTAAATGAGACCAAAGGTTTGGAATAATTAAGATTTTCTAATGTTTTTGAAAATAGTCCCTTAAGACTCTGGTTTGATCAAAAGTGCAATAAAACAATGCTGTTGTTAAACATTATTATAGTTAAAAATAATCCTGTAAATGTTCTCTACTCCAGTGTTCTGTGATCCTTCAGGAATCATTCTAATGATTTAATATGAAATAAAAACTGTTTTTCTGCTTATTTTGTGATGTGGCACAACACTTGACTTTTACAGTCACTTTTCTGTTACTTTATGGATTTATTTCTTATATTTTTGACTACTGAAATGTCAATACAATTCAAGGTTGTTAATCTGTTAAATTTAATAAAATCATGTAAATCATGTAAATGTTTTAAGTAATGATTACTTTTGTATTATTCATTCATTCATTTTCTTTTCGGCTTAGTCCCTTTATTAATCTGGGGTCACCATAGCGGAATGAACCGCCAACTTATCCAGCATATGTTTTACGCAGCGGATGCCCTTCCAGCTGCAACCCATCACTGGGAAACATCCATACACACACTCATTCACATACATGCACTACGGACAATTTAGCCTACCCAATTCACCTATAGCGCATGTCTTTGGACTTGTGGGGGAAACCGGAGCACCCGGAGGAAACCCACGCAAACACGGGGAGAACATGCAAACTCCACACAGAAACGCCAACTGACCCAGCCGAGGCTTAAACCAGCGACCTTCTTGCTGTGAGGTGAACGTGCTACCCACTGCGCCACCGTGCAGCCCACTTTTGTATTATATAAAAAGAAAAAATAATTACCTCCCTTGTTCAACAAAAATGCATTCAATTGATCAGTAACTGACTATAAAGACATTTATGTAATTAAAAACAAAAGATTTGTATTTCAAATAAATGCTGTTATTTTTTTTTACTATTAAAGAAGCCTGAAAAATGTTATTATACTTTCTAAAAAAAAAACATGAAGTAGCAAAAACTTTTTTTGTTCCAAACATAATAATAAACGGTAACTTGTAAGCTGTACTTGGAATAGTCCTAATTTGCATATTTCTGGCGTCATTGATTGGACGAACGCAGGCTAGGCAGCACGCGCAAACTGTTTACATTGGAAGCTGGCTTTGACTCAAGATAATACTGCAGACTGCTATCAAGTTTATTCCTAAATGGGCTATTCGGACTACAGAGGTAAGAACGAAGTAGTCTCTTCTTCGCCCAAGTTGACGGTTTTCCTTCTCCATGTGACATAGTTCCCCTCAATAGATGAAATGAATGCTTACAAAATACGCGCGGTCTTTCGTGCATATCAAAAGCATGTCATTATAGGGGCACACGATTTGGTGTTGTTTGCTACTTTCTAACACCATGTCATTGTTTCACATAAGTCTGGTACAAAAATGCGTGGTAAAAAATAATTTTACTTTCGGCTTGCTTTGAACGTGAGATACCGGGAATTACGTCACAGCCGAGTAAAACGCGTTCATGTACACGAGGCGAAAAACTAAATGGATGGTCCATTGATAACAATTTCTAATAGAACACTGAAGAGAAGAGTTATGGCTACTAACTAACAATCAGGAGACCTGAAAAATCAGTCAAGTAAAACATGCCAAAAAATGTAGTGCAAGTATTTATTACTCAACGTTTGAGTAAAAAGTAGCCCTTCAGAAGTTCTCAAGAGTAGTGTGTAGAGTAATACACTGAACATTTTCCACCTTATAGCCTGTGAATTAAAAATGTAGCTTACACCAGTGCCATTTACTTGCAAGGGTGTTTCTAAGTGTAAGTTAAATTATTTACAATTCATGGGTTATACTGTATATTTAAAATGTGAGATGAAGTTAATGTGAGAACACAGCACAATACATGAATATATGCACCTATAAAATGCTGACAGAAAGCAGGTTGATGCGTTTACATACCGCGCGAAATCTGTGTAACCTAAGGGGCAAAAATCTACCTGTGACGATATGTTAACGCTTAGATTGTGCACCATGACTAACAAGCTACGAGTGTCTAGCAAACCAAGCTCCTGCAGCACTGATAGAATACATGCAATTTGTGCATGTATTTGAAAACTTAACATTCTGTAGTGCATTTAGTCTTTGGCTAGGGCCATTTGGTGATTTCAGTCATCATACAGTAGGCATCTTCTCATTAGTGACATGCCGTCTAAACATTCTCTCTGTCCTTATGTGTAATGATTTTGCATCTTCTTGGATACTTTTAATGCTTCCACACTGTACATGTTTGCTGCATGTATAAAGCGTCCATGTCGTATTGTCTTTAGGATGCTCTTCTTTTTAGAATCATTCTGTGATTTTTCTGTTATGATTTGATTGGATAGAAATCAGGAACTGTTTGTTTTACTTAGCTAATCACCATAGACATGAACAAATAAACATAAAGTAGTGACTGCAGGTTGAAGAAAAATAGTGCAGTAAAAATACTGATACAGCACAAAAAATGTACGCAAGTAAGTGTACATTTTAAAAACTACTTAGTAACTCAGTTACATAAGTTACTCAGTTACACAAATTTGAGTACATGTAATTCATTGAACTGCAATTCACAGGAAAAAATTACATTTTAAACCATGTTAAATTAATTTTTTTAAATTGTGATAATAAATAATAATAATAAACGCTCAAATAAGCTTAAGCGTCTTATTTTAGAAATATTTTAAATGTGTTATTTAAATAATAGTGATTAAAACTAAACAGTATGGCTACTGCATTTTTCATTCTCTGTTCTGTGCTTTTGCAGGGATTGTACCAATTACCCAGAACACCTCACTCGTGTCTGTCACAAACATTCAAATTGCCTTCATTTTCCAATTATTTACATAAAGTGGGATCGATATCCCTGAACACATGGAGATGACAAGCAAATCACCATGCCACACTCCCCGCTGCGATGTCCAACCTCATACTCTTCCCATAATGCAGCGCAGCTTTTTGCATACCATCTCAGCCTCAGTCAGCGCACAAACAAACAGACACATAAATACACTCGGAGACGTTCCGAAACAGCTGCACCATATGCGTCTGGACCGGACCGCTGTGAGGCTGAAAGGCAGCCCTTTGGGTGCGTGGTGCTTCAGAGAGATACGAAGGGGGCGGCCGCTTTGAAGAGCTGATCTCTTTAACCACGTTAGACACGGCAGCCTTTCATTCTGCCCATTTTATTATGACATCCTGGCACCGTCATCCTCTCTCTCTCTCTCTCGTCATGTGATCCACCTCTGTGGCAGATTCACGCCTGCGTGTTGATCCTGATGGATCGTGAACGACACACAATCAGCCGGGGAAGAGCAGTCCAGATTGTATTATGAGCATATTTTGGGGTGGGCAAATGCAATGAAATCACTTGAGCTGCTGAGGGACAGTTTTAAATGATCCAGCCTTTCCCCCTCTCCTTATTTGCTTGCATTGTCCCCTTTATATCATCAGATTAGTTTTTGTAAAAGGATCTCCTAATCTTCTGAGTCTAAACATCGCGGTGTGCCGGTGGGGTGTCTTTGCTGCGCAGCCAGCCATGCCCAAATGTGTGCTGACGAGCTAAAGGAGAGAAGGGAGATGCCTTTAAGGAGCTGCCTGCGCTGCCCATTATCATTTAAATGCCCGCTGGTCTGAGCAGGACCTGGCTTTAGGGGTTCCCACGGCAACCCCTATTCTGAGCTTATTTGGAGAAGATTTTGGAAAACTGACCCCGGGTGGAAGGAAAGACAGACATATCTGCAGTTGTTCTTTTCTTCCCAGTTGGGGTCGTTTGAGGTTTTGACATCTCAATGAGCTCATGGCAGGGTCTGTTCAGCGGGGTGATTGGCTGCAGATGAGGCTGAAAAGTGGAAGTTTTCCGTGTGAATTCAGAGCGGCTTGTCTGCTCACACACTGACATGCAGCATTACTTCCACTACAGCTACCTGAGCTGTCAACATCACACCACCACTGTGACAAAAGGGATGTTTGCGCATCCATTAGCACAAACACATATCATTGAATGTGAAGGCATAGAAGTAAGCTGTTGGAAAATCATATGCATACTTTAAATCAAAATGATTGCTTTGTCCCCATGTTCGCGTGGGTTTCCTCCGTGTGCTCCGGTTTCCCGTGGTATAGACTTGTGGTATAGGTGAATTGGGTAGGCTAAATTGTCCATAGTGTATGTGTGTGAAGTAGTGTGTGTGGATGTTTCCCAGTGATGGGTTGCAGCTGGAAGGGCATTCGCTGCGTAAAACATATGCTGGATAAGTTGGTGGTTCATTCCGCTGTGGCGACCCCAGATTAATAAAGGGACTAAGCCGAAAAGAAAATGAATGAATGAATGCTTTGTCATAATTCACCAAACCCCATAGCTATTCTAAACTTATGATTTTTTTTCCTACTGTGAAACTTAAAAGCTGAATTTTATAAAAAAATAAAATAATTAAACATGTATTGAAATTTAGTGAAGATTGCTCCTTTAAAAAAGGGTAAAATCTTTTTACAAATTTATATTGTTAACTTTAACGAATCAATAAAACATTAATTTATTCATAAATACATTGAATAGATCTGATTCACTGTATCCGGATATAGACAAAAGGAACAGATTAACTTAAAAGATTCTTATGAAAGCCAATTTCTGCCCATTTAGGCTTTTGTAAATAAACATTGACCCCGAATAGTCATAATTATGATATAAAATTGAACTGATGACATAAATAGTCAAAAGTATTAGATGCAATGAGACAAAATGGCAGAATTAAGCTAAAAAAAGCCAAAAACAGTGAGCAAAAATGATGTAAATGATGGCTTAAATTGGTCTTCGAAACCAGCAGATCTTTACAGTTCAGCACTTATTGAAAGAAAATAAATAGAGGACAGTGGGAAGAGGGATGGAGCGTAACATACATGGCAGAAAGAGAAATGCACACATTAAGTGATCTGGGCGAATGCGTTTCATTAGGCGAACAAAGGGAAATAAATTCTGGACTTTTTCTTTTATTATTTAGAATTTTATAGATTTTAACATTTTTTTCCTCTAATGTGGTTAAAATGGATCATAACTCTAGTACATGTGCCAAGGAAAATTCACATTTTCAATAAATAATTTACAGTAAATCAGTTGCTAAATAATATGTATTTTTTATTCACCCGCAAATCCAGCTGAAAACCCCCTCATCTCTTCCCTATATTGTTCACGTAGGCCAAATCAGCATGTGACAGTGTGGCTACACTGCAAGAAAGGTGAGCGACGTGACTGGATTGCTCCCATTATAATCAACCGCTGTCTGTATTGCGAGCAGAGAATGTCTATCCAGACTTGCTGTTGCATGCAACTGTGTTGTGACAGCACAATATACCACTTCAAATTGTAAAATCCACCTGCAAGCCAAACATGCTGCTAACGCTATGGAAGAGAGAGCATCAGCCAAGTAATGACAGTGAAATAATTAAATTAGGACTAAGCCAATAATTCAATGCATTATATATATATATACAGCTAAAGGCAGAATTATTAGCCCTCCTGTGAAATTTAAATTCTTTCGCAATATCATATATCTTCCAAATGCTGTTTAACGGAGAGAAGATTTTTTTAAACACATTTCCTAAACATAATAGTTTTAATAACTAATTTTTTATCACTAATTACTTTTGTCTATGCCATGATGACAGTAAATAATATTTTACTAGATATTTTTCAAGATACTAGTATTCAGCTTAAAGTGCAATTTAAAAAATGCTTAAGGGGGCTAATAATATTGACCTTAAAATGGTTTAAAAAAAATTAAAACTGCTTTTATTCTAACCAAAATAAAACAAATAAGACTTTCTCCAGAAGAAAAACATATTATAGGAAATACTATGAAAATGAAAAATTCCTTACTCTGTTAAACATAATTTGTGAAATACTAAGAAAAAGAAAAAGAAGTTCATAGGAGGGCTAATAATTTTGACTTCAACTTTATATATATTTTAAAGTATATTCTCAAGACTTCATATGGACACTTTCTCACAGACAGTAAGGATCATCAAACGCACATCAGACGCAGGCAGTAAAATCTTTCTAAGTGCTGACAGCTGAAAGCTCTGCACTTCTGGGATGCTCCTAAAGGAAGCTGTAAATTTGGGTCTGAGACGGGCCAAAAACTCAATGCTGCCCTTTTTTATCCCGACCGATTCTGCATCTCTCACCATTTTCTCCCTCACACAAACACGAAGATGCTGAGCCTTGGTAACAAAAATAAAGCCATCAGCACACTGGCTCATTCAGGCTTTTGTGGATTAAAGGCTCATTGGCACTGGATGGACGAACGGCGCTCATGGTGGCTCACGTGGAAAAAAAACTTTGTAATTCCCGGGGATTTTTTCCCCTTTTCCTAGTTCAGAACAATACGGCACTTCAGTTGTAGTTCAATGCACAATGGAAAGGCCCAACATTAGGAAACCCAATCATGTGGAACATCCCATTGCTGCATCTTCAGTGTGTGTGTGCGTGTGTGTGCATGAGTAGCAGTAGGTGGATCATTGAGACTGTATCCAAAGACCTGAATTGTATGGATGAATGGCACTACCTGAGTAGTAATTGACAGATTGATGGCACTTAAGAGATGCTGACAGTGTGTGTGTGTGCTTGTGGGAAAAGTCATGGTTCACTGGGGCAAGATGACCAGCTGACCAGATAAAGTGCAGTGAGTCCACATGGATCCTCCCACAAATGCCATTGCCTGACCCGAACACCTCCTGTTTTCCAGGACAGACATCCAACAAAGGCAAAAATCACAGAGGTCCTGGTCTTAATGATCATTGTCTTCGGCAACAGAATGGCCGGCTTTGTGTAAGTACACAGCTATAATTCAATGCAGAGTGACCTCCGACCTCACCCCTAATGGTAGTGTAATGAGAGATGAGGGCTCATTGTTGCATCCATGTTGAAGATTTGGGGTTCTACACTAACGACAGAGCAGTCGGCCCATCTGTCAGATACCGAACATATACTATTTTTGTCTTTTTATCGCACACATGGGCCTATTTACTTTTAACAATTGCTCATTATGCATTGCAACTCTGCATTTTTCTACACATAATTCCATTCCCAGGAAAACTGGATACATTTGTATGGCCTTCATTATTTCACATAGCATATATGCATACTGTATAATACATTTGTATATACTTATTGTAGTCATATATTCGCTTGTTAAGTCGTGACATATGGAATACTGTTTCCAGGTCCAAGTCGCTACTCAGTTCAATTGAGAAAATATTAGTTTATGACCCCTTTTTAGTCAACACATTAAAGTGATTTAAAAAAATAAAATAAAATCATGGTGTACACAACAGTCTCTGGACTTGCTGCATCACATACATCAATATTTTAACAATTTATAAAAAATGAATCTCTTTCAGCCATCTGATATTAGGCATGATTATATATATTGCTATTATGATCAAGATCGAAAGTATTACAGTTCTTTGTAAACTTAACAAGCAGATAGTTATTTTTACTCACATTTATACTTTATATAACATTTCAAAAGTTTGGGCTTGTCAGATTTGTACAAATATTTTCTATTGTCTTTTTTATATTTATCAAAAATACAGTAAACAGTACAATTGGGAACTTGTATTTATTTATTTAATATATTATCATAAATTATTTAAATAATTTATTATTTTTTATTAAATTAGTTTATTTTAATTAATTTGAACATTTATTCCTGTAATATCAAAGATACAGTTTGAGAAGATTATGGCACTGATCTGGTTCAGTTATTATATAATCTAGTTGTGAACAAAGTCAACATGATTATTTCAAGCTATCTAAAATACTTACTCATCTAGAAGTTTCATTTCTGCCAGATACAAAACAGAAAACATGAATATATTTAAATATGCATAAATAAATGCATGACATAATTTGCAGAAATTATAAGGTAATAATTATGAGGTAATATAATTAGAATATAATTATTATATAAAAGTCATAGAAAGTATTAGATAAAATGTCATTACTTCATAATTACATAAGACACATTACTTCTTTTTTTTTTTAAATAATTTTAAACTTTCTATATCAAAACATTACTCGGTATTTAATCATTTAGATTTTGAAGATATTTCTTAAAGTGGCCAGGTGTTTTTTTACTCTTTTTTTTATTTATTTTTATTAATTTAAAGTGTCCGTGATTAAAAAAAAATAATAATAATTAAAAATAATTAAAGAAAAATCTTTATGACCACCCCCCAGACATTTTCCAACTAATCAAGGTGTTCAAGGCTACTAGAAACTATTAAGCAGGTGTACGTTGGAGCTGGTTGGAGCTAAACTGTGCAGAGCTTTGACCCTCCAGGAATTGAGTTTGAGACCAATGATTTAAAGTGTCCTTGATTAAATGTTTTTTTTTTTAATTAAAATAAAGAAAAACCTTAATTAGCCTCAGACATTTTAAAGGTAACTTGTTTTTACTTCTCACAATAAAATAAAAAAATCTGTAATGTTACTATCATGTGGGCCAGTGCTTCTAAAAGAAAAATTGGAAAAGCAAACAGTTTTATTCTACTTTGTCCGGCTGTCTTTCTTGCTCTTTTCAAAGTAGCCTTACTATTCATCTTAACTGCACACTTCATCCTACCTCACAAATAGATCTTCCATCTTTCCGTAAAGCGCTGATCTATTATCTTGTTTTCCCTCCTGGGCCTGATTGCTCTAAACTAAAGTAATAGTGTGTCCTGAGGAGAATTTTCACCCCTGTTTTTATGTCTGTGAAAGGCTGATTACTATTGTGACAGATGCCTCACACAGCTGCAGACATTCTAGCAGACAGCTGAAAATGAACAGTCATTATTTACATTATGTATTTTAGACTCATTCTTGCTGTTCTTGTGTCTTTGCCTCACAATGCTCCCTTTCTCTTCCCCCCCTCCCTTTCTCGCTGTCTTTTTTATGTTCCCGGCTGTTTCTTCATCAAGGTATGAGTGCAGAGACTGATAACTAATTCCAGCAAAGTACAATAACCGAAGCTCCTGTCCCCCAGAGGGGCAGAAAGTAATTACTGACCTCCCACTAGTCGCTCGCATACATGTGCGCGTCTCCCTGCCTCGCTGTCATTTGCTGTTTTGCTTTGACTGATTATGGTTAGCCCTCTGATGCATGGTGCTAAAAATTAAAATGACATTTTTTATAGATCCTTTATGATCTAAAATGTATGCATCAGAGGATTTAGAAAGTTAAACCTGGGTTATTTTAAACTCTAGGATTCCAGGGTTTAGAAATATTTTTAAAACCAATCTCTTCTTAAAAAAAAAGCAATGTTTTCCCCTCAAACTACTGTATAGACACAAACAGTGTTTGCATTTTCAAGTGGATTTTGCTAAAAACATTTTAAACGGCTCTTAATTTATGTCCATGTAAAACTACCCATCCAATCAACAACAATCCATCTAAATAAATCCTTTAACAAAACTCTATTTAAAACTGTATTTATAATTGTTTTCCTTACAATAGCATTGGTTTAAAAGTTCTCCATGTATTTATAGACCATATATGGTGAGGTGATTTTGCACATAACAGCTGCCATATAACATTGTATATAGTAATATACCTGTACATACACTTTTCAATTTGTATGTTTGCAGTCACTATTTACTTTTATTTTTAAAATATATTTATTATCTGTTTTTGTCCTGTCTCTGTAATTTTGTTGCACAGCTCTGTCACGAAAACAAATTCCTTGTATGTGTGAACGCAATAAAGCTCTTTCTGATTCTGATTCTGATACTGACCTGGACAGACTGTTGTACATTTAGTATTGTAGTTTTTTTTTATTAAGAAAAGTTATATTGAAAAAATGTGTATGTATGTGTTTTGACACATATTTAAAATAGGTAATTAGTCATTTAAATGTTTTTTGGGGTGGGGCAAGAAAAAATCCTTTGCGTTTAGCCCTGTTTAAGTCTGAATGTAATTCATAATGGTCTTAAAATGGGCTTAAAATGTCTTAAATTTGACTTGGTGAAACCTGCAGAAACCCTGACTAAATACAGGTGTAAATGGGGTCTAAAACATTTTCAAGTAATCCACTTTTGACCACTTTGGCCTTGTTGACACCTGGTATTAAGATACATTTTCATTGACCCAAACACAAGTGGAGCATACTAAATACAGGTGTGAATGGGGTCTAAAACTGTATTTAGCTAATCCACTTTTGACCACTTTAGCCTCGTTGACACCTGGTATTAAGATACATTTCCAATGCCCCGATCACAAGTGGACCAAATACAGGTGTAAAACCACTTTGAGGTAATCCACTTTTGACCCCGTTTACACCTGGTATTAAGATACATATTTAGTGATCTGAAAAAAAAGGACAATTCTAAATACAGGTGTAAATGGGGTCTAAACCACTTTGAGGTAATCCACTTTTGACCCCGTTTACACCTGGTATTAAGATACATATTCACAGATCCGATAAGAAATGGACGATACTAAATACAGGTGTAAATGGGGTCAAAAACAATTTTGAAGTAATCCACTTTTGACCTTGTTTACACCTGGTATTAAGATAAATATTCCCTGATACGATAAAAAAAGTACAATATTAAATACAGGTGTAAATGGGGTCTAAACCACTTTGAGGTAATCCACTTTTGACCCCGTTTACACCTGGTATTAAGATA
>CAIGQV010014432.1:14344520-14359093 GCA_903798115.1 Danio jaintianensis | reverse complement strand
TCACCAGCGATCTCTTAAGTCCTTGATCGCTGGTGAACATGACAGTAAGATTACTTTTGTCATCTAACGCCTACAGGTGACATTTTTTTCTCCAGGAGACCATTTGCTGAATTTATGGATTATAATGATCATATTATAAATAATGTCAAGTTTCTACAAAAACTGATCATTTAGCTTCTTAAGCCATGCGCCATGCATATTAATTTAGTTGGTCACACTTTATTTTGATGGTCCGTTTGTTAAATTTAAGTTACATTGCATCTACATGCCAACTAATTCTCATTAGATTATAAGTAGACTGTTAGGTTTGGGTTAGTGTTAGTGTAAGTTGACATGTACTTGCAAAGTTTCTTATAGTCAGTTAAATGTCTGTTGAAGGAGCAGTATCAACAGATATTAAGCAGACAGTCTACTAATACAATACAAATGGACCATCAAAATAAAGTGTTACCATTTAATTTTGCCTTTAGCATGTATGTTTTTTTGACTCTCAAAATGCTGATAGCCATTAACTGGCATTTAACAAATCACAGATGACCACAATTTCATTTAAAACAATACATGTTCTACTAAAGAAAAAAACACCACAAATCTTGGTCTAAGTGTGAGTAAATTAACAGCAAATTTTCATTTTGGGTGTAAACTATTCCTGTAAGAAACTGAGCAGAGGAAAAGGAAGTCCAATCAACTCTTTTTTTTATGCACATAAACACGCACACGCACACGCGCACACGCACACGCACACGCACACGCACACACACACACACACACACACACACACACACACACACACACACACACAATCAGTACTATCTATATTAACCAGTCAGAAAGGCGGAGATACAAGCTGTCATTCTGTGTTTCAAAAATACACATTCCTGCCAATGAGAGCGAGCTCACAACACACACTGATTGAGAAAATATACTCTGTGTGTGTGTGTGTGTGTGTGCGTGTGTGTGTGCGTACGTGCGTGTGTGCGTGTGTGTGTGTGTGTGTGTTCAGAGCAGGAGGGCAAACACAATAACTGAGTTCATAGTTAACCGAGAACAATTATATCCTGCATTGTATAAAGAGACCTGCACGGAGGGTTGAGTATTTAACTGCACTAATTAAAACGAGAATTGAGAGTGGGAGACAATGCTTAGCTTTCCATCCGTGACCTTCTCTTCCGATCTCACATACAAATTAGCCGGAAAATGTCACACTCGCGCTCTTCAGCTTCATGGCTGGATTTGTACATTCTTGAGGTAACATTTATTTTCACTAGAGAATTACCATAAACTGTATACATTCGTTCAGGACTTCATTAGCGGGTGGAAATCGAGCCCCCCGGAGTTTTAGCCAGCTGTTTTAAAGTGTACTAAACTAAGCAAACAACATTTTTGTTTGAGCCCCGTAGGCTGCAGTGTTCCTGTGCCGCCAAAAATAAATGTAAAAATATTATGTCTGAGTAGAATGTACTGTAATGAGTTTGGCTTGTGATGCTGCGAGGAGGAACGGGATGGAAAATCGTCATTAAGCACAGAAAGCAAATCACAGATGTAATCCTGTATCATGCTCTGGATCTGGTGCAGCCTTTTTAATTATTAGCCTTCTAATTCATCCAGAACCCAAATGCCAAAACACCAATCAGTCAGCTCATTTCTTTTAAATCTAGTGCCATTTGTGGTCCATTTGTGTCTCTATGACTAATGGCTGATTAACAGGATACTGAATTTAGTTACATACTTGGCCGTAACTTTGTTTGGGCATGCATAATGCCAGACGAATGTGAAAGTTATACTAAAAAAATGTTTTTATTTAAAATAATTAATTATTGTTATATTAATAAATTATTTTTAATATATCTATTTTAATCACCCCAGTTAGGTTTTTCCATTCTTCATAAACTAAGCAGATGTGAAATGTGCTTAACTGTTCTTTTTATTTGCATTTAAATGTGATGCTTTTTCAAACCAGTTGAAACAGATCTAAATATAGATGTGCTTTACATGTTTGGCACCATATTTTGTAATATTAAGTGTCTAATATTAACTTAACTGTCCTGTCAACGGTTTACATATATTATTTGATGTGTCTGAACACTAAAATATTTGAACTTCTACAACTAGAGTGAATGCAAACATGTGATGTAATATTATCACAGAAAAATATCTGTAAATTATCAGTTTTCCATATTTTGTTATTTATGTTTATTTATGCATTTGAATTGCATTATGGGACCTTGATCTTTGAACTTGAAAAGTTGGAGAAAGTGACTTAATAACATTTTTTGTATTTTAAAGTGATATAATGTCTGGGTTGATATTTTTACCGCATTTTTACGGTACATTTTTACGGTTATTTTACAGACTTATTTCTCTCTGAATTATTTCTTATATATTATATTATTTTAAACTACTAAAATGTCAATAAAAGTAACTTTGTTAAACTGTAGAGTTGAATTTTCAACATCAAAAGTTGACAGAGCAGAGACCAAGGTCCCATAATGTAATTCACAACTGTAAATAAACGGAAAACACTTGTGAATCACAAAATAAATTTTTAATTAACAGATTTTTTTTAATAATGTGGTTAATTAGTATTATTTTTCCTTAAAAGTGTCATCGTTTACACACTATGAAAAATGGTGATTTAAAATTATTTAATCATTATTTATTTACATTAATTATTCATAGAAAAAATACTTTTTTCTGGTAATATTTTATATTGTAATTATTTGCTTTGTGTGACTATTTTTGTCATATTCTTTCAAATGATTCATTTTATCATGGCTAATAAATGGAGGGTAACACTTGCTTCATGACTAATTTGACAGTTCTGTCAATTGCTACTATGTGAGACAACCATATGTGAATGTCAGCAATTGTGGAAAAGTGGCTTTATAACAATTGTTTCAACATGATTTAAATCAAGGCACAAATGAAACAAATGCAGCGTTTATAAATGGGTTTACAATGGACCATTTGAGTCGCACACAAATAGCATCTGGACAAGTGACTTTATGACACTTGTATGGGTCAAAATTATTGATTTAGCTTGTAGGCCAAAAATGATTAGAGTATTAAGTAAAGATCATGTTCCATTAATAAATGTTGTACATTTTCTACTGTAAATATATCAAAGCTTAATTTTTAGATAGTAATATGCTCTGCTAAGAACTTAATTGGTCAACTTTAAAGGCATTTTTCTCATAATTTAGATGTTTCTGAATTCTCAGATTCCAGATTTCCAAATATTATCCTCTCCTCTCCCGTACATTATTGAAAAGCTTAATTATTAAGTTTTTGGGTTATGTATAAATCTCAATTTCCAAAAATTAACACTTATGACTGGTTTTGTGGTGCAGGGTCACAAATCACTATCTTATACATTACTGAAAGACACAAGAAAACTCACATCCGTCTCTCTCTCTATCAGTTGGTACTGTATAAACCAGGGCTGTCCATACCTCTTCCTGAACGGCCACTAACCTGCAGAGTTAATCTTAAACTTCATACCTGAATCTTTAAACTCTGTAGAAGCTTCTATGAAAATGTGGTATGTACTTAAACATTTTGCCTGGTTACATTCTCTGGGAAACAAACACATTTGGCACACATGAATTAAAAAAGTAACACTCATTTTCCAGCACAGTTTCATTTACCATAGAAGTGCGGTTGTTAATTTCATAAATATTTGTGTGAATGTAACTGTATAAAACAATTTTTTTTAAACATTCTGTGTGGACATATAGCCTTTGTTTTATAGAAATTTCACAGTAGCCTATTAAATTGAGTGTTTAAAAACAAACAAATCAAACTGATTTTCTAGCACAAATTGCATCATTTTCAGAAAACGTCCCACTTTTAAATGCCACACGATAGACCTTGTATATCATTTCAATAAATTCAGCCAAAGTAAAATCTCATGAGAACTTTCACAAATGAGAGACCGCTTGGAGCCATCTGGTAAAGTGGCAGCATTCATCAGACATTAATGAGTTGTTGTTTTTTTTACCCAACACAAAAAGAAGAGTCTCTAGCTCTTTTATTTTATTATTTTATTTTTTTGGAAAAATGTGTCTGCTTCAAATTTGTCCAGAAATATTTTTCTTTTGCCCAAACTTATAAACATGCTAACAGCTGTCCCATTACAATAAGTCTACATTTTTACATGAACAAAACAGTGTATCATGTTTTGTGGATTTCTTACAAGTACACTGGGATACCATGTACCACATACACCATAGTACATATTTTTTAATGCAACATAACTTAAATTTGATGCATTGCTATCAGTGTTCGTCTATAGTATGATTATCCTGTGGTGAATTATCAACAAAAAACAACAGATCAATACAAATAGTCACTCTCTCACCTATTCAGAATACATATTTACAGCACATTATTTCTCTTTTTTCAGTGGTCACTTCTTCTGTCTCTAAGATAATTCTGCAAAAGAGACATAAAAACAGACAAGACAGGAACTTAAAATATATCTAACCTCCCCCTTTAAGCTATGCTCTTTTTTTTTTGTCAGACCTATGAGGTGTGTATTAGTCTATGCTTGTGTAGTGTTTAATATAAATCAGTCTGGATTGGGACAGCTGATAAACACAGCTTAGCATTAAAAGAGTGCATGACTGCGAAGTTGTGCCGTGCTTCCTCATTTTCGTCACCTCATTCATCTGTGTGGGGTTAAACAGATCACTCTTTTAATTGGAGCCACTCTATAAATCTGCGCTTTGTCATAACAGACATGCTGAACATGGTCACTCCGCCAAAAAACGTCTTCTCACACCTCGGCGAGTGTCACACTGTCAGCTTTTAGCTCTGTGTTTTCACAGGAGAAGACTTATTTGGAGCTGCGTGCGTAAGACACAACAGAAGAACACAAACATATACATTCAAGGCAAAAATAAACAAACTTCAACATAGATATGAAGCCAGTCTCAGTAAAAGGATCACTCCACTTTTTTTGGAAATAGGCTCATTATAAAAGAGTTCATTTTTATCATTTTTTAATCTATTCATTCAATCTTCTAGTCATTAGGGAACACTTTTAGCTTAGCTTAGCATAAATAATTGAATCAGATTAGACCGTTAGAATTTGCAAAAAATAATAATAATAATAATTTTGATAATTTTCCTATTTAAAGGTTGAGTTGTCTGTACTTTACGTCGTGCACCAAGGCTGATGGAAAGTGGCTATTTTCTAGGTCGAAATGGCAGCAAATTTCCTTAATTCATGCGCCAGAATGAGAGTATAGTTCCTAGCCATTGCGACCTAGAAAATAGCAACTTTTAATTTTCCATTGGTTACACAATGTAACTACAGACGAGTCAAGCTTGGGGTGGTCCAGAGTCTATTTTTAAGGCTTGGTTGTGTTTATGGGGTGCAAAGCAATGTGTGCTCATGCTTCATTTGTAAAAAAAATCAAGTTATTTTTTCATATATCTTTAATTATATACTGCTACTCAGCTAACATTAAAACGACTATCATATTTCCTAGTTCCTCCAAAGGCCCACCCTCAAGAGGCTCTGATTGGTCAGCTAACATGCGGTGTGATTTGCGGATTGGCTCCACGTCAACAGGAAGTGCCACGCCTCTACTAGCACGTGCTTTGCCGTTGTGTAAGTATTGTCAGTCAGTGTAGCTGTTAGCCGTATCAGTTTGAGCCTGAATCAGACAAAAAATGAAGAGGACACAGCTGAACCTCATGCCTACCCTCTAAAATAAAATCTGACAAGTGTCTTTCATATATATATTTGTTATAAGTATGTGTAAGTAATATGAAATGTTCACATATCATTTGCGAGTTTGTTATTTGAGATGTAGAATGCAGGGAAAGCGGCCGCATAGAGAGACACTGCAGCGCTTGTGAAGTTTGTGGGTGTTTACAGGGGTTTGACGGATAAATATGAATTTGTAGCTAAATTGTTAAAGGTGCCAAACAGCATTTCCCATTGTTTACGTCCTTGCTACAACATATCGTTAACGATAGAAACTATGCATGTAATAGATCAATTTGAACAAATAAAAATACTTACAGATTGTGGCTCTATTCTATTATGGTCTATTATGGCTTCTTCTATTATGGTTGGAACTGTTTCTTCTTTGAGGAGTTTTTAGCCGAATCCAGCACTGAACTGGGAGAGATTCTGGAAGCTGTCCTTTGTCAAATGCTAGAGCTATATCTTTTTATAATTCTCTGGAACATAATTAAAATTAAATCGTAAGCACGTCTCTCTTTGTGTCATGTCCTTTGGAAGCCCAAATACAGAAACAGAAGAAGCTCTGTGAAAATAGCTGCATTTGGACGGCATTTTAGCTTTCTTTGCTATAACGTTACAGCGCATCTGGCCATGCCCCTTCGCTGCGCGGGGTGTATGCTCATGGTGTATGCGCGTAACCTGAAGCGTTTATGACTTCATTAACCGGGATGCATTTTTTTTTTTGTAGTCCCCAAACTTCATTCGCTGTAGGCTTTGCTAAGTTAACTCTGTAAAAGCCAATGTCTCCCTTTGCGTTGAGCGTCTTACATTCAGAGATGTTGTTTATTATGTTCACACAGCTACATTACACATGAACTAAAATTTAAAATATAATATCATAGTGGACCACCGCTTTAAATAGTAAAATTATCAAAACTTTTTTTTTTTTTTGAGAGAGATGCTAATGGTCTAATCCAATTTAGTGATTTATGCTAAGCTAGGTTAAAAGTACTGAAAGACCCGCAGATTGGCTGAATAGATTTTTTAAAATAGGTAAAACTAAAATGTTTAACTCCAGGGGCTTAAATGAGCTTACAAAAAAAATGAAGTATTCCTTTAAAATGCAAATGCATTCATGCTAGATGCTCTTGGTTTAATATCAAACAGCGGATACCTTTGGAGGGTGGAATAATCCCAAGACAAAATATTCAGGAATCGAGAGTTTTTCCACTTGAACTTTGAACTTGATATGTAAATAGAGCTGAGCGGTGTGTTTCAAGCCATGTGTTCCAGCTCAGTCATGCTGCTCACGTTCTTTGAATAGCTTTTCGTACTCTCACACAATACCTAATCGGCGTGCGTGAAGTCTTCCGTTTGTTGTTGGTCGGTGAACCATTTACTTTGCAGAAATCACGCCGACAATGTGAGAGGCCTTTTATCGCTTCATAATGAAATTTGCTTTGGTGCCTCATAAAACACCTGAACAGGAAAAAAAAAAAGCGGGATGGGAGAAGAGTGCAGCGGGGCTTTGAGCCTGGGTAAACATGGCCTTTAAGAGCCCTCATGTTTACATCTGAAGTCTCCTGACTGCTTAATGAGATCAAGCTGACAATTTACTATTGTTTTAGCATCTACAAATTGTTCCTATATGATATCATACGTAGCATACCACCAACTGGATTAAACAAACAAATCAGATGTCCTGGATGTAATAAGGTTATTTATAAAGAAGAAAAAAGGAGGGAAATGAAGTCCAGTGTAATAATATAAAGCTGATTACAGGATTGCTGAGGAATGTTGCCTTTAAAATTATTGCATTACTGCTTGAAAAAGCTACTAATTACATCACTTTTATGGAAAGTGGTAACACATTAGTTTTGCATTACTTTTTTTTGCATTGCAAAGTGTGTGGGTTGGCTATTTCTCTAAGTTCATCTTTGCAAATTGGGCATAGATGTTCCAAAATGGCAAATATGCTACAAAAGGTGCATTTTAGGTTGTGTTTAGACTTGTTCTCTTGGTTTGCTTAGTACAGAGCAAAAATTACATTGTCTGCTTGGTGTCTACACTACAGACTGATTGACTTTTAAGACATATGTTTGCAGCTTAAAACTAAAAGTGCTTGTTGTTTGTGCATGTTATGCTGTTTTATCAGATAACTCATGAACATCTTAAAAATGTGTGGATAAGTCAGAACCAGGAATTCCTTTTCTGCATTTCTGATGCCACACAACGTGTTTATGGCTGCATCTTGTGAAATCGTATACATTTTTTGGTTGATTTAGATGTCTTTAGTTCATGTTGTGTTCATATTTTAGTGTAGCCATACCAGAGGTTTGATTTGTATCAAGATGCACATTGTTTTCAAATGGCAGTGTTTATGCTTATTCAAATGAACCACAATAACATTGCAATTGCATCAAAGTTTAATCAAACCAAACTTGCATTTTCACACGAGAAACATTTTTTTTTTCAGACACTTGAATGTTAAATGCTTAGTACATGTTATACTTGTGTTGATTCTTGTGCTCAAGACAGAAAATGAGATGTATGCTGATAATAAAGCTGACTCTGGTGGGAAATTTCACTTTTCTGATACTGGAGAATTTGGATTCGATTTGGAAGCAGGCCCGGTACTTGACTTGCATGACTGTTAGGGCAATTAAATGTTCTGGTAGGGTCACATTTTCTAGGGTAATATATTCACATTTAATATATTTACTATTTTCTCAATTTTCAGTTTTGCCATTTTGTTCTGTGTGTGTCTTAAATTAGACAAATCTGTGAAAAATTAGTAGCACAATTGGGAATACCTTTAAATGCCACAAACAATGCATGATTTTCCCCATATAGACAGTTGTGGTCAAAAATGTTGCCCCCCTTGATAAATATGATCAACGGAAGCTGGGGAAATAAATCTGTGTTGTTTATCTTTTTATTTTTCATGCAAAAACGAACATTAAATTGAAATATAACAGAAGACAACAAGTAAGAACTCATTACGAAATATATTTTTCTTAAATATGTGTTGAGCAAAATTGTAAGCATTGTTTTATAATTTTTTTGCAACCTCAGTTTGCCCAGATAACAGCTCTAAATCAAAAAAAAAAATTCAAAACAGAATCTCACTATATACTTCAGGTTTGGTGATCTTGGTGCACTTTGCTTAGTTTCTGTAGGATTTCTTCAATGGTTTGTTTGTGTTAGTTACCAATCTTTATTTAATGATTAATTAGCAAGTGGAAAAATGATGAATTTACACAGGCTTTAATGTATCAAAAATGACATTTTTTTACATTTACATTTGCATTTACATTTTAACCATTTTAAAGTGATTATTCGGTAAACATGTTAAATTGACAGTTCTACTATATATAGTAAAACAAAATAATGCCATTAGCACTGGTCACAGACATGGGAAAAGATGTGCCGTTACTCATTAACCTTTTACTAATAGTTGTCTCTGCATCTTTGCTAAATTCCGGTCAGTTGCTTTAATCCTGTCAATAACAACCACTGTCAAAAGAAGAAAAAGAGATCAGATCGATACTTCGTTCAGATGTTCATGTTTGCCCAAGAGAATGATCCAGGCCTGTCTATGTGTTATTTTTCATTCGGTGGCCACAAACGTGTTCATAACATCCTGTTTCGGCTCATGCTGATATTGACACCAAATATGTGCCCAAATATGGTTAGTGAATACAATTTCTACTGTATTGTTGGGCAAACAGTGAGGGTGTGTGGGAGTGAGCGAGAAGAACGAAAGTGCATTTTTTATTTTATTAGGTTATTTTGTTTTTGTAAGTGAGAACGAAGAGGGGGGAAGAAAAAAAGAGCCAGGCCAGTGAGATAGAGAAGAAAGAGGGAAATGAGAAAATAGACTTCAATTGTCTATTAGAGAGGTTATTGGCCAGAGAAGATTACATTACCTACTCTTTCTGCAAGCTCATTCTCTTTACTCCCGAGAGGCCACCGTCTAATGAGGAGGGTTAGTGTTTAGGCATGGCTATAGCCTCTTACCCATGATGCCTTTGAATATACACAAAGCAATCTCACTCTAAAGCTCTCCAAACTTCATTGCAAAACACACAAAGAGGGATTTAATTCTCGCTTTTCAGCACGCAGCTCACTCTGCTGCACAACTAATGAAGACAACGCGCACATACATGCACGAAAATGAGAGCTACTGAGACCAAAACAATTTTCTTGTCCAGGTTTTGAAAGCAGCAGGCAGAGCAGTGGAATCACGTTGGCCGTCTGTGACCCTATGAGAGAGATAGAGCAGGTTATAAAACTCGGACTAGAAAAGGATACGAAGGAGACCGAGAGATAGAAGGAAAATTGGACAAGGAACGAGAGGGAGAGAGAGCGCGCTGAATGCCAGAGGTTCTCCGATTTCATCCACAGCCATCCAAACCGCAGGCCCTCGAGTTCTCCTCCCCGACACAGCACTGCCTGCCAGCATCCACCACACTTAGCCACATCCCACACCAACCAGCCCAATGCCCCGGCCGCCCACACCACTGCACTCACGGGCTTAGGAGGGGCTGCTGGTCTGTAGTAACTCGGAAATTTTGTGGGCTGCTCTGAAAAAGCAGTGTTGGGAGAGATACTTTGCCTGTTCACAGGGGATATGTGTGAGTTCAAGTCAAACGGATCAAACTGCGGTTCGGCTGGACTGCGCTGGGTGCTGGAAAGATGTTTGCAGATGGTTCATGATCAATAAAGTCCCGGTGTTTGGAGAGAAAAGAGAAAACAAAGAGTTGTGCGTGTGTGTGATTAAAAGGGATAGTTCACCCCAAAATTATACAGTTTACTCCTCCTTAATGACTTCTATGAAACAAACAAAAGTTATTATATATATATATATATATAACAGAAACACTTCAGCATAGGGACCAATTATAACTATTAACTAGAGGCTTATTACTTGACTGTTAGACTGAAAAAAATTATTTCTGCAAAATTGTTGCAAACAATTTATATGTGTTGAATTTAAACAAATTAAATTTTGTAATGTTCAACTTAATTTGTTTGTTTAAATTCAGACCAAATAAATTGTTTACAACCACTTAACTTAAAAAAAAAAAAGTTAATCCAAGGAATCATTTTTGAATATTTTTTTTTCAGTGTACTAAGATATTGGCTGTTAATTAGTACTTATAAAGTATATATTTTGCATGATTTTATTCTACATATGAAACTTCCTATGAGTTAGTGGAGTTCCTCTGGTTGAGATTGAGGGTTGGCTCCGCCTTCAAACCTAATTGCTTTGGGGATAACCTGTCATTGACTTCTTTGGACCCTTTTGAAAATCATATGGCTGGCATTTAGAAGTGGGCTGCTGCATTGGACTGGACTCTTTTTTTTATTTTGTTATATTTAATTATTTTTGTACATCCAACATTGCTACACTTCATTACATATTAATGCATACACGTGCATCTGAAACACTACTGATTGCCACATTTACATATTTTTGCTTTAATTTGTTTAAAATTGTGGGTTTCTTGGATGTCAGTCTTTTTGTTACATCCTTGTGAGCCACAGGCTTAACAACATCCTAATACCATAAACCCTACTACTTATTAACTATTAATAATCAGTAAATTAGGGGTTTATTTAGCTAAATTCATATTTAATGGTCTGTTAATATAATTATATTATGTATCTTAAAAATGTGACCAAAACAACAATAGAAATGTGTTGTTTGTGCCTTTCTGTTCGGCCGAAGAAAAAAAAAATCTTTGAAATGACATGAGGGTGAGTAAATGAGAGAATAGTTATTTGGGGGTGAACTATTCTTTTAATACTGCTAATGGAAGATTCAATAATGCAGTGCAATAGCAGAATGATCATATCTTCAGGGCGATTCGTGTGATGGTACTTTGGTGCATTGGGTTGGTTGCAGGAATAAATGGGGGGTGAAATAGTACGCTGAAATCTGAGTTGAGACAGCTTTGAGTTTGAAAAGATGCCTCAGGGCCAAATGGAAGGATGTAACGAAGTAAAAAAAAGTAGTGGATCTTATTGAACTGTTTTTTTTTTCATTAAGACCTGAGGTTTAAAGAATTACTTCAATGACTTAAGTGCTAATCAAATTAAGGGAATTTTTTGATTTACCAAATACGATCACCAACCACTATATTAGGTACAGCTTGCTAATACCAGTATAGTATAGTACACCCATTTTCTTTTAAACACCCTAAATTCATTGTGCCATAGATTTAACAAGGTTTGCTGGAAAATTCCTGGAAGATTTGATTCTTTATTCACGTGATAGCATGACAGTCACATCAAATTCATCAGCCGCACGTCCTTGTTGTTTCTCCTCTGACCTCTGCATTTTCACCTCCACACCAGCCACTCACTGGATATTTTCTCTTATTCAATTGTACAAAACCCTGTGATAACCACAAAGACAACTAAGCAAAGCCAAATAAAACAATGAGTCAAGGTACTGATCTTCATAAAGTTGAAACGTTATACTTTCATGCTTTCATTTAGCAGACGATTTTATCAAAATCGACTAGATTCATCCTGGAGGCAGTGCAAATTCTCATGGTTGTAATAAAGTTAAAACAAAGTAAGATAAATTTCATTCACAACAATTGATTGTTCTAGAGGCGCTCATGAATCATAGTCCAGTATCCATGATGATTTTGGTTGCCTTTTCTTGATATGCACTCCAGAGTTTTGAAAAAATCTTGCACAGTAATCGAACCAATTGATGTCAAACAACCTCGGTCCATACCAAAGGGTCATACTGGAAATTTGAAACCCATTTATGCCCAATAGGTGAAGCTGTTAAAGGCTCCCATGGCAATCCTGCACCTGTCTGTTGAAAGCAAATTGGGAAAGTAAATAGCATAATAGCGCAGACCTCCACATGTGTTGTTTTCCCACGGCGGTGCAAGAGTGCTCAAAGGTGGTGTGCAATTGATTTCATGCTTCTTAGAGAACGCATACGCTTGTCTTTGACGCCCGGGAGCATTGTGATGCCTCTAAACAGTCAAATTAGCATGAATTAAGTATCCTGGACTGCGCTCTTGCGGTTCTGATGACTCTATGTGAATTTTTACAGGTGAATGGCTTTTTTGGCTGCAGGAACTGTGCGGATGACTATGCTGGACAATGTGATGGACAATCTGGCTCTGGGCAGGAATGGACAAAGCTGACTAAAGGAAAGAAGCTGGAGTCTGAGTCCACAGAGATAACGGCTGAGAGGAGATTCACTCCAACTACATGCTATTATGGTAAATGCTTCCCATCCTCATGCATGACACGCTGCTTAGACAAAAGATGCTCTTCATTACACTTGAGTGCCAAAGATATAGGACATCTGTTTTCTATGGCCATCAGATTATGTAGCACACCAATGCAGGACAATGTCAGAAGTATAAGTTACTTACACTATTTTGATGCTTAAGTCACTGTAATGGATGAATAGAATTTCCTACATCAGACAGCAAAATATAAACTCTGGCAACTATATATACTGTATGTGTATATGTAGATTATATGCAGTGGTGTGAAAGAATTTGCCCCCTTACTGATTTCAATTTGTTTTGCATGTTTGTCACACTTTAAAGTTTTAGATCATCAAGCAAATTTAAATATTAGTCAAAGATAACACAAGTAAACACATCATGAAAATTTTTAATGAAGGTGGTTTTTTATTAATGGAAAACAAAATACAAAACTACATAGCCCTGTGTGAAACAAATATTTGCAGCACAATGATTCACAGCAGACCAGCAAATCCACTTCTGAATGGCTGAAGAAAAACAAAATTAAGACTTTGGAATGGCCTAGTGAAAGTCCTGACCTAAATCCAATTGACATGCTGTGGCATGACCTTAAAAAAAGCACTTTGTGCTCAAAAACCCTTCAATGTGGGCCAGAATTACTCCACAGTGCTGTAACAGACTCATTGCAAGTTATCGAAAACGATTGAATGTTGTTGTTGCTGCTAAGGGTGGCCCAACCAGTTATCAGGTTTAGGGGGCAAACACTTTTTCACTCAGGGCTATGTAGTTTTTTTTTGTTTGTTTTTTTTTCTTAATAATAAAAACCTTCATTTCAAAACTGATTTATGCAAAAAATAAGAAATCAGAAAGGGGGCAAACACTTTTTCACACCACTTTATGTGTGTAATATAGAGCTTTCTCACCAGTTAATGACACATGATATATTGTAGTAATGTTGTCTTTGGTCATCTGGACTATCTGTGTGTTCAAGATCACCCAAAACCTAAAATTCTGTCATCATTTACTCTCGTGTCATTTGTCACAAACCTGTTTGAGTTTCTTTTTTTCTGTTGAACACAAAAGAAACTGTTTTGAAAAATGCTGGAAACTGGTAACCATTGACATAGTATTTGTTTTGAACTATTCCTTTCATGCGTTCAGGAGGTGCGTCTTTGGAAGGTGATTTGCTTGTATGCGTTCAGTGCTATCAGGCTAAAGTTAGCATTTTACAAGAGTTCCTTCTGCACTTTTTCATTCACCTAAACATTCACGCTTAAATACAAACAAAAAGTCTAATAAAATTCTGTACAGTTCATGAAAAATGTACTGGTAATTTTATTGATTTAATGCTGTGTATCAACATTAAACGAAAACAATACGTAGAATGTTTTTTTTTTTTTTAGATCATAAAATGTACCTTATTGCAATTCATTCATTCATTCATTTTCCTTCGGCTTAGTCTCTGATTTATCAGAGGTCGCCACAGCTGAATAAACCGGCAACTATTCTAGCATATGTTTTATGCAGCGGATGCCCTTCCAGCTGCAACCACAGTGCTGGGAAACACCCACACACACTCACACACACACACACACACACACACACACACACACACACACACACAC
>CAIGQV010014432.1:14304261-14334712 GCA_903798115.1 Danio jaintianensis | reverse complement strand
AAAAAAAAAGGATTTGCTTAAATGGCACTGAGAAAAATAGAGCACATTTTTGTCCTGATGGTCAAGCGTCAAGATGAGATTTTTCTACCTATCATAAATTGATTTATGAAAGGAAATAAGGGTGAAATATAACATTTTAACCAAACAAACAAATAGATATATAAATTACATAGAGATGAGAATTATATGAGTCCAGTATGTGTGTGCTTATGTGTGTGTGTGTGTGTTAAATAATGTACCATGAACCATGCCGAAGCACGCTTGTCATCCCCTCCTCTCTCCCCTGACGGCCTGCACTCACACTGCATTTTGCCTTCCGAACCGGAGCATGCCTACATCATTGATGATACGACCGTTCAGTTTAACAGAAGAGAATCGCTCTCATTCAGCACAGTGGACATTGCTTTAATTATATCGTTTTGTATTATTTTATGTCATTTGATATGCAGTGACACGCAGTCAAATATTTTGCCGAACAGATCCACCACTTTTGACGCTCATAAATTATCATAAAAGTCCTCGTGCTGCACGTATTAGGAGGTTTGCTGAAGGTGCAGCTGACATGCAGCAAGGGGTTTGCGTCTTTAATAAACTATGACAGTTCGCGTTCATTGAAAAGTAAGAATGATTAATAAATCCATATGAAACAGTCCCTTAAAAGTGATGTCGCGTCTTCAGTTTCACTCTCAGGCGCGCTTTGCACTCACACTACAAGCATACTGCGCCAAAGCCCAACCGAACCGTGCTCTGCCACACCTCTTCCAACTGGGCCAGGGCCGGCCAACTGAACCGCACATGGGCCCGATTCTGAGCACTTACACTTGTCAACCGAACTGGGAAACGCGCCTGAGCACGGTTCGGATAGTGTGAGTGCACCCTAAATGCGTGACTCATTTAAGTTGAGCAGTATATATATTCATATATTAGTTTTAATTTCAATTCTAAAATATTTGCTCATAAAACTAAATTATTTAGCATTTAATGTCACTTTCAGAATATTTAATAGTATATAAATGTTTAAAACTTTAGATTTAAAGTCAGATTGTGAGTTAAAAGTCTGTGTTCCAGCAGTCTGTGTTCTTCGTACTCAGTGTCTCTGCCGTCTATGGAGGTCCCCTGTTGGATAGTTAGATGTCACTCTGAGCTTCAGGTCCCCACTTGGCATGTGTTTAGAAAAAAAATAAAAAGACTTATTTTCAGTTATACTTTGAAAAAAAACTTAAAAGAAAATTTTGTATGTGATTTTTGTTTTATTAAAATGAGCAGAAACTCTGGTCCCCTCTTGGCCAGTATAGAGCGACAGTCCCCTCTTAGTGTGTGTGCGTGTGTGTGTGCGTGTGTGTGTGTGTGTGTGTTTAGCAAAATGTATGCTGTTAAAACAGTCAAAATTATATATATAAAAAAAGTTCAAATAAAATGAACAGGACAGAACATGTCGAAAATGAATTGTATATAGCTAATAACTTCACAACTATGTTTTAATCAAATGTGTTTATACATTTAGGCCATTCATTTAAATCAGTGGTGTTTTAGTGGCCCCAAAATGCTAATTTACAAAAACGTTAAAAAACGATGCCAATAAAAACGCAAAATAGTGAAAATTAAGGTTAGTCAAAGACAACACAGACAATCTGTTCCACAGTACTAGCAGAAATTAAAACAAGAGCTCATATAAGGCAACAAAGAAGGCTGAGTGAGAGTTTAAAAAATAAATAAATAAAAATAAAAAGCAATGGAAAATGAAGTTTCAGCTTTGCCTCATAAAGTTAATAGAGCTAAATAAATGCTTATCTTAGTCCAGATACTTTGTTTTTGCAGCAAGAGTTCATGCTAAAATGTCTTATTTTTGTCTTCAAAACTTTTCTGAGCTCACTTTTGAAACTCTTTTGCTCAAGACAGATCTAAAGACTCAACAGATGCCTCAATTTGCACTTCTTTTAATTGCATTGCTATGAAAAAAAAGATATTAAAGAGATCTCATTTGTCATTTTTCTTCTTGTGGGATTTAAATCTGTAAAGGGGGGAAGTATGTGGATAAGTTAAAAGATGAGTGGAAATGAGGAAAAAGAAAGACAAAGTCAGGCTCCAAGGTGACTGAGATTGATCTATACAAGAAGAGGGAGTATTATTTGCAATAAATCAAGCCAAATATTAAGACATGCAATAAACACTTAAAATACAATACAAAAATCAAACCAGCCAGTAGGTTTATGTGCAATTTGTAGTACATAACAAAAAAAACACAGTTTAATTTACTGTAATCATTTTAAAGAGACAGTTCACCTCAACAACAAAACAAAATGCTGTTAGTTTACTCATCCTCAGCCCACCAAAGATTAAAGTTAACATTACAAAAATTTTTAATATTGTAATAATAATAATAATAGTACTGTAATTTAGGGGGAAATTAATGTTCATTTTCTTAGACAGACCTTTCTTTTCACTTCATAAGCCCTCAATGTTCCATCAGGAGCCACGGGTTTTAATTGTGTGGTAAAACTTTACAATAGCTTACATTAGTTAATGTGTTTGCTAACATGAACAACCAATGAATGATACATTATAGTATTTAATTGTATTTGCTAATGTTAGTTAATGAAAACACAGTTGTTCACTGTAGTTAACCGTGCATTTACTAATGTTAACAAGCATAAATTTGAGATTTAATGATGCATTAGTACATGTTGAGCTATGATTAATAAATATTGCAGAAGGATTGTTCATACTTAATTAATGTTAGTTAATATTTTAACTAATGGGACCTTATTGTAAAGTGTTTTGTTTTTGTACTCTCAAAGTTCAGGTAGCTGTTGACATGCATTTTATAAATTATCAATGACCATGTTAGTTTCAGCTAAAAGTATTATCAATGTTCTGCTGAAGTAAAATATATCCTTACCAAGATCTCCAGTGGTTTAAGGATGAGTACATGAACATTATTGTATTACACTTTTATGATCATTTTTTTCTGCCTGTACATCTGAGAAAAGTGCCTGAATGGAAAAGTAAGAAAGAGTTAAAAGAGGAATAGAAATGAGAAGACGAAAATGGAAAGAGAGAGAGAGAGAGACAGAGGCTCCAAGGTGACAGAGATGGTATTGATCAGCTTGTCGAGAGTCTGGTTTTGAGAGCGAGGCCTTTGCCACTGACATTAACCTTGCTGCTCTGACACCAATAACAGCTAATGCCTGCTGAGAAGTGATTGATCTAATGCTGTCCTCCTGCACAAGCTCTCTCACACACACATGCATACACACAGACACACAGAGATGTACACACTCACTCACTTCATGATGTCAAGCAGCCACAAAATGAATCTGGTGACAGGAGAAATGGCTTGTCGATACTGACAGCAGTCTGGACGGACACTCATATCTGTTTCATGTGAAATATGGTTCATTAAGAGAATAGTTCACACAAAAATGAAAGAATGTTGCTCCAAGCCTGTATTGCTCCTATCTAAAAATGTCTGAGTCAAACTTTTTGTTAAATTGTTATGAACATGAATGAGGTTCTGTGCTGTGATGCTGTGAAAGTGGTTTACTGACTTGTTTGTTGTATTCTAAGACTACTAAATTCTAAAGCGACATAGTTTCTCAAGTAAATACATTTTGATAACAACAACCCAAAAGGCAAAGTCCCTTTAAGTAAAGTCATTTCACTCGCCGGCCATCTTTGAAACACTTCTCGGGCAGTATGCTCGGGCATTCTGTTTGATTGGGGAAACATCAAATTCTCCAAAACTGCTTGCCAAGCTTACGATTGAATTTCATATTAGGAATCACCAATAAAATTAAACAACAACTGTCTCTTTAGTTTCATTTCTAAACATCCAAATCACACAAAATCTGCAGAAACTCATGTCTGCTCTGAGCCCCTCCCCCGGAGTATCGTCAGTCTATAGAGATTGGTGATTGGCTCCTGTACTAGAAGGCGGGCTTTATTCGCCATATAGCGATCGATGATTGGCTCCTGTACTAGTAGGCGGGGCTTAATTCGCCATATTGACCGTTACACTTTTCCCCATTCAAAAAGATGCAAGTGACATGTCTTGTGTATTCTATAGGCTTTGCAAAAGGTAACACTTTACTTGAAGGGGTGTTCTGTCTTGGAACCTTTATAATATGGGAATGAGATTGTGTGCATGCTTAAGACAACTGTTATTAGGTGTCTTTTGCTCAGTTATTTCATTTTAAATGCAAATATGACATTGTTTTTATGACAACTTGACATAAATGCATCACAACCAGTCTTCATCTGTGTCATGACAACTTGACATTACCAAGGCAACATAACTTGTCATAAATCTGCCATAAACATGATTGTCATGAGGCATTATAATTGTGTCATGAATATTTTTCTGATTACGTTTTCAATGGAACAAACTGTATTTGTCATTAAAATGTCTCATTCAAAGTGTCATTACTCTGTGAAATAATTCTTAACAGCTTCATTAATATTTAACAACATTTTAATAACAAATTTAGCTTGTACCACTGTAGTTGGGGTAAAAAATTATATTAATTACATGTATATACATGCATGTATGTTATAAAATTCATGACATTTATAATGGCTTCATGAAAATCAAGTTTATGACAGATTTATGACAAGTTTTGTTGGCTTGGTATTGTCAAGTTGTCATGACAAAGACAAAAACAGGTTGTGATGTAGTTGTTTATGTCAGGTTGTCATAACAAACAATGTCATCTTTGCATTTAAAATGTCATAGTTGAGTGAATGAGTTAATGACAGTTGTTATAAGCATAATCAGTTTAATGACAGTCTTATGAACACCCCTTTAAGTAAAGTGTTACCAGAAAAAATATGTGTGTATATATATTACAAAATTATATGTCTTATGCTGGGTTCACACCAAGGAGAGAGCACAGCATTACTCTCTCTAGTTTATTTGTGGGATGTTTTTCCCCTCACACATATGTTTCACTTCAGTTCAATTATTTGAACTTGCTTGGTAAACTCTAAGGTGAATCATATATGTTTGCGGCAAATGTGTTGTGTATTCCACATCATTCCTTCTGTCATAATTCACCTCTATTCATGCATTTCCATTGACTTTGTATCTAGTTTACTCACGCAAATACTTAATTCTGTGTTCGGTGTGAAGCCAGCATTAGAATAGAGCTAAAATGTCTTTTATGATATTTTTATAAAACTTTTTTTTGGAAAAAATTATAACTAATACAGATATAAAGATAATATATAAAGTGTATACAACTTGTCGTAGCTCCTGAATGTGACTCAAAAGTGTATTTTATATATAATAAAAAATTAAATGATAAAATTGATCATATAGCTTCAGCAGACTTGGTATATTACTTTCATGAAGCACTTTTATGTTACTTTTATGATGCTTTTGATTCTTCATTTTTTAAAGCTTGAACTCTCCAGTCTTAATGTATAACTTTAATTGCAGAGGGGAAAAGCCACTGGTATATTATTAAAAGCATAAATTTTACCTTTTATGTTCAACTGACAAAGAAACTCATACAGGTATTGAATGACATGAGGGTGAGTAAATGATTTTTGGGTGAACTAATCCTTTAATTTACTCTGTCTCTGGTCTAACAGATGCGACTGCCTGACCTTTCCTGCACAGATCTGCTCCTCTATTCATCTGGAAAAAATATTTTTTCAAGATGTTCTCCAATGCCGGTAAAAGCAGGTAAGGAATTTTCGGCAGTGGGCGAGGCGCTGAGATGCAGGTCACATTCGAATGTACATGAGAGAGGATGAATTCCGGGACCTCAGACAATGGGGCCACTGTTAAAACAAAGTTCTTTCGCACGGCCCGGGTCTGGAGGTGCACTGACAGCTCATGTCATCCCACCCCGTCTGCGTTTATTTTTCAGTCATAGTCATAGAGTCATTTCAGCATGATGGAGGCTGGGTGGTGATCTTCATAGACATGCATGTACAGATACACAAACTTAAGTCTGACTTCTCAACTTCCTCAACACAGTCCAATGAAAATTTGTTGGTGTGGAACTCCAAAAAAAAAAAAAAAACAGATTTCTTTTTATTTATTTATTTTTTTTTCAAAATTCAAGGTCTGTAGATGTACACACACAGACAACCAGAATGAGCCTTGCCATCTATAAGGACCAGTGGCTGTGACTAAGCCTGCATGGAATCTGGAATCCACAGAACATTTTGCAGACCTCCACGAATTCAGCACACACGTCATTCAGCAGGAGAAGACAGATGTGTTATGTTTATTTATATTTTGACTAATTTTAAAACCATTCAGCTAGCAATTAGGGCTTGTTCAGTCAGGCAGCAAAAATGAAATTGTTTTTCGGATCAATCCTCAACTCATAACCCATTTCATTTTAAGAGGTCTGAGTAAGAAAAAAAAAACACAAGCCTTATTATTCATGCATCTTTGTTCAATATTTCACGTTTGCTGTTGGTGTTGTTGTTTTTATTGAGGAATGTTAGACACTCGCTCAGCATTTTATTTGGTATACCTTCTCATTCAAAAGTAACTTAAATGTTGTTATATGACTGTTTTATTTGTGTATTTGGTGTAATTCAATGTTTTTATGCATTTTAAGGCTCAAAAACACCTTATTTTACCCATACTGTACATTATTGTTGCTGGTCTCTGCCTCATCTATCTGAAACGTGACAATTTTTACAAGATTATTATTATGAAAAGCATGATGTGCTCTGATTGGCAAGCTATCCAGTGCAATGTGATTGACCAAATACCTCAAATGTGTAATGGAAAGTTAAATTTCTTATAACTTTAGACTGAATCTGATTACTTCTTTCTTTGTCTATACATTTGGGTAGTGTTTTGAAAATATTCTTCACCAACCGATGATTTGTGATTTTGAACAAGGTGTTTTAGAGTGGATGAAACTTAATTTTCATAAAGAATATCTCTAAGTTTGAGACTTTAGACATCGTTTACACTAGGGCGCTTTCATTTTAATTTGTATTTTTAAAAAAAGAACACTCCTCATCCTGAGTTTTCATTGTGTTTCAGAAAAACAATCTGTCCATGCTATACATCCTAATATGCATAATACATGACAATTTATGCTCACTGGGCATATGCATATTTTGCCAGCATCCATACTTTCAGTCTACCAGTTTTGTAATGGTCATAAGTCTCCGTAACCCTGGACCAAGCGGTATCTTGAGCAGATGCTGTGGTGGTTATGGAGGAGTGGAGAGCATGAGACTTATTCTTGAAAGACCCAGTGACAGACGAGTCTCTGCATTTATCCCGTGGGCCAGCCTGTACACCCGCCGGTGACCTACTCACACCTGCAACTTCTCCACGATGGACGTCCAGCATTCTCCAGCCCATTTCACCTAGACCTGCACCTAGACTACAGCTCTGCACAAGAAGTTTGGTCAGAGGAGAAATGGTCGTGCCCAACTGAACCTGGTTTCTCTCTAGGTTTTTTTTCCTTCACTTTCGTCAATTGGTGAAGTTTTGTTGCACAAAATGCCCATGATGGGCATGGTCAGAAACTATATTCATTCGATTGTGAAGTCTAAGCAATGCTCACTAACCATTAAGGGGCCCAAAGTTTGTCAAGACAATCTCCACCATACTATCACACCACCACTCTCAGCCTGAACCATTGCAGGAAGGGTCAAAGCTTTCATTCTGAATGTTGCTGCAGAAATCGAGAATCTACTGACCATGCAAACGTTTTTCCAATCTTCTGTTGTCCAATTTTGGGGAATTAATTTCCTGTTCTTAACTGTCAGGATTGGCACCGGCCTGATCTTCTGTTGCTGTAGCTCATTTGCTTCAAGATTTGACATGTTCTGTGATCAGAGATTCTCTTTTGCTGACCTCAGTTGAATCACCTGTCATTTGAGTTAGCCATTCTCCTCTGACCTCTTGCATCAACAAGTTTTTTCCCCCCACTGAACTGATATTTTATTTTTTCGGGCCATTCTTTGCAAACCCTAGAGACTGTTGTATGTGAAAATCCCATTAGATCAGCAGGTTCTGAGATACTCAGACCAGCCTGCCTGGCTCCAACAACAATGTCACTTTCAAAGTCACTTAAATCACCTTTCTGATGCTTGGTTTGAGCTTTAGCAGACCGTCTAGGCTAAGTCTGCATGCTTAAATGCACAGCTGCCATTCTGATTAGGTGCTTGCTTTAACAAGTTGTTTTGAACCTGATAAAGTGGCCAACGAGAGCATATTACATTACATTACAATGATTAGGGGTCAGTATATGACTTTCTTAAAACAAATATATGAAAAACGGCAGTGCAAAACAGCATTTTATCTTATTTAAACCCATTCCACTCCTCCCATTAATAATGTAAAGAAACTTTTAAAGAAGTTTGGAGATGATTCCATCATGTTAATATAAAACTCAAGGTTACAAAATCGTCTAGTTCATAATAACACTCAAGCTCACATGCTTGATTAAAATTGCATCACATTAAAACGACATTACATTGCAGAAAATAAATCTTCTACTGTGAATTTTGTGACGGCAGCAGTAACATGAGATCATTATGTGGATGGAAATCCACCGAGACTTTCTGGAACATTGAAACGGGTCAGTACGGGTGAAACTTCCAAGTCACCCACCACAGTTTATTCAGTTTTGCCATCATCCATATCATCTCTGTCTCTGAAGCAGCTCATCCCTCCTGAACTCAGCTTTAGGAACATTCCATTCTCGCAGCGCCAGTGTGTTTGTGTGTTTTGAAAGGTCTCCTGGTTCTGGGTGACCTGGAGCTGAAGTGCTGAGAATCTGCTAGAGACCTCTTCATGACTTCTCTGTAAAGACAAACAGTCCATTTCCAGAGCATTTTGGGTTGGGGTCACATGTCGTGACGTTGATCCGACACGGAAAGGTCACACGCTGGACTTGTTCAAACTCTTTTATTTTGTGCCTCAAGGAATTTAAACAGACTTTAACACTCAAAGTACAACATTTTGATAGTTTAGTGTCTGGATAAGTCTGAAGGTTTGTTAGTGTTGTTTAACTGCTTGGCATAGGGTCACTTGTTGCAGGAGGGATTAGGTTCCTCCACAAGTGGATCATTCAGAGCTGACCTTAAAAACGTTTGGCTAGTTGACTTTCTGCTTCCTTTTGGCTCAGTGAAAACAAAATGGAATAAATAAACACTGATAGAATTGTTAAATCTAATGTTGCACTGCTATAGAGGAAACATTTTAAATGATAAAGAAGATTTTTTAAAAGTATTTTGGACATTCATTTACTGCATTTTGGGAGCTTCAAAACAAACATTTTTGTTTTGTGTTTTCTGTGACAAAAAAAAAAGACATTTAGTCTGTAATCATGATCAAGTACTTGACAACCAATATTTTTATTTTTATTTATTTTTTTACAAAGAAACAATGTCAACTATTACACTGGCATGCATAATGCAGAGTTTTCAGTTACGTTTGCAAATCCGTTTTGACAACATTGTCAACTATACCGGAAACCTTTCTGTTTTTAGTATATTGTTATGGTGTAAACATCTCATAGATGCAAGATTGTTCTCTCACAATGTGGGACGTTCCAGAATGGATTTTGCCAGAGTTATTAAAATGATTTAAATCCAGGTGAAGATACATTTTGTCCTATGATAAGAAAAATATATCACCTTAATGACACAATAAGAGTGTTTTAAAAATGTTTTGGAAAAATACACATCTGGTAACAGTACTGCAATATATATGTTGTTTCTTGCATCACAGAAGTTTGGGGAAAAAAATGTCTAGTGAGCGGCATTAAACGTTAAGCATGTTTCTGACGTGTGAATTGATAGTGATAAAAATGCATTTAAACTGTGTCATTTAACAATGCTCCTCCATGTCTTGGAGCTGTTTTATTTTGGCTCACTAGACTAGAAAATGTTGAAATAAAATGCCACTATACTGCTTATTTCAACTGGAAACTGCTGAACTGTATAGAGTATGCATGTATTTTGGGGTCCATTTAATTAAAGTCAGTGAACAAACACTAGACCCCACTAACTTTCGTTGTACAGTATGTACCCTTAAGTTTATATATATATATTTTTTTTTCTTTCATTCCACACAAAAACAAATCATACAGGTTTGGAACTACATAGGGTTGCATAAATGATGAGAGTTTTCATTTTGGGTTGTACCTTTAAACTGTTTTTCTTCCCTTTATATATTTATTTATAATTACAATATGGGTCAATGAAATTGCGGCATATTCATTGTGATCTCTAAAGCCTCCAACATATTCTCAGATTCATTTCATTTCTGTCTTTGAGTTGGATTTATTTGTTGTCCAGGAAGCCGTGTCACATATGGCCTTAATGAGTTTCTCAGTAAGTACCCTCTGACAGACATAACTTGGGCTTTGGTGCTTTTGACCCCAGCTGGACAGTTTCCGTCAACTGCTGAATGACAACACTCCGTAAAATGGCCTGATTAGGTATGTTCCTTCCCCCACAAAAGCCATCAGAAAGCAAGACCACATATGTTTGTTGAAAAGACCAGCACTGCTCGTCTGACTCATTTCCGCCACTGTGAAATGTTTATTCTGAACGGTTAATAGCGAACCGGTTTTAAGAAATGATTCAGTGAAATCTTTACCTTGTCCAATATGCATCAAACATGGCACAATGAAACATTTACCTTGTTTTTTTTACCTCTTACTCTATCTATTTTGTACAGTTTTGATGCAATCATTATATCTACTGTTGCATTAATCGGATTCAGAAGGCGTAGAGAAGGTGGTCAGCGAGTTGGCTGGGGGTTTCAGGAGTCTGGTGTCTGATTGCAGACCTCAGGCTGAGTCTGACCGCCGCGGTGATGATCGGTGATCACATCAGTATTCTCAGACAGGGAGTCACCCTTCAGCTCTTCCCCTCCGCTTTGCTGATGAAATGCTGCCATGTCTGAGGGCAATGCTAAAAATGCAGAGAGGAGGGGGATTTACAGGTTCTTTTGTAAGTGTTAAAAAAGACAGTAAGAAAAGAGGATAGGAACGGGAAGAGGAACTCATCCAAGCTAAATAGAATTGTAAATGAAGCTTGGGAGGAGCATACTTTTCATAATCCTGTCAATCACAGAACGTACGCCTGTGATAATCCTGCTGACATCCTTCCACTACCTCAATTGCACATTGCTCTTTTTTTATATGTATTTATTATTATAGAAAACAAATAATTATCACAGTCTTCCAGACAGATTGTTGCTGTCTAAATAATAGTAATGGTGGTAGGGAATATTCATGAATTTTCTACAGGTTACACAGTTACAGTATGTCAGTAAGGTGATGGTCTTTATGAGTGAAACTTTGAATTATTTATTGAAGTGAATTTACATATTCACACTTCTAAACATGCCGATGGTCAGCTGTTGGGGTGTCAGGCTATTTTGTTTAGTGTGTTGCCTCTCATTGGGTTAACATTGGAGGGAGCCCAGTTCAGCTTGCACAATTGCCGTTTTTCGTCAGTGAAAGAGAGCACTCTGATTGGCTGTTGAGCTACAAATCAGAGCGCGAGAACAAAATCTGAATTGACAAAACCAAGCAAACAATGCAAGTCAAGAGGGAATACAAAAAGCCAGCATTTCTTAAATATTTGCAAACGGTATGCATTATCAAATTATCAGACATATTTGCATGAGCGAATCCTAAGAAGTACTGTGAAAAAGGTGCAAAATGCTGCTTGTATGTGTGCAGCACTAGTTTCATATGCACTTTGTGGAATGACAGTACAGACTTCTATCACCTGCGGATATGTAAAGATGCATCCCGTCACGCAGCTGCAGAACGTATGCTCCTGTTTCAGTCAGCTGTCATGCATTTGGTGTGTTCACATGCAGCTTTTTGGACCAGATGTGACGAGATGCAGTGACAATGCAAAGTGACAATACATGGTTGGTTTTAATCATTTCTAGTTCCTTGACATCAGTTTTGTGTGTTCAGTGTGTTTAATGGCTTAAGAGGCTGTTTACACTACACTATTTTAGACTAATATTGGAAACTTTTTATATGTGTTGAAGGTTTATTTACATGACAATATTGTTTTTGGGACTAAAAAATGCATAAATTTGAAAACGAGTTTCAAAGTGGGAGTTTTTGAAAATGCATCCTTTGTTGTACAAATGCATCCTAATGGTACTGTTTCCTGATAAGGTGACAACACCAAATTCTAGTCTGGCATACACAGTACATGCTGATTATCTTGATAATTTTGTTGTAGATGTAAATTTTTTTTAAATGCAAGGGAAAAACATTTCAAACCCAGGCTTATTGTGGATACGTACCCAGGTCTACATTTCTGGAGACTGCAAAATACGTACCCAGAGCTACGTCTGCTTGCAGTTTTTGTTTTCACAAATCCAACAGAGGCCACTGTGTACATTTTTGATGATCTCAAATTTCTCTCATACATGCCATTTGCGCGTCCTCTTCTCGTGTAATTACTTCTCGAGGCCGCAATATGCATTTCAGTTGACCAGCTTACTGTCGACTGACCAACTGATCCACCAACCCCCTTCACTAAACCTAACCCGTATTGTTTTCTAAAGCAATCTAGAAAAAAAAGCTTTCAGATTTTACCACATTTTCAGGCAGTTTTTTTGCTTTTTTTTTTACCTGGTTTTTGGAACCATTCTTCGCAGAACTCGAACTTCGTTGTGGTTCACTCCTCTCCACATCCCAAGTCCATTGGGGTAAGTGGTGAGCCACTGGGCAAACACCAGAAAAGCCGTCCATATGGAGGTAAGAGCGTTGTGTAAACGTAGTTCTTTTTCTTTTGTATTCAACAGAACAAAAAACATATACTGGTTTGGAACAAGGGCGAAACGGTGGCTCAGTGGTTAGCACTGTCACCTCACAGCAAGAAGGTTGCTGGTTCGAGCCTCGGCTGGGTCAGTTGGCATTTCTGTATGGAGTTTGCATGTTCTCCCCGTGTCCAAAGACATGCGCTATTGGTGAATTGAATAAACTGTATATGTGTGAATGAGTGTGTATGGATGTTTCCCAGTACTGGGTTGCAGCTGGAAGGGCATCCACTGTGTAAAACATATGCTGGATAAGTTGGCGGTTCATTCCGCTGTGGCGACCCCTGATGAATAAAGGGACTAAGCCGAAGGAAATTAAATGGTTTGGAACAAGTCAAGGGCAAGTAAACGATGGCTCATCTTGTGGGTGAACTATCTCTTTAAGGTTGTGTTTAGCCAACTGCTTTACCATTCCCATAGAAACATAATGCCTGAACTGCTCCCGAAAAGTTCATATTTTGTTAATTTCCAGGATATTTCCAGCATAAGCAAGCGGTCATTGCTGGCCATCCATCTTCTTACCATATGCTAGTAAACAGTTGTTCCCAACTTTGGATTGTCTTTCAGTACTTTATGTTTGTATATGGTGGGCTCAGGCATGTGTTGAGGAAACTGAAGCTGCTTGTATGCCGTTTTTACAGCTGCGCGCTTTGAAGGCTGCTGTTATCAAATCCCAATGCTTTTCACCATGCTTGTTCACTGTTTACATATCATTTATGGAATTTCTTCTCCTATAAAACATCAACAGGAAAGTTTGCAGCATTTAAGCTTTTTTTTTTTCTTTTCTACCTTATCATCAACTACATTGTCTGGGAGTCCAGTACAGCGGCAGCACAATCAAAACAGACAAAGCTCATGTTTAGATGATGCTATCGTCTCAGTTTCAAAGCTAAAGTGATTTATGTCAGCTTCCTAACATGTCTGTGCCTGCTTCGGCTCATTGAGGCATTGTAAAGTGCATTCGCTCCTTTCAGACCAAAACAGGAAGTACAAACAACGCACAAACAACAGCCTAATCGCTTCCTGTCAGAGGTCTTTTGCGGAGCACGACCCGTAAGAAAACAACAGCGCTGTTGGTCAGATGGGGAGATAAAGAAAGGCCATCTCTTTCATCATTTTCCCATCTTATCAGGCAAGCACAATGCTTCGCAAACTTGTTTATAGTTGTAAGAGATACATATTTTACGATCACCCACACACTATGCTTATGGACAGCGGCCAGCAGAACATATTACAGCTTCAACCCATGTGTTCTTGCCCACACACAGTGACACTGGCATGATCTATAGGGAGAACCCCATTAAATTGTACACCCGGGTCAGATTTATAGTGAGCATGGACCCCCCCAAAAAAGATCATTAGATGAACATATTGAATTTATGTGTATATGTACGCAAGTACCTTTTGAATTTGTGCCTGGGGATGTGAATATGTTTGTTGAAACTTGTGTACCTGTACATTGAACTGTACAGCATGTGCTTTATTGTTTATGTTCATGTGTAGATGTGTGTGTAGGGAGGGGTTGAAGCCGTGGAGAATTGGAATCTGGGTTATTTATGTATTTATGTTGTGTTTGTGAAATCGCACTGTAGTCTATAGGAGTATGTGTCTTCTTGAACTTGTATTTATTTGTGTTGCGCCTAAGGCAAGGGTTGAAACTAGAGGTCTGAAAATCCCTTGGGGTCAAGAATGGAGCTATAACTTTAAATTCACACCATGTTATCATCTCAATCCCTCTCTCTTTCTCTCTCTCTCTTTCACACACACACATACACATGGACTAATTCTTTTTTATAGGTTTTTAGTTCAAAAGCTAGCAGTGTTTCTAAATAATTGAATTGATGAATTTTTGCTGCACAAAATATGTTTCTTATTATATTATAATATTTTAAATATGTTTATATTTAAAATGTCAGAACATTTTTATTGCATAAAAAATAACAAAATGGTGCCATGTTTATATTCATTTAGACAGCACAATACCAATGTTTAAACTTAAGGGTAGGGTTGCACCAGCTGTTCGTAAGTTCTTTCTTAAACTGGAACGTAAAGTCCACACTAGGGGCTTAGTAACTACTAGCTAGTTTGTAACTAAATTTGTTCTTACTTCGGTTGCACCACATGTTCTTAGGGCAAATCGTAGTCAGTAGGTCGTAAGTTCTCTGTAAAGTTGTGCGTAGTTGCATTGAATGACGTAATAATCAATAAAAAGCATTTAAATAGTTAAACTGCTTTAAAATTCTGCAACTAATGCGTCTATATATAACTGTCCTATGAAAATTTAATTATAAATTACATTTTTATAGTACATTACATTACAGTCAGTCACTAATAACAGAAGACGCACATACATGCATACACGCGAAATACACATGAAGTTATCAAAACATTAAACTTGAAATTTTTTTTATATCCTACACATGAAAGAGAAAAGAGCAGGGAAAATAACTCAGTCATGAAGAAATTCTCGTTTTAATTGATGGATACAATAAACACAAATTAAACTTCTTTCACAAACCGAAAAAAAAAGCAAGATTTGGGAGGAAAATAAGGCTGTGAGTAGAGGGAGATCATACTTCATTATAATCGCGAGCTCCTCAATGTAAACTAATCTCGCCGTCGTCTCTTTTCTACTGTTATATATGGGGGGAGGCTGCCGTAAATATTTAGTTGGAACATAGCGTCACGTTTAAACTAAGTTCAGTGGTGCAACACAAAAATATTTAGTAGTGCGTAAATTGTAACTTAGTGTCCCTTTAAGTCACAACTAGGCTACGTTTTTACTTACGCACTGCTGGTGCAACCGGCCCCAGATTACTATTTGGTGTAATAACCCTTATTTTCAGTCACAACAAAAGAAAACATTTGTTATTTTAAACAATTGTCATTTTCTGCAAAAATGCTATAATTGACAATATTTGTATGTTCTCAAACCTTTGTAGAATCAAACAAATATTAACACATTAACATTTTACTAAGCCCATCCCTAATCCAGGAATTAAACTGAGAAGATGACCCACATGACCCCAAATTTCAATTGTTTAAAATAAGATGAATAGATCAAATGAAATACATGTATTGAATTTCAAGTACTACATATAATACCATATTACATATTTAGACCTCTATTTCATTTTATTTAAAAATACATTTCAAATTAGATATATATTAGACCATATTATATTATTATACTATATTTCACTTAACTAATACTTTAAATTATGTTTACATTATCAAAATAGCTTCTTGAGCACGGAACGTTTGAAGACACTCAACCACAAACAGTTAGATCACTTTGAAGCACGCTTTCTCATTGAGCGGAGCGGCTCTGGAAAGAGTCATATCCTGAGACCATTCAGGACATGACACAGAGAACGTCCCGCCAACTTTCTGCCTTTGAAGTCCAAAACATCTCACTGGCGAATCCATTTTACACTTTTGACCCATTTATCACTGTTTTGACAAGAGAGAGAATGCATGAGTAAGCCAGTCATAATCACCAAGCTCTTCTGGCAGTAAAGAAGCACCAGGCCTCAGAGATTGTCTCTACTTGCTTTCTGTCAATGATGGTAGAGGGGAAAAAATACTTGTAATAGATACATGCTCTGGTTTTTCTCAAAAGGCCTTTTGTTTTATGGAGAAATCTGTCAGACTTAAAGAGGATTTAAAGGGGTTTGATGTGCAATTCTAGAATGTACATTTATCTTCCTGATCCAAAAGTCACATGAATGCTAATTAATTGTAAACTCTAAATGTGGAGATGCATTAGACCACACATTTTTGGTGACATACTGTAAAGTGAAATTTGGTTTTGCAAGTTTTAGACTCTTCTAAAGCATAAAAATACCATCATATGTTTGCAGATATTTAAGAAACATGTTAAGTGAACAAACTTTTTTTTATCTGAAAAACAATGCTAAAGTCAGTTCCCCAGCGGGAGGGGAACTTCAATGCTATGTGGAAAAACTTCCACTATGGGGATTTCGTCAAAAACCAATCATCTGAAAGAGTAATAAAATAGGCCAATGAAATGCCAATGAATTGGTGGCATCAGCGTACACAGCTGGAAGCAATGACAATTATTTGTGTATAAAGATGCCAGCCATGCATAGCAAAGACACCTTTTCGCTTTCAGAGCCGAACACGCTACTGAGAGAGTCCACCAAACCTCCTTCGAGAGAGGTAGAGAGAGAGAACGAGAAAGCTGCCGGTGTTTGGCAGATCTGAGGGTTATAGTGGGGGTCAATCCGCCACCCTTGGGCTTGCGGACCTCCCATTCCTCAGCGCGCTCCATCCAAGCTTCGAGTGAGAGAAGCGCACCATCCTCTGCGATGATCGCCCTCTCACTCGATGACGCAGAGGACCAGATGTCCATCGCTGCATCGGAGGGTGGGCTGTCATTTTCCGATGACAATTCGGACCCGCTCCTTCCCTCAGGGGTGGTAAGCGAGGCTCCGGATATGGAATCTGAGATGATGGCCGTGCTAACCCGGGCTGCTTCGGCGGCGAGGCTGGAGATGGCTTGTCCCCCAGCTCCGCCGCCGGACCTTTTAGGGGTGTGATGTGGAGAATATGAAGGGGAAACCATCTAAGCCTCCCGTCCCCTCCTTCCCGGAGGTGCACAGTAAGTTTACACAGCGCTGAGGGCACCTTTTTCTGCCCGGTCTGCGTGAGCTCCACCCTCACCTTCCTCGATGACGGAGCAGCCAGGGGGTACGAGGCGAATCCCCAGGTCGAGTGTGCTAGCGTGGTCAATATTGCCCGTGTGGTGCCCCTTCCTGGCGTGATTAGCCTCTGCTCCCGTCCAAAGCATGTAGGTTGTCTGCGTCAAAAAGCCAGAGCCTACACTGCTGCGGACCAGGCTGCTTCCGTTTTGCTTGCTATGGCTGGCGCAGGCATTGGCCCAGTGGCACGAGGAAGGTTCCGACCCAGGTTTAATTACACACTGCAACCGACTTTGCTCTGAAAACAACAGGTCGGCTGCGAGTGCCCTGGGAAGGACGATGACCACACTAGTGGTCCAGGAACGCTACCTCTGGCTAAAACCTGGCAGATATGCGTAACGTTGACAAAGTTCGCTTTCTTAACTCACCCATATCCCAGGCTGGCCTGTTCGGCGACACCAAGGGGGAGTTCACCCAGGAATTCACCACGGTGAAAGAGCAGTCAAGTGTGATCGGCCGGCTTTAAAACAAAACAAAACAAAAATTTTTAAATCCGCTCTTCCTGTCGACTTTGGCTGCTCCTCGCCGAAGGGCGCTTGTCTGTGGCTCCAAAATCTGCTCCGCCTCCCTGTCCTTCCACCGGTTAAGCAGCATTGTCGAGCACCCCACAGACGAACACCACCCCCCCCGCCTCAGGGCGCCGCTAAGTCCGGTACAGACCGCAAAGCGTCCCTGAGACGGGCCACTCAGGGAAAAGAAGGGCTGCTCTTTCCCTGGCGGAGGGCCAAGGACACCTATATCATTAACTTACGGCCGTATGGCTAGCAAAAATTTATAAGAGCAATTCCTCCTTTCTCCGGGTGTGACAGCCCGAACACTGCCAGCATGGGACGCTATGCCTTCCAGCTCGCAGGATCAGTGCTTTTCGCCACAGGCTCCGAGAGTGCCAGAGGACTGGCTCCCTTCTCTCGCACTCCTAGCCGCCCTGCAGGCTCTTGGGATGAAGTTAAGATTAACCTCTTATCTTCCGCTCTTCCTCTGGACGCGCGCCTCCCGGGGTGAGCTCTCCCATCCCGTGCTGCCCCACCGCAGGTGCGTCAGTGATTGTACCGATGATGTCACTCGCGCGGGCTCTGCCAGCCTGGTTTGCGCAGCCCAGCCCGTCGCAATGGCTCATTCGGACAATCAGACTCGGCTTTGCGATTCAGTTCGCTAAACGGTCCCCCAAGTTCACGGACGTGTATTACACCAAGGTCACCCCTGTGTCCGCCCCTGTCTTGCGCGAGGAGATTGCTGTCCTCCTGGCGAAGGACACAATCGAGCCGTTCCCTCCAGCCGGGATGAGGTATGGATTTTTTAGTCTGTACTTCATTGTACCCTAAAAGAGCGGTGGGTTATGACCAATCCTAGTTCTGCGCATTTTGACCCGCTGCCTTACAAGCAGCCGCTCATAATGGTCATGCAGAAGCACATCCCCCGGTGTGTTTGTCCTCAGGATTGGTCTGCAGCAATAGACCTGAAGGACACGTATGTTCATGTCTCCATTTTTTCATGCCACCGGCAGTTTTTGCGGTTTGCGTGTGAGGATCGAGCATGGTAATACAAAGTACTCCCTTCCGGGCTCTCCCTGTCTCCGCAGGTTTTCACCAAGCTCGCGGAGGATGCCCTAACGCCCCTTCGGCTCGCGGGCATCTGTTACTCAATTATCTCGATAACTGGCTTTTTTAGCTCTCTCGCGGGATCAATTGGTTATGCACAGGGACTGGGTGCTCCGGCACCTCGACCTGTTAAGGTTTCGGGTCAACCGAGAAAAGAACAGGCTCGCCCCCGTGCAGAGCATTTCTATTCTCGGGTTGGAGCTGGACTCGATCACCATGACGGCGCGCCTCCTCCGAGAGCGCGCAGAGCTGATGCTGACCTGTCTGAGAGAGTTCGACAGGAAAACTGTGGTCCCACTGATATTATTTCAGAGGCTCCTGGGGCATATGGCATCCGCAGCCGCTGTCACGCCGCTCGGGTTGCTCCATATGAGACCGGTTCAGCATTGGCTTCATGATCGGGTCCCCAGACGCCCACGGCATGCGGGGACGCACTGACTGTCACTTCGCTGTGTTGCCGCACCCTCAGCCTCTGGACGGACCCTGCGTTTCTACTGGCCTGGGTGCCTCTAGAACGAGTGTCCAGGCATGTCGTCGTTTCGACGGATGCTTCCAGTACGTGCTGGGGGGCCGTGTGTTGCGGGCATGCATCTGCAGGTCCGTGTAAGGAACATTGCATTGGCATTTAATTGCCTGGAGCTGTTGGCAGTGTATCTCACGCTGCACCGTTTTTTACCGGTGCTAGAGGGGAAACACATGCTGGTCAGGACGGACAGCACGGCGATGATGGCATATATCAACCACACAGGGGGTATCCGCTCTCGCCGCATGTCTCAGCTCGCTCGCCATCAGCTCGCTCGCCATCAGCTCCTCCGGAGTCAGACGCGGTGGAATCGCTGCGTGCCATTTTTTTCCCACCGATGCGCTCTCACAGCAGTTCACGCCCGGGAAAATGGAGGCTCCACCCCCGGCTGTCCAGCTGTTATAGGTGCGCTCTGGTGCGCTGGCTAACACAGCTGGCCTTTGGGCGTGCATAAATACGCATTTCTCTCCTGTGAGCCTATTCGCAGATACTGTGTAACGTCAGGGAGGACGAGGAGCAGGTCTGTTATTGCGCCTCTCTGGCTCAATCGGACCTGTATTTCAGCTCTCTCCTTGTGACGGCCCCTCCGCAGCATCCTCCCTATCGGGACTGCACGCTTTCCCGTTGTATTTTAAAATTCCTAGAAACTTAACTTGGTGTCACGGTGTGCTCTGCACACAAAGGCACGAAACACGGGAGTTATCAAACACGAAGATTTATTAACAAACACTCACAGGCAGATGGAGACACGGGAAGACGGCGACACTGGAACATGGACAACACACTATGGCAATACAATACTGGACAAAGGAGGAACTAAACTAAGGGGGTATATATACACATGAGGGATAATAAAACACAGGTGAAAACAATCAACATTAGAAAACGGCGGGAAACAGAACAAAGGGATCACATAATGACAACATGGAATAGACACCTGACATTACCCCCCCCCCTTTGAAGGCGCGTCCTCACGCCTTCAACATAACATAAAGGAGGGTGAGAGGGGAGGGGCCAGGGAGGAGTTTCAGGAGGGAGGAACCAGGAAGGGAGCTGGAGCAGGAAGACCCAGGACACAGCCAGAAGGACGGCCCAGGGCGGAGTCGAGGAAGGAAGGGACCATGGAAGGAGGAGTGGCTGCCGACTCCAGGGGGCCGACCGAGGGAGACGCCGCTGATGGCAGTGGAGCCCAAGGAGGAGACGGAGAGCCGTAGGGTGAAGGTGACGCCGAGGTCCCGGAGGGCCGGGGTGGAGCAGACGGCTCACCCGAGCGAGGCGACGGCGGGGGTCCGGAAGCCCGCGGCGGAGCCAGAGCGACAGAGGACCAAGGCGTAGCTGGAGGGAAGGAGGAGCTCAACGCAGCTGGCAGGACGGAGCGACAAGGTGCAGCCAGAGGAGTGGAGTCCAGAGGTGTAGGAAGGGCGACGACTGACCAAGGCGGAGCCGGAGGAACGAGGGAGCCTGGTGAAGCTGGTGGACTGACGGTCCACGGCGGAGATGAGGGAGGAGGGAGCCAATGCGAAGCACAAGGGTCGAAGGGCCGAGGTGGAGTCCGTAGCTCGGAGGCTGGAGGAGCTGACGCTGGGCGACACCCTCCAGAGGGCGATGCTGGCAGGCAGCACCTCAGAGCGAGCTCCACCTCTGGAGCTTGAGGGCGAGCTGGGGGGCTGGCTGACTGCAGCAGCGCTGGAGCTGGTAGACTGGCTGCAGTCATAGGTGTGAGTAGAGGTGAAGAGGGTGGGATGGGTGGGAAGTCACTCACGAGTCTGGAGCTTGGGGCATCAGGAAATTCAGGAACTAAAAAACTGTGTGGAAACAGTTGACGCGGAGATACGTCTTTGCTGTCTGGAAACAGCGGAAGGGGCTTGACTTCGCTCCAGAAGTCAGTGAGCAACTTCCCAGTGTCCAGTTGTTGCACATCTGCAGAGGGGGGGTGGACGGGACTCTCGCATGAGCCGCTGAGGTCCACCAGGACTCCCCCTTTCGGCGATGTTGCCGGCTCACACACCTGGTCAGACGGTCTGTTGAGCTCCTCCTGCTCGGTGTAACTCCGCTCTGTCGCTCTAGATGGCGATGGCTCGTACACCGCGGGTGGCTCTCCATCTGCGGTGGGCTCTGGCAAACGCTCCCTGCAGGTGGGTGGTGTTTGGCTGGTCACTGGGTCGGGAGTGGCGCTGGCGAGCTCTTCCTCCACACAGACGGTGAATGTTGCTCCATTCCTCGCCAGAGTCCACTCCACATAAGCGGCGATGTTGCCCCGAGGACCATCTTCGGATGACCGTCTTGTATGGTCCTCGAGGCTGCTTTCCCCCTGCTCCAGCAGGAGGGGAAGAAATAAGGGGCTGTCGATGGGGTCCATGGGAACAGGAGGGAGAGGAAAAGAAAACACTGGGGGAAAAAAGACTAAAAAGAAAAACGGGGGAAAGTACGCCGCAAACTGTTTGTGGTCCAGTATTCTGTCACGGTGCGCTCTGCACACAAAGGCAGGAAACACGGGAGTTATCAAACACAAAGATTTATTAACAAACACTCACAGGCAGATGGAGACACGGGAAGACGGCGACACTGGAACATGGACAACACACTATGGCAATACAATACTGGAAAAAGGAGGAACTAAACTAAGGGGGTATATATACACATGAGGGATAATGAAACACAGGTGAAAACAATCAACATTAGAAAACGGCGGGAAACAGAACAAAGGGATCACATGATGACAACATGGAATAGACACCTGACACTTGGTGGATTTTTTTTACGACTCCTCAAAAAATATAAATAAGCCTTTTAATGCTTCACAGGTAAGTAAGGTAAGTTAGGGCCAGGGGACACGTTGGAGGGCTGCGTCTCTGGTGATGGTGGTGAGCTCACGCTGATAGCCTGGCAAACCTCTCACCAGTGACGTGGTAAGGTTCAATCGTTGTGGCGTTTTCCATACATGTCCCCATAGTGGAAGTTTTTCCACATAGCATTGAAGTTCCCCTCCCACTGGGGAACGTTACGGTTACTGCGTAACCCTCGTTCCCCGAGGGGGGGAACGGAAATGCTATGTTCCTTCGCCACAAGCGGTTGCACCTTAGCTGACGGCTTAGTTCGGCTCTTCAGCTAGAAAGGGTGTCATTGCTATGCACGCCTTGCATCTTTATACAGGAATAATTGTGATTGCTGCCAGCCGTGTACGCTGACGCCGCCAATTCATTGGCATTTCATTGGCCCGTTTTATTACTCTTTCAGATGATTGGTTTCTGACAAAATCCCCATAGTGGAAGTTTTTCCACATAACATTTCCGTTCCCCCCCTCGGGAAACGAGGGTTACATAGTAACCGTAACATTATTCTCCTTTGTAAGATGCATTCCATGTCAGAATGTCTGTCTTTGTTTTGGTCTGAGTAACTCCACTGCCAGTTTAGCCAATTATATTTCAACACTTCGGGTTGCCTTGGTGGAAAAATTGTGAATTTCATAATAAATACAACCTCTGAAGGACAGCAGCAGCCTCCAAAATGAGACATATTCTCATAAAATAATAGTTATAAAATAATTAAGAAATCAAATTTGCCTTACTCTTTTTACGTATAATGCCAAGCCAACACTTTTTTTGTTTGTTTGTATTTTTTGTGGTTAAAAAAAAAACCCTGTGTGTTAAGTAGTTCCCACAAAACATGACTATTCCTGGAACTTCCGCAATGTTTACATCATATCTGCAAATTTTACATCATAGTCATACATCGTGTCAGAGGATGTTTTCGCATTTGGTTTAAACAACCATCGGAATCAGTGATTTGAGCTTATAGTTTTTTAAAAATTTGAAATATTTTTGTATGATTTTCATTTTTTGGGTGCACTATAATTTTTAAGGAGTATTTGCTCTGATGCAACGGTTTTAAACAGCTGATTTGCATATTTGTAGAGAATTCAAATGTATCCCAGTGTCAAGAATGTTTAATGGAAATTGACAAAAGATGAAACAGCCAACTGTTTTGAATATGACAGCAGCACCGCTGTGAACTCTACGTAAACAATTTAATAGTGCTTTGTCTTTATATAATGTCTTTAAATGAAGCAGGTTTTTGAAAACACTAGAATAGAATAGAATAGAATAGAATAGAATAGAATAGAATAGAATAGAAAGCTTTATTGTAATTGTATACAGGATACATACAGGAAGCATAGATGCTTAACTAAGGACTAAAAGAGATACATAAGTGAAAAAAATATGCAATGAAATAAAAATATTTATAATACTGCTGAGCAATGATTAATCGAGATTAATCACATACAAAATAAAGGTTTCTTTTGACATATTTATTATGTAATACACACAAAAATGGTTTTATCATATATATTAGCCAGTTATAACAGTGACTTGTTACTGACTTATTTATATATTTGTGTTTGACATTGTGTATGAACTTCGACCATATTACTTGGTTAATAGAAGACTAATACAAATGTACCCTTAAATACTTTTCTGACCTAAGGCAAGAGTTCAAGATACCAGACAGGAGTTTTATAAATATCTGCAAATTCATCATTTGATAACTAGTCATGAAAAGAGAGGTCAACTATCCCTAGATCTCTACAATATAGAGGAGATTTTGGAGAATTCCGAGTCTTTAAAAGGAAAGATCTCCGAGATATATTCTGCACTATTAGACTATACAACTCTTCACTGGGATCACAAAAAATGTGTGGCAAAGAGATTTGGAATATAATTTTAATAAGGATCAGTGGGATCAATCACGCATATTTTTTGGGAATGCAAAAAGCTAAAATTTTTCTGGAAAGCAGTACAAGACTTCACAGCCAAAGCTTTGCACACTCCATTGGACAACACACCAACATTGAACAATTGAACAAGACACTTGATCCTACTCCTACAAAGGACCCGGCATCAACAAGACACTTGATCCTACTCCTACAAAGAATCCGCATCATTTTCTATCTAGCAAAAAAATGCATTTTTGTTCAATTGGAACCAACAAAGCCCTCCAACATTTGAACTGTTCATACAACTTTTGAATGACACAATTCTATTGGGACAATATACATACTACTTAAGAAACAAGGGGGATGTCTTTCAAAAAATATTGATGCCTCTAATAAACCTCGGACTCTCTGACCACCTCAGATGTATTTTCAAAATAAGTGTGACTTTACTCAATCACAGCAGAACTTTGTTGTCACCGTTTATTCTGATTTTTGTATTCTCAGATTTTTTTTTATTATTTGATTTTTATGACCTTTGTTACTATACTTGTGGTATCCTTATTTTTGTCCTTTTTTGTTTTTGTTTGTATGTTCATCTTGTTTTTGCTTTGTTTGTGTCTATGTTTATTAAAACCAATAAACAACGAATTGTAAAAAAAAAAATAGAAGACTAATGTATAGCCAAATTATATTTGCTGGTATATTCATGACAAAAACTTATCATTCTCTGAGATGAAGAAGCCAGTTGTGTTGGCAGTTGTGTGTGTTGCACATTCTTGATAACATACTCTTGGCTATACTTTTGAAAATCAAAAATCCTATTCAGGATCGGTGTGTGCATAGTTTTGGCCGAGCTCATAAGAGACCTGATCCTCTTTGATTTGTTGTGCTGTGGTTGGTGGTCAGGTTGTACACCCGCAGGCGCAGATTTACCCCACAATATCACTAACATCAGTCAACGTGCTCTTCTTATTGCCTTTTGTGGGTTTAATCTGACCTCCCCAATGCCTGCATAACTCCAACCAGTCCCAAAATCTGCACAGAAAGTGACAAGGAGGACATGCAAAAAAAAAAGTGAGATATAAAGTAACATACTGGAGCCTCGTTTGCATTCGAAACAAACTGCCACTGCTGAAAAGTGCCCTGGAGGGTCATTAGAGCTGACATTTGTGTGTCATTGGATCATTTCCTTCCACCTCAGCCATAGCGTGCTCTGTGCCGCACTCTCTCTTTATGGAGAGGAGTCTTGCCTTTTTATTGCACCCTTGTTTTGCTATTTGCATTTACAGAGTGAACTCTGAGGTTACACTGCCTTCGCCGAGTCGACCCGCTCTGCCTTCTGTACTCCTATAGAGACTGTTTGTATAATTGTGGAAGAAACTAAGTGTGTGAAACAACCAAGCCCCTCTAAAACACCTTAACTAGCTTGTAAAATCCATCGAAAGGTCACAGTAAAATATCTACTTTCAAAGCCGGCCCCATAATTGACTGCGGGGGATGTTTTTTGCGCAACGTGTTTTAGCCATCACAATGGCAATTTAAGACATACGCAGAACATATTTGTCATGTGAGATTACTTTTGAACAAGCTTACTGTAAGTGCATCACAAAACATCTGTATTATGAAGACTGGAAATCTAGTGCATCTGTTTTCAGGATGCACCAGCCTGGGAAAAGGGATTTCGCTGCAAAAACTTTGGGTCAAGAGTTACAGTGTCATTATTATCCAAAAAAATCTGATAGATCTTAAGAATTTAATATTTTATAGATTTTTACAAATATTTTAATACATATTTTATAGATTTTGTAACATTATCATGATTGTTTTGTTTATTTATCTTTTTTTTTTACACTTAAAAAAAACATTTTTGCTGCTTGTTCAATTTAAAATTAGCTGAAACAAAACAATTCTGGAGATTTTTTTGGGAAACTTAAATGCTTTATGTTCAATCTACTTAAATTAATTGTGTTAACTTAATGAATTGTGTGCTACCCTGCATTGTTTTTACAGTGTAGTTAGTAAAGCTTGCAAATTTAGCCTAATTACAATCAGACATAATGTACGTAAGACCAGCCTTGTATTTTTAAGACATTATTTTTGCTATGATAACTTGTTTTAAGTTTTCACTTATACTTATACTTCTTCTTTAGTGACAAAATATCTTTATATTAGGCTTCAGTATATTTTGAGAACCAACAAGTAATAATTTTGCAGTGTAACTACTCTCAAGTCTTACATAATTTTAATAAAAACTAAATTAAAATTAAAATAAAATTGTGGACAATATGCATGTCTGTTGGATCTTGATTGAATTCATATAATAATCTTGTTTCAAGTTTAAATGATTTGACTCATTTTAAGACAGAATATATAATAACAATTTCTAAATTAACAGAAATTCTCCTGTTTAGGGGCTCTTAAAACTAGAGTAACTGAACAGGAGAATTTCTCTTAATTTAAGGATTAGACCAAAATAAGAAAAGCATACAGTTTAAAATGCTATCAACAAGCTAGTTTTAAGATAATTAGACTAAATACTCTGCATGGAATAAGTTTTATAATACTTATTTTTAGACATTTTATTTTTAGGGCTCTTTAAACTAGAGTAACGAAACAAGAGAATCTATCTTAATTTAAGAATTAGACCAAAATAAGAAAAGCTATTAACAAGCTAGTTTTAAGGTAATTAGACTAAACACACTGCTTAGAATGAGTGTTATATTACTTATTTTTAAACTTTTAAACTTTACTACACTCAAAAAATGTTTTTTTTGTTTTTTTTTCTGCTTGTTCAAACTAATTTAAAATGAGCTAAAACAACTTAATTTGGGACAACTTAATTGTTTTATGTTCAATCCACTTCAATTTGTTAAATGAACCCTGCATTTTTTTACACTGTAAAACCTTTTTTTATATCAAACCTTTTTTTATATCAAAGATTATTACCAAGTATAATTATATTTCTGCATTGGCAGCTAATTTGACATGTGTCTAGGCTGTCTTTTCCTAAATCATTAATATATTTCCCGTATTTGATGGTTATTTTTTGCAGTGTATTTCAAACAAATTCTTTTTACAATCGCGATGTCTGAGTTATACGAAAAGATTCAGAGCAAATTGTTTTGGCCGCAGCATCTGCAGACGAACTCTAATACCAGTCCAAGCTCCTGCTCGAATGTTTTTTCTTGGCTCGTGAATGTTGTACTGACAAGTGAAGATAAAACACTAGTAATGTCTTCATCGGGCCAGACTTTGAAGCACGGACATCTGCTTCGTACTTTATCACCGTTCCATCCCAAAAAGCCACAATTTCCAATCAGCCGTTTGCTTGGGATTGTTGTAATTAAATACTTAGGTTTTATTGGCTTCCCCTCTTGCTGAAGACTTCCATGGGGCCAATTCTCCAAGGGAGAGGAAGAGCTGACTGCAGATTGTGACAGATTAAGAGGCAATAAAGTTCAGGATGAGTTCAAGCCAGGAGGGCTGTGAGGCAAGTGACCTGGCTTTTCCTCTTACACACCGCAGTGTTTAGAGAGTAAAGCGCAGACAAGCTCGACGCAGTCCTAACTCAGGCTGAATAAGCTGACAGAAGAATGTCTGATGAGATAAAAGTGGATGGAAGATAAGAGATGTTCAGAAGTGATGCAGTCAGTTTGTGAGGAAGAAGGAGAGCATGAAAGAGAAAGCAGACGACCTTCTGAGAAGAAGCGAAAAACAACATTTGGGACAAATGCTGTGGAAGAGATTATGCAAAGTGTGTGTTTGTGTGTGTTCAGAAGACACATTCAGTTTAACAACAGTTTATATACTAAAACAACTTATCAGTCATATTTATAACAACAATCGTTTGATGACATATTAAAAGAGCTTATTTAGGAATCATATAATTCAATAATAAATAATCAATAATAAATAATCAATAATTGCAGTTTTTTCGTTCTTATACAATACAATAATACAATACAAAACAAAACTTTATTGTCAGACTTGCATTTTTCTTGCATAAAAGCATGATAAATACTCCTTATAAAGAGACAAAGACTAATACAAAAAATAATAATAAATCATTTTACATGGACCTTATTCAGCTCCAAGCCTGATGTACAAATGACACAAATTTTATTTTCACTTTATTAAAACTTGGGACTCTAAATCGAATTATACACTATCCTAGGCACATGGCTATTTGTCACCAAAATTGTGTTAAAATTTAGCATAATTGCTTATTCTAATATTCATGTATTGTAAAAAGCTCAGGTAGAATGTGTAGGTTGTTTAATTGTAACATTAATATATGTTATTTGTTAAGGTATATGTTATATTATTTCACCCATGTTTTGACATTTAGATTTTCATAAGTTATTTGAAACATGAAACACTTTACTTGCATTTAATATGCTATCTATGGTATATATAATTATTATTATTATTATTTTGTTAATTGCATTTAATGTGTACACCCAAATGGGATGTCTCATTTTTGACCAACAATGATTCTCTGTTGTTGTATGGATTAATATATTTTTGGTCCCATACATATATAAACTATGTTTTTTACATTGTACTTATGCTTGATTAAATACTTGCATGTTACATCAGTTACATCAGTACTTATTTTTTGTAATTACATTTGTAATTAAACCGTTGACCATCCCTTACACCTTAACCCACGCTTAAACTTATCTATACCACCAAACCTTTCCCTAACCCTACCCTATACCACCTCAAGGGCACCAGAAGTGTTCTGCAATACATTATGTATACATTAAATGATTGATATGATTGGCAAATAAAATATTCACATTCAGCAGTTGTAATTGTATAATTTTCGTCTAAATTGCTGCAATTTCATCAATTATAAAAACAGAAACTCACCATTTAATTTTCCCTCAGTTTAGGTTACTAAAAAACACAAAAGAATAGTATTTGACTATAGCTATACAACACATCTGTAAATGCTCTACTTCTGCATTGTGGACACCAGAGCCCCACTTCTCCTTTATCTGCCAGACCACCGCCACACAGCCCTGACCGTCAGTCTCTTTTGTCAGGAAATGGAACACATTCCTCCACTTTCTCCCTCTGCATTCCCTTGTTTTCTCCCCAACTGCTGCAGGCGACTTCAGGCAGTGTGTTAGGAAATGAGTGAGAGTATGCGAGTAAAACAGAGCGAAAACAGAAGGTTAAGCACATTTTAATGAGAATTGCCCTACTAACAAGCGAGGTGACCCTGCAGCAGCCCAGTATGCCAGCAGACAGACGTGCTACACAGTCCATTTGAAGAGGCTTCGTCATGTAATGAGCCTCATGTTTGCGTGTCAAAGTTCTTCTTGTTTCTCAACCGCAGTCTCCATCAGGTGCCTCTCTTGTCTAACTAGCAGTCTTTAAGCGATTGACAACATGACAAAGCCTTTAGCGTGCTGGTGACTCAGGGCCCAAAGTGCTTGGAGATTCCTCTACAAATGTTGTTGTACACTGATTGTCCTGATTATGGGTTAAATATTAAATCCATGTGTGTTTCTCGCCACACTGCCAGAGCTGTTTTAGTCATCAGTTACTCCTCGAAGCGAGAGCCACTTTAAAGGGAAGAAGCGAGTGCTAGCTGATGCTGGAGCGTGTTCAGTCGTGTGCAAAACAGTGTCATAATACTGATCGCTCATAAAGTGAAACAATAATGGGTACTGATGGCTGCCAAATGCCTTTTCTTCCGCTTACAACGTCTATTGTCGGAGTTCATAAAAATGTGCGGGTGTAAGTTGTGCGCAGTGAAAAGGTGTGTTATTACTCAGAAGCCGTGTATGTACTTGAATGAGTGCAAAACTGTCCCCTGGGCCACGGTTGGCATTTGTTGTCCTCCTGGCAGCCATCATGGCGAGATGATGGATGACCACCCACTAGTGGTGCTGGGCAGGGGTTCTGAGAAGACCTGCTGGTGGTTTATCTAATGAAAAGCTGGCACCATATATCTACAACACAAAGCACCATCTGCTAGGGGGCACCTCTTCTCCTGTTGAAGACAAAAAAACCACAGGTAGAGCTGTGTGCCACTCACATAGATAGATAGATAGATAGATAGATAGATAGATAGATAGATAGATA
>CAIGQV010014432.1:14283528-14303981 GCA_903798115.1 Danio jaintianensis | reverse complement strand
AGATAGATAGATAGATAGATAGATAGATAGATAGATAGATAGATAAAGACATTGATGGATGGAAATTTGGATGGATGGATGGATGGATGGATGGAGGGAGGGAGGGAGAAAGGAACTGATGGACAGATTGGTGAAATGGATAGATAGATAGATAGATAGATAGATAGATAGATAGATAGATAGATAGATAGATAGATAGATAGATAGATAGATAGATAGATAGACAGATGGATGGATGTATCGATGGATGGATGGATGGATGGATGGACGATCCAATTGGTGGAATGGATGTATGGACAGAGATAGATGGACAGACAGATGGATGGATGGATGGATGGATGAACCAATTAGTGGAATGGATGTATGGACAGACAGACAGATAGATGGATGGATGGATGGATGGATGGATGTTCCTAATTCTAGCTCAATTTTCTGTTACTTAACTAGTTTGCATCAAATGCTTCACTTGTAAATTTGAGTTCAGAATTCTGATATAAAGGAAAAGGTGCTTGTATCTGGATGGAGTACCGTGAACAGAGCCGTCACGAGCGGAGCAGTGCTTTTTCTTCCTTGCCGTTTTATCTTTCAAAGTAACCTCCTGGTGTCCAAATCTGTTTGCATTTAGGGGAAGTTGGTCAGGAGAGAAATGTTCCATGTGAACGGCAATTTAAAGCACGATGGAGCACAGGCCACAGGTCCTGGTCACAGAGCATTAACTACACTTCAGCATCATGCATCATTTAAAGAAATGAGGTTTGCGTGTGAGTGTTAGAGTGAATTTCGACATGTGTTCTGAAATCTGCGTTGCATTGTGCACAAACTGTGAAACTTCCTGATTATTGTCTGGCCCTCGTTACACTGGGATGATTGATAATGGCCATTATTTCTTTGTTTGTTTGCTGTAAAAGGGGATGTCGAGATTATCTAAATGAACATTAACATTAGATTTCCTGTCTGCATGTATTTAACCTTTGGGGTTTTAATGAGTTCTGGCTCTGGTTTTTGAAAAAATGTGAACACAAAGCATATAAACTGGAGCCAGTTTGGCTTAAGCAATTAATTAAGTAACGGATTAAGATCTTTAATGAAGTTTGACATATAATATAGTAGAAAATTAAGTCCAAGTCCACAACACACAGTTTTATCAGCTCTCTAGTTCATTTCCAAGTGGAAAATTGGATTTAATTAAAAAACGCAGCTGAACAGGTACTGTAGAAATGCTGCAGTCACATTATTTGCTCTCCAGGTCCTGGTATTATTACTGTATGCATTGATCAGCTTTTCTTTTCTCTATACCCCGTCGATGTACATTTCTTTCCGATCGATTTTTTCCGCCAGCAATTGTTATTTCCAACTTCACAAGCCTTTGGTGAGATATCTGTTTTGTCTCAGTGGGACATCAAGAAGATGAATCAAGAGTGACTCATTGTGTTACTCATAAGCGCTTGTGGGCTTTTCCAACCGCAAACATTAGTGAACTACAGCCAAGCGGTTTGCTACTGAGATAGCTCTGTTGTAACTAGACGTAACAGTTTTATAAACAGCCAAACAACCACAGAACAGTCAAAACAAAGGTAATGAAGCAGCTGTATTTTTCTTAAAGGGCTAGTTTGCATTTGAAAACCATGCTACTTTTAATCCACATTCTAGATCTTTTTTTATTATTGCTAGCTACAAACAAAGTCCCTTCAAGGCAAGTCATTTCACTCTGTGGCCATCTTTGAATTGCCTCTCAGGCAGTATGCTCAGGCATTCTGTTTGAATGGCGAAACATCAAATTTTCCAAAATTGCTTACGATTAAATTCCTATTAGGAATCACTAATAAAATGAAACAACAACTGTTTCTTTAGTTTCATTTCTAAACATTCGTCTCACACAAAATCTGCAGAAACTCACGTCTGGTCCGAGTCCCTCCCCAAGAGAATCCTCAGTATATAGAGATCGCTGATTGGCTCCTGTACTAGAAGGCAGGGCTTCATTTGCCATATTGATCGTTACACTTTTTTCCAATTCAAAACTATACGAGTGACATGTCTTGCGTATTCTATAGTCTTTGCTACAAAAAATAGTCACTTGTGTCATCACTAAATGGCTGCATCCAAAATCAGATGTTTCTTTGAAAATTTTTTTGAATGAGTGACTTTGTGAGTCTGGTTTCCATATGATACTGGAATCTCATTACTTCAATATCATATGTTACAAGTAGCCAATCAAAAATGATAAACAATGAAACAATTTTCCTCAAATTACTAGTTAATTGCATGATCATTCTTTATAATTTGTAAACATTTTATAATAATTACCCCCCCCCCCCCCCCCCCCCCCCCCCCCCCCCTTCTTTATTTTGATGTGTTTTTGTTAAGATGCTTGAGTACATAACATTTTCTCAAATACAATCTTAAAAACAAGTAAAATATCAGTGGAGTGACTGATTTTTTGCAATTTTCTTCATGATTTTATTAGATGTGCAGTCTTTTTTACATTCTTTAAAATCTGTCAAATTCCATGACATTCCTCATCATATAGTAAGTTATATTTTCATGACTAGATTGAAGGATGATTAGCTTCTGAATGAAGCAGTAAGCTTCTGAATAATGAACTAGATGATCTCATATAGTATTATATAGGGCTGTGCGATTTGGGGAAAATATCTAATTGCGATTTATTTATTTATTTATTTTTATTTTATAATTTTTTTTTTGGACAGACATTGCGATTTTGATTTGATTTGCGATTTAATTTTTTAGTTAAGCTTCAGCTTAATCACACTCCTCATATAGGTGCTGGTTTTTTAGGTGCTGGTTGTTGTATTTCCTCGTGCTGTGGCAGCAATTCTGCAACAGCTCTTACAAATGACCTGTTTTTGTTCGGTGTCTGTGACTTTGAAACCAAAATATTCCAATATTACCGGCATGTTGTTTTTCTTTGATATGAATTCTTCATTAATGCTTTTGAAGCAGCAGACGTCATCATCCCACTTGTTCGCGCTTTCCTGCTTGTTTTTTTTTTTTTTATTGTGGGAGTTCCGCATAGTTCTGTTGCATTACTCTGACTGGGCAGAACGAAAGTTTGCACACTCAATTGGCTAGTAACACTGTCACACACAGACGGCAGTCACTCATTTGCTCTGGGTGAGGGAAATTAAATAATATGTATTCATATCGCAGCCTCTTGCAATTAGATAATTGCAACATTTCAAATCGCGATTGCAATTCGATTTCGATTAATTGCACAGCCCTAGTATTATATTCTTTAATATATACTTATATACTTTTATAGTATACTTGTATATAGTATAATTGTGATTACTGTTACTGTATTCCTATAGTTGGATGTGGATCAGCTGAGAGTTAGATGATGCGAGCTTGACTAACTAAGATCTAACTTTATGCTCCATTATTCTTAATAATCTGCATGAACTACATCTGGCATGTTGTAATGATCTCACAACCTATGGCGTCAATTGTGTTGCCCCCTTGCAGTAAAGTGTCCATCATATTCTCACTTCAGACTCTTGCCAGATGTAGGTTACTTTTTGCTGTCCCTTTTATGAGCATGTTAAATTGGGACATATTTCTTCCCAGCAAGCATTTTTTTGTTGTTGTTTAAAACAAGTCTAACAGACGTCCAATTGGTGTCTAAACATACTGTAGAAAGCTTGGCTAAAACCAGGCTAATTTTGGGCTGTCTGTGGGCTGATCTTTTAAATTAAATTCAAGTTTATTTGTTGTTATATATAAACATAGTTAACCTGCAGTTATATAGTATGTAGGTGATGTCTATGTGCACATGTCCAATGAAGTGTATTTGTGTATTATGTGTATGTGCTCTAAAATCTAATAGATTACAAAGAATAGACCAAAACTAGACTAACAATGAATGACTACACAAATGAAGTCTGTCTGGCAGCTAGATCTCTGCAACTCTCACACTCTCACTGAAGCTGTGCAGGGCTGTGCCCGGTCAGTACCTGGATGGGAGACCACATGGGAAAGCTGGGTTGCTGCCGGAAGTGGTGTTGGTGAGACCAGCAGGGGGAGCTCAACCTGTGGTCTGTTTGGGTCCTAATGCCCCAGTACATTGATAGGGGCTCTATACTGCTCAGTGAGCGCCGTCTTTCGGATGAGACGTTAAACCGAGGTCCTGACTCTCTGTGGTTGTTAAAAATCCCAGGATGTCAAGCGTAGGGGTTCAACCTGGCATCCTAGCCAAATTTGCCCACTGGCCTTTGTCCATCATGGTCTCCTAACCATCCTCATATCATAATTGGCTTCATCACTCTGTCTTCTCTCCACCAATCAGCTGTGTGTGGTGTGGTGTCTGGCGCAATATGGCTGCCAGGCGGATGCTGCACACTGGTGGTGGATGAGGAGATTCCCCCCCAAAAAAATGTGTAAAGCGCTTTGAGTGTTCAGAAAAGCACTATAGACCATTTCAATGTGGTCATGTCATTGGCCCATGAACATTTCCTACTTGTTATCAAACTATTTCATAACTGTAATAAGAGGCAATTCAATCACAACTTGATGTTAAAACAGCTGTCATAACATTATTTATCAATGTGTGGACATTTTTGGATTCTCGGAAAATATAGAAATTAAAAATGTAAAACAGGAAATACGTTGGGACCATTGTTTTTGTTTACATCCCTCAAAATGGTCTATATAAATGTAAGGAATTATTCTTAATATGTCTAACTGATGATTAGTCTAGTTTGGGGCTATTTTTAGACATCTATTAAGGTATATTTTCACTGACAACCCAAATTTAGTCTTGTTTTAGCCAAGCTATCTATGGTTAGATGTCTATTAGATGTTTATTAAACAAAAAGTTGCTTGGTGAGTTTTGTCATATTTCTTTACTGTTTTTTGTTTACTATATAGTAGGGACATTTGTTATTTCTATCAGTTGATGAATCAGCATTTCTAAACTAATTCAATGACAAATACACTTTTTAACAACTATTTGTTGCCACTTATTGGTGTAATAATGTAATGCTACAATCACTCAAGTTACTCTATCTTGATTGCAATATAGACATTAAATTAATGCATAATTGTTTTAAAAAGTTTTATCCAAGTACTGTCACTCACAGTTCTGTGTTACTGTTGCACAGATATTGGTTATATGTATGGGTATGCATCACCAAAAAACCTTTTATAAAAAGTATTAAATATGTTTCAGTAATTCATTACTGGGCGACGCGGTGGCGCAGTGGGTAGCACAATCGCCTCACAGCAAGAAGGTTGCTGGTTCGAGCCTCGGCTGGGTCAGTTGGCATTTCTGTGTGGAGTTTGCATGTTCTCCCCGTGTTCGCGTGGGTTTCCTCCGGGTGCTCCGGTTTCCCCCACAGGTCCAAAGACATGCGGTATAGGTTAATTGGGTAAGCTAAATTGTCCGTAGTGTATGTATGTGTGTGTGTGTGAATGAGTGTGTGTGGATGTTTCCCAGTGATGGGTTGCGGCTGGAAGGGCATCTGCGGCGTAAAACATATGCTGGATAAGTTGCCGGTTCATTCCGCTGTGGCGACCCCAGATTAATAAAGGGACTAAGCCGAAAAGAAAATGAATGAATGAATGAATAATTCAGTACTTTCTCCTTGTGTCATTCCATTGTTATTACACAGAACTAATTTTTCTGATTTTTTTTTTATGTTTGTATTGTTTGGGTTTTAACCAAAAGCTGGTTCAATTCCATATCAACAGCTCCTTTAGAAATATTATTAGAAAACAAAAAAACATGATGTGTTCAATAGTTATTTTCCCCGCTGTACATGCCAACTACTCTGGGTTAGGAACAGCAAAAATGCAAATATAAACATAAATTGTGATGATACTTGTCAATGGATTAATAGAAATAACATGATTGTTATCATTAAGTATTTTTGTTTCATGCCAACAGTTTTTCAAATTTAAAAGTGTAGTAGTACTACTAATCAAACCATCAACTATAAACAGACCCATGCTATGCCAACAAAAGAGATTAGTTTATCTAATTTAAGTACATGTGTTTGCAGACTGAGAGGTGACCAGAGAGTAAAGGACATCTGAAGGGCAGCCAGAATGAACAGGAACAAAACAGAAATGCTCTTCCTCTACACAGGTATTCCAATTCAGCAGAAAACGCCGCTATGTCAGCTCAGTCGAACCTCACTATTGGCCCCCCTCCATAAACACATACACACACACACAAGCCTCTATAATACTGTCCTGCACTCCTACACACACACACTCTCTGCCAACGCTTCCTGCGTCCTCAATGCCAGCGTGGCTGAGCCTCTGGTGGGTTGTTGGATTCAGGTGTCAGGGGTACCAGCCAGCATGAACACTCTGTGAACACAGCCATGCATATGACAGCTCCATGGGACAACGTACAAGCGTGTGCGTTTGTCTTGCTGTTCCTGCCCTAATCAGATCATCCCTGGGGTACATCTGATTGACGCATTCTGCCCGTTTTCTCACTCATTTCTGTGGGAAGTGCTGGCATGACAAGGACTACTGCAGTGTGTACATCAGCGTGTGTGAGCGTAGCTTTATCATGAGTAAAAACACATATGAAACCCATTTTTTCCCACCATATGATGTTGCTAATGTTTCATTTTTAAGCCTAGAACTTTCAGTACCTTATTTTTTTTTAAGTGATCATGTGTCTTTTCAAAACTTAAACCACTCGATTTTTCATAATTTGACTTATTTTTTATCAAATGCTTCATCTTTATGTAATTTCATACCTGCATGACTTTCTTTCTTCTGTGAAACAATATATTTTCTTCAGATGAAAGTCATACAGGTTTAGAAAAAACATAAGGGTGAATAAATGATGACAGAAGTTGGTGTGAACTACTTTACAGTATGTCCACATCTCTGTATCTCTGCAAACCAGATCTGATCTCATTTTTATTGTGTATATATGCAAAGATAACACCTCCAAGCATGTATGCTATTGACAGTTAGCATAATTTGATCAAATAGCTATCAGTAAAAATGCACGAAGTTGCTAAAACTTCCTTGATGTTCTTTCTGTGTATGCTAACGGTTTAGCATAATTATTTTTGTGAAATTGTCCTAATATAACGCAGACAGAGCTAATAATTTATTCATTATCAAATCTGACTAAAGCCACATCAAGTTAAACAGGAAATGTTATTAAAAATGAAATCCTACAATATCATTCATGTTTACACACCGCAGATATGCTAACTGTGTATAGTTGAGGTCCATAGTGTGTGCTATGTCAGTGGAATCTATGAAATGTATACGCTAACATAACACCACCAAGTTCAAATCCAGCATTTATGCTATTGACAATTACCATAATTTGATCAAATAGCTACTGTTTAAGTAAAAATGAAGTTGTCAAATGCAAATACTGTACTTCTTTTACATGTCCTTCTGTGTGTGCTAACAATCTAGCATAATCCCTTTAGTAAAATGGTTGCTAAAATAAGGCAGACAAAGCTAATACTTTATTAATAGTCAATTCTCCCAATATTAAAACCACTTAAACAGGAATTTCTGTTCAAAATGTTATCATATGATATCATCCGTGTTTACACACCACAGATAAACCGCTACGTGTGTATACAGCGAATGTTGAAGTCGAAGTCCATGCTGTGCGCTATCGGTCCATGGAATCGATGAATTCCTCAATGCACACACACATCTGCATGGCTGCGCACACACCAAATCCAGATGTTGCTCGAATGAGTCCACAGCAGGAGATGGAGAGCAGAGCTTTCCATCATTCCAACAGCAGCAAACAGCTCTGTAGAGGAGAAAAACCTGAAACGTATCAGGTGGAACAGGTCTGGAAACTGTTTCTGCCTTGTTTATTCGACTTTCACTTAATTCTTGATTCAGAGATACTGAGTGCAGATCAGCATGTTGGAGTTGCGGTTAAATCAGAATATGCACCATTTCAAGCAGGAGGCCGTTTGTGACCTTCAGAGTCGAGGTTTTGCAAACCTGTTCACTGTAAAATGGTTTGCAAAAGACACAGAGAGAAACCAGGGCAGCTGAATTATTTTTGCTAACTATTCCTGTCGGCTTTGATGGTAAGCAGAGGGATGGAGAGTCAGCTTCGATGTTCCCATGGGATCTAAGTATACATATGGTTTCAGATATTTCTACCTGTGGCTGAAACGAAAATGGCAAATGGCTTCCAGAGTTAGCCGGTGAAGATGTCCCTGAAAAAAAACAAAAAAAACAGAGGAGGTATTGATGACCACAGTGTAACCATTTAAGATGTTTTTCATTTTCCTCTGTGTAATTTTAAAAAAATGAAAGTTCCATTGATCCTAAAAGGATTTACAGCCTAATGTCACTGGAGATCATAGGAGAACTATTTTAGTTCATATGATGCCATAAAAAAAACATTTTTTACTCGTGCTTCAAAGAGGGTTTCAGCTTTTCTCTGATATTTGATATCTGAATATTGTTTTTTTCCCTAAATAATTTTTTGCAGTAATTTAATTTTATGTCCCTTCAAATGTAAATAAATAAATAAAACAAAAGAATGAAATTTAAAAAGTAAAAATAGATTAATATATACATTATACGTATATACATAACTAAATAAATAAAATTAAGTGCAGTTTAACATACATTTAGGCTTGTCTAATGAGTGGTAATTGGCACTAGAGCTGTTAACCTGCTAATTAAATGTAGAAATAATAATAAAAAATAATAAATAAATGCGATAAAAGCCAACCTAAATCGTATAACAACAGTATTGGTCAGCTCTCAGATTAAAAAGAGTGTTTTTTAGACAGTATTTCTTCTGCACTAGTTCTCATTTCAGAGCTTGTTGAAACATATTCATACTGCTGTCATTTTTTGCTTGTGCATTTTTGTTGTTGCAGTCATAATTGTGTCCGTGTCAGTTGCACAGATTGTACCTTGCTTCTACAGCACAAAGAAGTACAGCAGCTCATCCAAAAAAAAAAAAGGCTGTCTGAATCCCGAACAGTTGTTTTGTTATCAGACAAAGCAGGTAACAAAGATTAGTCAGCACCTCCAGAGCAGCTGGATTCACCCACGCTGAGCTCTTATCTGACGATCATCCCCGCATGATATTGTGTTTTCATATCTGAGGTCTCTGTTACAGTTACTTTTGCGTTTTTGAGAAATGTGGCATGTCCCATATGAGCTGAATGTTCTGTGATAAGAATAGCAGGGCAGAAAAATGTGTCAGTGTTTAACATCAAGGTTTAAACATTTGCTCGGCCACGTTTTGAGTGCAAACCTCAGCATGCTAACAGAAATAAAGCAGCAAAAAAGGGACGCCCTTCTGTTTCCTTTACCCTCTGCATCTCACGGCTCGGTTCGTGAATGTCTGTCTGTGTGTTCTGGCTATTTTGGCTTTGCTCATGAAGAGAAGCCCACCAGAGGATGAAAACAACACAAATCAATCGTGCTGATGGGCTCCCTCCCGCTCCGTTCTGAGGCCAGCAGCAGTGATATATACCAGCACTTTACAAAGGAAAACACACAATAAATACTCGCAATATAAACATATGTCAGATGAATGAGAGAGAGGAGACAGAGAAACAAAAGAAAAATGACGACGTGTGTGATTTATCGGCAAAGGATGAAACGCACAGCTTTCAAAGAGACATTCGGTCACAAAACTGAAATATGAGCTGTTACAAATACTTCCTGCCTTTGTTATGAAATGGTCCGTAACACTTCTGATAAAGATGACCTGATAAAAACATTTAATGCGTCGTGTTTCACTTCATGCACAAACAGTGGGGCTTTTATGTAAAATCAAGGGCAATATCAGCAGTGCTGGCAGAAGGGTGACTGAAAATGCCTGACATGGTGTGCAAATATTTATTAAGAAGAGATAAAAAAGGAAAGAGAGCAGAAAAACTGTCTGTCGGTTCATTACGCTGAGGCAAATGTGACCCCTGATAAATAAGGCAGAAAGCTGAAGGAAAATGAATTAAATTTAAATAATGTAAATAATTTAAATAATTAACTGAAGATGACCTTTATTAATATTCTAATGATTTTTGGCAGTTAAACATTTTCACCCATACAATGTATTTGTGGCTGTTGCGTATGTACTGTATACCAGTGCAACATAAGACATAAGGTTTTGTGGTATAGGGTCACGTATATGAATCTTTCTGCAGTGCATTATTGCAGTAGGTGGCAACAAGTGTCTGTGTGAATCATTGATGGATTGATTCATACCATTTGTCCAAAAATGCAGCTTCATTCAGAAGTGACTTGAGGACTAAAATCCCTCTTTTTTTTGTAGTTAACTGGATTTGAGTAAGGACTTGCCACTGTTACAAAGTACATTCTATGAATGTGTGTAGTTTGAATATCAACATACTATGTTATTAATATTTGAGTCAAATAATCTGCTGTACCTGGTTCTTACTGTTCATTTAAATTGTTTCTACATCATTCTTCATGCACAGTTGCAAAGAATTTAGGACTTGAGTGGCAGCTAATATTTTAACAGTTATCTGTGTTTTGGTAAATTGCAATGTATGAATGGGTTTTCCCACAACACGTCTCATAATGATCATATTAGGTCAATATGAAGAGAATATGTGACAATGGACCACAAAACCATCATAAGTGCCAATTTTTTGGAAATTGATGTGTATACATCACCTTAAAGCTGAATAAATATGTTTCCATTGATGTATGTTTGTTAGGACTGGCCACTGTTTTTACTGTGATACAACTATTTGAATATCTGGAATCTGAGGGTTCAAAACATCTAAGTACTGGGAAAATCACCTTTAAAGTTGTCCAGTTTAAGTTGTAGCAATGCATATTATCAGTCAAAAATTAAGTTTTGACATTTGAGAGTAGGGAATTTACAAAATGTCTTTATAACATGATCTTTAATTAATACTCTAATGATTTTTGGCATTAAAACAAACATCATAGCACTGTCGCCTCACAGCAAGAAGGTCGCTGGTTCGAGTCCCAGCTGGGCCTGTTGCCGTTTCTGTGTGGAGTTTGCATGTTCTCCCCGTGTTGGTGTGGGTTTCCTCTAGGTGCTCTGGTTTCCCCCATGCACATTCCAAAGACATGCGCTATAAGTGAATTGGATGAACTTAAATAGGCCGTAGTGTATGAGTGTGTGTGTGTGTGTGAATTAGAGAGTGTATGGATGTTTCCCAGTACTGGATTGCAGCTGGAAGGGCATCCGTTGTGTAAAACATATGCTGGAATAGTGGGCGGTTCATTCCAGTGTGGCGACCCCTGGTAAATAAGGGACTAAGCCGAGGAAAATAAAATAATTAATTTAAGAATGTTTTTGTGGTCCAGAGTCACATGTCTGACCTGTTGTGGCTTTTCAAGTGCATTCAACCACATGGGTCTTTATACCTCAAAAGCAATTTGATGTAATGCATTTTCAACTACCTCTGGAAGTAAGAATCCAAAGGTGGATTCTCATAATGTTAGATCCCATTTTACATCTGTATTTAGCATTGATAGGATTGACGAAAATGCATCTTCAGACCCAACTGAGTCTAGGTTACATAAAAGCCCAAACTCTGGTGCAAAAATATCACAAGATAAATATCACATTTGCATAAATATAGATGCGGTGTGTAGCAACTTTAGAGCACCATATTGTATTATCAAAATACTGTATTACCATTCAGTACAATCAATGAACTCTGGGACTACTACATGATAGTTGTACACAGCTCTTACTGCAGCTTCTGCCAGCTTCCCACAGTTCTTGGGAATGGTACTATTCTGAAGTGTGTGTATTACGCATAATGCCGAGCAGTGGGGCTCACTGTGGGACTTTACATTGGTTAGTTTATGCAGCTGTGTCAAAGGGAAAACTAGCTCTCTGAAGGGGCAGAAAAGCAAGAATCCACCTAGAGACTTGAGCTCTGCTGCGCTCAGGTTTCCTCCACTGCGCTCACTCCTGCGCCCACATGCTGCCCACAATCACCCGCTCATACAAGGGGAAGCAGAAGGAGTGAATGTGCCTGCAGTTCAGATCTGTCTGCTATTGAACATTTATAGTTGTTCATGAAAAATAGAATCAGATAATGGAGACATTACATACAGATAATGGAGACAAACATTTTTAGAAGGTTGCAACCATTGAAATCAAAATTATTTTACTGTGTATTTGCAGAATATAATTTATCTGATTGGTGAAAACTTTGGAAATCCTTTATTTTTTTGTATAAAGGTTAAAGAGAATTATGATATGGGTAGGTTCACATGTAATCTGAGTTCACACAAATCCACAGATTTTTCAGCCCATCGAGTCTATTTATGTGCATTTATTCAGTTCTTTTTGATGATTTATGTCCTTTACGGTTTGTAAAGTAATATTTTCCATCTTTTAGTAGATATAGCATATAAGATACTTAATGTAGCTTTATTTACCAAACAAGTAATTGGATTTGCATTGTAAACCTTAAATAAATATGAAAAAAAGTTATTATTTTTTTATTGCATGTATTGTTTTTAGTTACTATACTCTCAAAATCATTTAGCATAAATCCGAAATTTCAAAAAAAGTCTGCATATTCTGTCTGGTCTGGCTATGGGCTTGGCTGATGATTGGTGAATGAACATTCTAGAAGCTGTTCAGTTATTTTCAGATAAATGCACAGCTAAAGTAGCTCCAGGTTGCTTTTGACCACATTACAGTACCGTATCACTATGCCAAGTAATTTCAGAGCCTACAACTGTCAAAAATACAAATATTAATAACGAAAGACTTAGAATGAGATATGTATGAGATGTATAAGAAACTAGTATGACAAATATGACAAAAAAATGACAAATATCTTGATATAAAACATCAGAAAAGTGTCTCTAGGTGTGGTTACTGGAATTATTGTGAAATAATTGTCTCCAGTCTGCCTAATTATTAGAAAATTATGCACACCCAAGGTGTAATGGCCACTTTGCTTTGCGTCGTGACCACATCACCACCTCGGGTGTGCATTATTTTTTTAAATAATTCAACAGCCTGCCGTCAATTATTCCTTACTGAAAGTGACATATTGTTGATTTTATTGCATTTGAGCGGAGGGAAAGAGAAAGAGGGAGAGAAGGTGAAGAGAGGAGCACCTCTGTGCTGACGGCCCTCTATCAGGACAGGAATTCCTCCCTCTGCGTTTGATTGTTTTTCTTCAAAGCAGATGATGACGGCTCCCATATTTCATCGGGACAGACCTGCACTTTCAGATGGACCCCCGGTTCCACTTGCTCATATAAGGCTGTGTGAACATATATGGCCATGAACACACACTCTTATGACCGTACAATGCGATTAGTTCAGCTATTAGTCTTCGCTTTGGATTCGTGTCGACAAGTTATTGATCTTGTGACTTCAGTTGCACTTGTTCTATTTGATTCAAAATCATTTTTTCTGTCCAATATAATAATAGCTTTAGTTGCACTTCTGTACAATTTGATGCATTTTCTGTTAAACTGCCTCTTTAGGTTTTCTATAACTTGTAACAGCAATTATCAGCATTCACAAAGCAAGTAGAATTGACCTTCATACTGTGTTGGCTTATATACAGTACATTAGAGCTGCGATTATTGAAGAAAAATGTGATATGAGATAGCATGTTAAATAATACAATATTTGATATATGACTTGAAAAAACTCAGCCATGTTTGACTGTTTCATAAAACAAATCAGACATTTACCGATGTAAATAAATAAAAATGTATTGGTATAGTTTTATCAACCTGAAGACATCAAGAACAGTCAGAAAAACAAAAACACAGAGCAAAGATACTTCTTTGCTGTCTTATTGCTTTCTTAACATGGCTTGATTGCTTGGTCATACAGTATTTATGCATCCATACTAAAATTGCTACAGATTTTTGGAAAAAAGAAAACCAGCATGTCCACTCTCTCTTGCGTGTTGACATGTAACTACTGAGGTGCTGAAAAGTATTTCAGAGGGTGTGTTAGTGGCACGCACACAAAGATACATTTGAATTAAATTGCTCAGTTATCACAGACCATCCAAAATGTATATTGCGATATGCATATTTGCAGCATTTCGATGATTTAGATATATTGTGCAGCCCAAACATAACTTTAGTAAACATATAGTGACTAACTGAATTCAATATTCAATTACTTTTTCAGGTAACTAGTTGACTATGAAAAATGCATATGTGTACAAAATTATAATACACAATCACTGCCTACAGCTAAGCATTGAGACACTCATGATACTTATTCTATGACAGTGAGAATAGGTCACTGAAAACAAAGTTGTTTTTTTGTGATTTAAACAGTAACTAACTGTAAAAATGCTACAAATATTTTTTTTACCTGGTTAATAGTAAATTGCTTTATATGATGAATAAAAATGGACTTTTCCAGAATTTCCTGCATGATACATCACTTTTTATGTTTTTGTTGACATTTCAATAGTTATTTTTAGTTTCTTTTCTCAACAGTTATGTACATTAGACTTTAATGTTAAATCTAATGTTGACAAATAATGTGTATTGCATTACTTTAGTGTCGTGTGTGTAACCATGTTGGTGTTTAGCAGTTGTGTGAATGATTGAGTTAGTATGTTTCTCTGCTTGTGGAAAAGCGGTTTGAGATGAGCTTTGGCTCATCATGTGAATTTGGTGGTGTTTTTGTCTGTGTTTTACAAAGTTACAGTGCAAATGTTAATACTTCAAAATGTTGATGTATTATCATTGTATACATTAATGAAATGTGGTAGTTTGCTGTAAATTTAGAATAGTCTCTGCTATATTTTCGACATTCATACCAGTTTTTTTTACAGCATATTTCACTGTAAAATATGATTTGTTTTGTTTTGTTTTTTGTTTTTACAGTGTAAAAGGGTATGCAGATCCAAATTCAAGTGCAAAATATAAGGTAAAATTAAAAATATTAAGCTATAAAATATAATGCTATTTTGCACCTTGTAAAGTAAAATCTACCCATGGCAAATTCCAAATTCTCAAATTCAAGGGTCTTACAGTCATTCATCTTTCCTAAAATGCAATCCCCTGATTTAAAACTGTTTACATAAAACCATTTATGGTACCTATACATGCCATCAGATTTAATTTCAATGTCATTTTATTGGCGCTTATGTTTTAGTACTCTGTTGTTTGGCAATGCATGTCATGACTTCTTGATCATATCCTCTTTTTTTACCTTGTAGGCACTAAATGCAATGACTGATGTTTAGAGTGATTGTGAGTTGATATTATATATGAGTTTGCGTAATAATGCATAATAATTGATGACTAAAAATAATCCTTTCAGGACTCTAGACATTACTTTAGGAAGTCAGTGGCATAATACAGTGACACAATAAATTTTGTTTAGCCATAACACAACAGTAGTCATGTAAATTTTACCCACTTGCAGTTAGTGGAGGTTAGTATATTAACAGTAGGCTAAAAACATAAAAGAGGCTGCTAACAAACCACTCATTGCTCCAAATAAATAGTGATCGTGTACTGCATTTGAGAAGCTTATTTTAACACCTTTTGCGGTCAGGATTGAGAAACACACCGACTGAAGAAGCAAGTTTTTTTTTCTTCTCCAGGCTCCTGCTGGTGGTGCTTTTACCCATCCATAACAGCAGTTGTTCTGTGAAAGCGTGGCTGGTTATTGGTCTTGTGGTTTATGATCTACTCGACCGCCGCTCTGTTTGATGTGCAGGTTACAGTGGTTTGGGGGGATTACGGGACACCTGATCCGGGTGGTTTTACTCAACCCCCTGCTAGAGCTTTTGCCGAGCGAGAGTGAGGAATGACAAGCATGAGGGAAATGTCTGGCCTCATGAATTCGCGAGAAAGACACAAAGCCATATGGAGGACTTTCATGTTGCACTACTGCGATACGATCAAGTATAATTAGACTGCGTTAAAAATACTGCATGCAGAGCATATCTGAATTTACAATTCAAAAAAGAGACGAGTCACACTGCGAATCTAATCATGAAGTCTATAGGTGCAACTTAGTGGAATTTATGAAGGGCTGTTAGCTAAGATATACAAAAAAAGTATTGTGTTTTACAGTATATATATATATATATATATATATATATATATATATATATAATTTTTTTTTTTTTATTTTTTTTTTTTTTTTTTGAGTATTTCATTGTCACAAGATTGCTATATTTTATCATGCTCATTGGGTACCATGGTGTAAAGTAGGTATAATCTATGTTTTTGGGCTGCAAGGGACGAAACAGTTCTTAATTTATTATTTTGTGCTATTTCTAGAGCACTAAAAAAATAAAAAAGTGTTTTTGCTTTTATGTATTCATATAAAAACACATATAAAGCAAATATTATTTAAAAACAACATTTTTTATATGGGGCTGCACGGTGGCGCAGTGGGTAGCACGTTCGCCTCACAGCAAGAAGGTCGCTGGTTCGAGCCTCGGCTGGGTCAGTTGGCGTTTCTGTGTGGAGTTTGCATGTTCTCCCCGTGTTCGCGTGGGTTTCCTCCGGGTGCTCCGGTTTCCCCCACAAGTCCAAAGACGTGGTATAGGTGAATTGGGTAGGCTAAATTGTCTGTAGTATATGTGTGTGTGAATGAGTGAGTGTGTATGGATGTTTCCCAGTGATGGGTTGCAGCTGGAAGGGCATCCGCTGCGTAAAAACATATGCTGGATAAGTTGGCGGTTCATTCCGCTGTGGCGACCCCAGATTAATAAAGGGACTAAGCCGAAAAGAAAATGAATGAATGAATGAATTTTTTATATGATTAATCATGATTAATTGTTGCCCAGAATTTGTTTAAATTCAAACGCTATTTATTTATTGTTTACATTTAAAGGTTATAGTAAAATACTAATATCATGCAAGTTTGCGGAGAGAAAAAAGTGGAAATTAAGTCATTTAATTTAGCATTTTTTCTGTTTCATTCTGTTAAAGATTCAGCACACAGTATTGATTAATGTAAATATTGATTCATGCATTTATTTCTTTTTATTTTGTATCCTTATTATCTTATTTAACACTTGCTTTATTTCAAGTAACACAAGAATTGTATTTTTTTTATATTTCAATATTTCCCAAGTTCTGTTTAGCAAAGATATTTTTTCCAACAGATTTTTAAACATACTGTAATAGTTTTAATAGCTAATTTCTAAATACTCATTTCTTTTTTAAGATTCTTTTTCCATGATGACAGTACATATTTTACTAGGTATTTAGAAAAATATTAGATACTAGTATTCAGCTTAGTAAAGTTTATCAACTTTGCACCAAATACAATTGTGACAATGAATGCTGTGCTAATTTAATAATAAAACATAATTGAAACTAAATAAAACATTTTCATTAGTGACCCACTCCAAGTATAATACAATGTTTTGATACCATCAGTGCACCGCGGTATGTTTTTTAGGGTCTGTGCTTCAGCAGAGCTCAGTGCATGTGAAGACACAAAGCAGCAGAAGTCTGGCAAGTGTAATCATTACTCAAAGTGACACTAGAGTTGCTCCGACTTCCGTGTGCAGGAACGTTGCTGTGGAAGGAAAAGAAAGAGGAAGGCAGACGTTTGCAGTGTCGCTGCGTAAAGTCAAAGTCAAATCCCACCACAGGATTCACAGACATTAGCACAACTCACACAAACCTGTTAATGCTTCCTTATGCTTTATCCAGCTGCTGCAGTCATTCACACACACGCACACACACACACACACACTGGCCACAGGGAGTAACCCTGAGCTCCAAATGTATTACTTTACAGTGTGTCCTTACTGTTCTTTTATTCCCACTGCATTAAGGTGGGTTTGAGATATATTTAACTGCCACCTAAGATGGGAGAGGAACCTATGGAAGCTTGTTTCTGCAATATAAATATAAAATATATAAATAGAAAATTTAAAAAGTAATAAATAAAATAAAAATATAAAAACAAATACTAGTTGTTTCTTTAGAACTGCAGTTCTATTATTTTTATATCTTTATTATTTTATTGTCTTTATTTTTATTTGTTTGTTATATCTGCAATATTTGTTTTTTTTTGTTTTGTTTTGCCTTTGAGTCTTAATTTTAGGTCCTAAAAAGGAAAAAAATCCGAGATGTAACACAAATAAAGTAAACAGAATTGCAAGGAAATCTATAAGCTCAAACAGAGAACTCAGTTTTAAAAAACTTTTTAAAAAAAGTTTTGAGCTTTTAATGCTGAATTATAAGAAATAATATCAGAATTGTGAGGACATTATTTAACTTGTAACTGTGAAAATAAGGTATAATTCTATGGACAAAACAAATAGAAATTTGAGATATAAATTCAGAATCGCAAAAAAGAAAGTCAAGATATAAGTTTGCGATTGTGAGAAAAAATGGATCATTTTGAGAAAAAAAAATGTAATTGTGTAATATAAATAACTAAATTGCGAGGAAGCCTGTAAATTCGAAATTGTGAAAAAAAAAAGGTTTTAAGAAAAAAGTCAGAATTCTAGGGCAACACGGTGGCTCAATGGTTAGCACTGTCGCCTCACAGCAAGAAGGTCGCTGGTTCGAGTCCTGGCTGGGTCAGTTGCCCCACAGTCCAAATACATGCAGTATAGGTGAATTGACTAAACTAAACTGGCTATAGTGTATGTGTGTGAATGAGTGTGTATGGATGTTTCCCTGCACTGGGTTGCAGCTAGAAGGGCATCTTCTGTGTAAAACATATGCTGGATAAGTTGGCGGTTCATTCCGCTGTTGCAACCCCTGATGAATAAAGAGACTAAGCCGAAGGAAAATGAATGAATGAAGTCAGAATTGTGAAAAATATGATCAGAGTTGTGGGAAAGCCTAATTGTACAACTGTGAGAAAAGTTGGGATCTGGGGAAAATGACGAAATGAGATGAACTTTTTTTATTGCGATTCTTAGTTTATATCTGCAGTTCATTCTTTTTCTTGAGTTTCTAACTTTCAATTCTGAGTTTGTCTCAAAATCATGTCTTTCTCACAATTCAGGTAGCAAGGGGTAGTTCAGTTTTTTTCTGCTTCTTTTTGTGTGTGTGTGTGTGTGTGTGTGTGTGTGTGTGGAGGAAACGGTTTCAATAGGAAACAGTCTGACAGCCAAATGAAAAGTCCTGATGTATTTTATTATAAAATCCTTCAGAAAGCCAGAATGCCGCCTCCACAATACCTGCTTATGCTGAAATACATAAATTATATCTAGATCTAATGGGAAAAAGAGAAACAAGGTTACAAGAAAAGGTGTCTGAAAAGAAATAAAATTGGCACAGTTAAAAAATAATAAGACCACTTCCACATTTCACTTCACATAACTGCCATAAAAACCGGCTGAAAGGTCAAAGCTGTCCAAACAGAAACAAAGAAATCAATTATATCATTATAACGGCCAAGCAGACGATTACACACCCAACCGCTGCCATATGAGCTTCAACAATATTTGCCAAAGATCAAGTACATCAAAAAATGAGGCAGCTGAAGACAGAAAGCAGAAAAGAGAGAGAGAGAGAGAGAGAGAAGAAAAAATGTCCTAATTGTCACTGAATATCCCTGCTCTTCAGAAGAGAGCTCCGAAGCTGCGGGGAAAACTCAGACAGAGCGATTACTGATGTTTTTATTGCAACCGAATACGCCGGCGCAATAATTGACTGCCTGTAGGAAATGCGAAACTTTTATAGATAGAGTCTCCAGGCCAGCAAAGAGTCAGCGAGCGTTTGAAGCATCGGGTAAAAATTGGCAACGGATAGAGAAGTCGAGATTGAAGCTGTTTACAGATGAGTCAATGAGTGCAAACAGGCACAGGACTAACAGGTGCAGAGAAAAAAAAGCTGTCAGCCGTTTCCCTGCCGGCGCTCCGTAATGAGGATGTATCTCGTGGCGAAAGAAATTTATGGCGCTCTGCAGTTGCCTGCGTCTGTTGGGGAGCGAGAAAGCGTGTGTGAGAACAAGGAGTTAAGATTGGGATGGAGTGTGAAAGAGAATCGAATCCTTCAGCGGGTCCTTCTTTGGGTATAAAGCAGGGATCAATGAAACCTTGCTGTTGGGTGGAGCGTCATGGGCGGATTTGAATCTGAAATCTTTTGTTTGTTCCGCCACTGGCAGATATCTGAAATGAAAAGATAGAGGACTCAAAGGACGTGGCAGAAAATGAGACGTGAAGTTTACAGAGAACAAGAAAGACGTCAATGAAGAAAGTTTGCCCAACTTTTTTGGGGCGGAATTTGAAGCGAGACGTTTCCCTCTCCACCTTCTACCGCCTCCCTGGCTTGTGTTTGATTTATAAAACACTGACTTTCAAAGTTATTCTGTGTGTGTATGTGTGTGTGCGTGCGTGTGTGTGTGTGTGTGTGTGCGTGTGCGTGCGTCTGTGTGTGTGTGTGTGTGCTGGAGGAAAGGCAGCCAGAAAGCAGGCATCAATCATGTTGATGGAGTCAGTCTGTTGGTGTGTGCATGTGGGCTTTTTTAAAAGAGAGTGTGTCTGCTTAAGTGTACTCGAGTATGTTTACTTGAA
>CAIGQV010014432.1:14254439-14283128 GCA_903798115.1 Danio jaintianensis | reverse complement strand
TCTCTCTCTCTCTCTCTCTCTCTCTCTCTCTCCCTCTGTCTCTCTCTAACAACTAGTTATCATTGCACACTAAATGAAAACTGCAAAATTCTAAGTTATGAGTTGTATTTTTTCTTCAGTATTTTTTATCTCACAAAGATTATCAAGTGAACAGGAAGTACCAGTGGTTACCCTTCAAAAAAAAAAAAAAAAAAAAAAAAGAATTCTTCCTTCCCACCCCTTGTCCCTCTCTCACCCTCATTCTCCGTCATGCTGCTGATCAATGGAACCTTACACCCCGTCCCAATCCATCAGCACCTGTCCTGCTGTATGGCCCATACATGCCTCCCTCTTAAAGAGCACTAATTAAAAGGCCAAGGGTCAACTGGATGGAAAACACAGCAGTGCACAGCATTTGAACGTTGGATAAACACCGCCAGCTTGTCACAACATTTTCTCTTCAGCATTAAAAAAAAATTTATTTCCCTTCCAAAGCGCCCTTAACTTTCCTCTTTACACTAACACTGCCATTCCTCCAGGCAGCGGTACAGATTACAAAGATTACTGTGTTCTGCATTTCGACAGGCACCATGATTGAAGACTATGGAGGGTCTTGGATCTGCTTATAAACATAATTATCTGAAGGATTTCTATGATGGTGATTGTATCTCATTTCTCATTTCAACACTCTATTGGCAACTGATTACAAACGGATGCAAGACACCCCCACCCCCCAAAAAATGAAACACTGATGGCTGTAGTTTTGTACTTTATCCAGGCTTTGTTGAAATAAAGTGATTTTCATAATACACAGATGCCCCAAAACTTATATGGACATTAAAAAACAATTATAAATGAAAGAATACAATTACACTTTTCAAGCAAAGCATTTCACAAGATGACGTTTGTTAGGTTTGCAATTATCAAACAATGAATGCATTGTGTTGGAGTCGAGATGGAAAGCATTTGGACGCATTCTGGTTGTCAAACATTAGTGAAACATGTCCATAGTTAATGTGATGACCTACACCTGGCTAATGGCTAGTAAACAGGAGGTACGCTTTGTTCTAACGTGATTTTTTTATATCTAATAAAATGTTGCATGGTCCACCAAAAATACACTGTAATGATAATAAATAAAAGACAAAAAACATATATTTTAATGGTTTTAACTAAACATTAAAGTGCATCTCTACTGTACATGCAACATTTCTGCAGTGATTTGAGTATAATGTCAAAATAAGCTGTAAAAGTAAATAATTCAAATAATAAAAAAACCTTTGTAAAATGTCATTTTCGAAATTAAATGTATTGTTATAAACAAAAAATACATGTAAACACTGTATTTAAAAAAAAAAAGGCATTGTATGATATTGTTTTAATTATGTATGCAGGCAAAAGCAAACAGGCTAATTGTCTATTACCAAAACAAAATAAATAAACAATCCATTCATTCATTCATTCATTTTTCTCGGCTTAGTCCCTATTTATCAGGGGTCGCCACAGCGGAATGAACCGCCGGCTATTTTACATATGTTTTACACAGCGGATGCCCTTCCAGCCGCAACCCATTACTGGGAAACACCCATACACTCTCACATTTACACACACTCTTACACTACGGCAAATTTTGCTTACCCAATTCACTTAAACCACATGTCTTTGGACTGTGGGGGAAACCGGAGCACCTGGAGGAAACCCACGCGAACACAGGGAGAACATGCAAACCCCACACAGATATGCCAACTGGCCCAGTCAGGACTTGAACCAGCAACCATCTTGCTGTGAGGCGACAGTGCTAACCACTGAGCCACCGTGCCGCCCCATAAACAGTCCAGTTATATAGATATATACATATGTGTACAGTATAGGTGTGTAATATAATAAAAAAAAACATGTTATGCTGATTTTTTTCTTAAAGAAGTTGTTTTGCCCCCCAACCACCAACACGCCGCCCCCCCAAACCCCTTGAGGAACATCATTACATAAGTTTTTCATTTTCTCATGATTTAAACAATGAATGTTCGACACAGTAGTTCAGGGGAAATCCCAAACAATACAGCTTTCTTTGGTTGTTCAGCCATGAGGTACATCATTGTTTGGGAAAAGCACCACAGACAGATGATTACAAGGCACATTGTGTCTACTAACTACACAGGTGTTAAATTCAACCCAGGCTCATTCTGAAAATGTACTGCTATATAAATTTCTGGAGAGTACATCAAATACATCCCAGGAGCTACGTTTTTTTGCAGTTTTTGTTTTCGCGAATCCACCAGAGGCCGCTGTGTACGCTTTTTCAGATCTCAAATTTATTTTCGACAGTTTTAAAAAGCAATCCAGAAAAAGAAAAGCCCTTGCCTGATTTTTACCATGTTTTCAGATTTTACCACATTCTCAACCTGTTATTTACTTGTTTATTTTATTTTTGGGCTTCTGTTTTTGTCTTACTTGCTTTCTGGAACCGTTCTTCGCCGGACTTGAACCCCGTCGTCGTGGTCAACTCCTCTCTGCATCTCAAGTCCATCGACGTACATAGCGAGATACCAGACAAACTGGTAACAGCGGGAGAGCCGTCCATAACGAGGTAAGCGGTCAGCTGGTAAGCGCGAAAAGGAACGGCGTCACACCGCTCCGTAGCGTTCATTTTAAAGACGAAATGCAGCCATACGTACTTCTGGCTACATAATTCGCGATCTTCAGAAATGAATATAGGGCTATGTTTTCAGAATGAGCCTTTTTCGGTTAAATTGGTTAAACAACTTAGTAAATCGTGTTACATAATTCCCATATTTTGTTTCTCTGAAATGGAAACTCCAACACAATCTCATGTCAATTTGTAACTTTTTTAATTAGTTGCTAATTTGTATTATTTGTACAATCTTATTTGCACATTTTAGTAATATTTGCCCATGCCCCAATGAGGGGTAGGATTAGGAGCTGAGTTTGTGTAGGCATACCTCCTGTTAAAGGTTGTATGTTTTCATACAAATTAAATAGGCACTTTTCTGATGATATGTAAAATAGTTACATTTCCTCATGATATCTGGCTGGAAACTCCTACAAATGCTTCTGCAAAATACCTGTGTCCCTGCCCTTTTAGTACTTATGTTTCACATCTTTTGTCAATTTTAACAGTAGATTTTTAATGGCAAACAAGGGTTTATACTGACGCAATCTGGCCCAAACTTTCTGAATATTTTTGGCAGCTATAAAGGAATTTTACTGTCACCTGCGATGGCAGATTGAGCAAATTCTGAAATCATCTTCCACTAGCAATGTTTTGCTCATCATATGGTGGTCAGATTGCAGGTATTTTCCCTCCTGTCGCCTTTCATATTGGCCTGACGGAAACCAGGAATTAAATGTTGGGTGACGACCAAGTTTCCTTATATTGGGTTATAAACCCAAATGAGATGCGGTTTAAGGGTTTGCTTAAAATGCTGACTTGTTATTGCAGGCAGGCTGCCAGGAATGCGAGTCAAGGCTGGATTCATGTAATGTATCAAAGAAATCATCCCGGCACCACGTCCCGCCAAAACCGCAATTGACCTTAAGATCTGCTAATCACTGAAATCATATTAGAAATAAAAACGAGAACGCGCTCTGCCTCTAATTAAAGCTTGTTTAGCATGTTTATGATTCCTTTAACGACTCCCTTGGAAAGAAAACGCCCATTTTATGATGGGAAACAGCACTTGTGGGAGAGCTCAAGTATACCCACATTTCCTAGCATGATCTTTTCCCTTTCTGATATCACATATAAATCTGAACTTGGTTTATTAGAGTAGGGGTTTCAAAAATGTTTTGTTGCCGTAGATCACAAATACAGTGATCTCCTGATGCAGCACTTTTCCAAAATAAAAACAATAAGGTTTATTTTTATAGCATATCACAGCTACTAATGTTGACTAACAATCAACAATACTTTATAAAGCATTTAATAATCTTTAATTCTAATCATTTATATGTTAACATGAGTTAACACAATGTGAACTAAAATAAGCAAGTATTGAATAATTGTGTTTGTCTTTACTAACGGTAAAGAGGGTTAAAGAGACCCAATTACGCATTAAAAAGGGTCACATTTTGGTTTTGGGGGTCTTCAACAACAGGCTGATATCTATGCAAGGTCAAAAAACACTTTCATTGTCTTATAATATGCATTTATTTTTACCTAATTATCCCAGCGACTCCCATATGATTCGTTCAGCGACTCATTTGTTCCCAAACCCCTCCTTAGCGCGATGGTAATCTGCGCTGATTGGACCGATGACAGTCTGTTGCGATTGGTCCAGCGTTCAGCACGAGAGAAATGCCCACCACGGCTTCAACAATATTGAAGTAGTCAGAGTGCAGAGTGTGTGTATGTGTGAGCATACCTGCCAACACTCCTGTTTTTCCCGGGAGTCTCCCGTATTTCAGACCCATCTCCCGCCACACTCCCATTTGTTATTTCTCCCAGAAAACTCCTGTAATTTCACCCCCCCCCGCTCCTCAGCATTTTGGTACGGTCTGTGAAACCCCCGGGTCGCCAATTGGTATAGGATCCGATCGCAGCGGCCGCCCGAAACACGTTTCATAGTACAGTTACTAACACAGTACCCGGTTCTCAACAGTGTTATTCAGACACCTCACCCCCGGACCTAACCCCCCCCCCCGGTCTCCTGGATTTTCAGGGACAAATGTTGGCAGGTATGTGTGTGAGCCCAATGCAGGAATGCATTAAAACAATGCAGTTAAACACCAGCATATTGCTTTATTTTTAACCATACGTAAAAACAGTGACACGCATTCAGTATTAATCCACACAGTGGCAAAAGCTGAACTATTTTGAAACTTGACCGCTGCACGTGTGTAGGAAAAGCTAATGGTGGCCATAGCAACGACAAACGGCAGTGGAACGCGAGCTCACAAACACATTTAAATCCATAAACAAAGCGGCACGCGTCGCGTTTTCAACGTGGCTTTAGACGTGATAAGAGAATATAAAGAGTTAACCAGATACAGTACAAGCGGTTACAAGTAACAAAACACAATTAAATACATAATTTGCAAGCTAGAGAAAACGAGGCAACCATTTTAATCGCACTTACTGACACTTGTGAAATGGAGGAAGAAACTGGTCCATGAACTGTGTACTGTGAAGTTCCTGTCAAGCTCAAGTCCCATACATCAATAGTCTTTTCTGATCCTTTCTTTAACAAACGAATCCCCCGTTGTAAGCGTGTAGATTGCTGAAGCACTTGTCAGAAACACAGCACAAGGCCTGGGCTATAATGCTGAGGTATTTTTGCAATAATAAACCTCAACCACTGACTCTTCACAGTTTCATCTTTGGGTAGGGAAAATAACACTAATTTTCCCTCCCACTTCCAATAATATCCAGCTGAGCACAGCGTCTTCGCGACATGATTCAACCGGGGTCTGCTACAGTGTTCTTCTTCTTCTTTTTTCTTGCCACTCTGTTTGTGGGCGGGGCCGGAGGTTTCAATTTTCCCTGGTTTGCGCGCGCAACAAATGGGGGGGGGCTTAAGTTTCATATCGATGTCACGCCGGCATGGCTAAAGACTCGTTATCAAGACGATTCATTTGAAGCACTATGAGTCGACTCTTTTATAGATAAATCAATAGTTTTAAACACTGCACACTTTCAGATTTAAGCCTTAGCTGGATATTTCACTTCACTTAGAGCTGTGTTACGCTCTACATGGAAGGTCATTTTCAAAAACCCATAATAGGGGCTCTTTAACAAATGGTGTGAAAATATATTGTTTAAAGCTTTATCTAATGTTGATAAATGTTAAATCCCACTTATACTGTGTAAATATAAAAATGAATGTTACATTCTAATACATGTTTCTAAATATAATATTTAATATATTTATAATTATTTTCTGTCTTAATTTTGGCCAATATGAAGGAAGCTAAATTAAACTGCAATATTAAATTTGATAATAATATGTCAAACTTATAAATATTTTAGTTAATTTTGACAATCTGTCTTAACTTATCTGGCTTTTCAGTTTCTCTTGATTTACACTGTATACACTGTAGTGCTGGGTTCCACATAATTGATTTGTGTTGAGACAACGAACAAATAACATGGAAGTTAACTTATTAGTTTTTACAAATTTAAGTGGATTGAACATAAAACAATTACGCTGTACCAAAAAAATCTCAAGAATTGTGTCTCAGCTTATTTTAAATAAGTAGTTTGTACAAACAGCAAACGTCATTTTTGTAGTGTAGTTATGTGTTTAAATTTTATTTATTTTATTTTATTTTGTTTTATTTTATTTTATTTTTTATTATTCTTTAAACTAGTAATGGCATTTCTTCCAAATGTAAAATAAGCATTAGTAAGTCTTCATTTAGAACTTTTTTTATATATAAAATGGTGTTTTATTTAGACATTTATATTCAGTTTTATACAACATAATACTACTGTTTTAACTTTGACAATATTTGTTATTCTGAACAATTATGATTTAAAAAACAAAATAAAAGCTATAAATAATATTAAAATTGAGAAGAAATGTAAATATAGCTGTAAAGGCAACCAGCTATATATAACAGCAATAGCATTCAGGTTTGAAATATACACCTACTGTACCAAACTATCTGCTTGTAAGGCTCTGACAATATGAGTAATTCTGACATCCCTTGACACCAAAATGCAGGTTTATCTTCAAACACAAATACCAATCTGTAGTATATGAAACACACACATGCACAAGTCTGTGAAACAGCGTTCACTGCGCAGCGCACTGCATGCTGGGAAGTTTTGTGCAGTGTTCACCTACATGAGGCAGACAGGCGTATTTTCTCCTCCCACAGCAGTTCAAAAGCATCTTTCTGGCTTTGATCATCCTTTCTTTGCTCTTTTCTTCTCTCTTTTTTTTAACTCCTCACTTTTGTTCTCAACTCAAAGGACACACAGGAAAAAAAATGTTTATGTTTGCTCAAACAGAATGTTTGCAGATCTGCCACCCGTGTCCCATGTGTGTAAACAACCATCGCATGAAACACCCACTGAAGCGGAGATGCACATTTTTATCCAGTCAACAACACCTGCAAAACAGCCTTACCTTTGATCAACTATACGCCGTCCTTATTAAACATGCCAACAGCAGCCACTATAGTGCTTTCTCTCTCCCAACACAAACTACGTCCACATCCAACATGTGACCTCTGAACCCTGTCCTTCAAGTGACCCTTATCTTTTCCTGACTTATATGCAATATAAAGTCATGGAGAAAATTGTTGGCCCCCCTAGAAGATCTTATGAGTACAATATGTTTTTTTTTTTTTTTTTTTTTTTTTTTTTTTAATACACCAGAGTTATTACCTTTATATTTTATTTATACTTTTACTTTATCTTTAAATCTCTTATCTTTAAAACTGAAAAATAATAGATCATACATATATATATATATATATATATATATATATATATATATATATAATGATCCACTTATAAAAAAATATATATTTTTAAATAATTAAATATTTTTATAATTAAATAATTAAATATTTTTTAAATAATATAAAATATTTTAATTTTTATTTAATTGAAAATTATAGTTTAAATCTAAAATTAATGAATTTAAAATTAATTAATTAAATCTAAAATTAGGGTTATAGTTAGGTGTTAAAAACCTAAATAAAATAAAATAAAAATAAAGATTTAATAAAATAAAATACATCCACACCGAGCATGTGACTTATTATCTTTTATTTTAAATTAAATTAAACTCCCATCAACACTTTGACATATGTGACCTCTGACCTCTGTCCCCCAAGTGACCCTCATCATGTTATCAGACTCTATATCATCTCATGGTGCACGAGGTTATTAAAGCAGAGTTTTGGAACAGGTGGAAGACGACTATGTTTCATTTGGATTAGTTTACTGAATTAGCATTGTCTACTTGTGATTGTCCTGCTGTCGCAATTACTGCTTATCATTATTTAAATCAGTTTTGCCTAGAAATAGATAAAATCTAAATGGGAAAGTAGCTCTTGGTAGAGGCACATCAAAGCTCAGCGGCAGCGTTTTCTCTGTCCAGTGTCCACTATCCAGTTTCTGAACTGGACAGACCTCAGCAGACCAGCCAATTAAAGCTCTTTAAAGGGTCATAAAAGCCTAAAACACATTTTGTGAGATGCTAACAGGTGAACTTTGGGATTAATACTGCAATGTCATAAGAAAATGAAGATTGGTTTTATTTGCAGAATTAATTTTTCTGGTTTGAAAAGCTAAATTGAAGCTCTGTTGTGAAATATGATGTAAATGCATTAATTTGGAGTAATGATTGGTTACCATTACTGGAGAAGCACATCATCTTATTTTGAGCATTTCACCGCATTCATTCATACGGATCTCTGGTTGTGCACCCCTTTATCAATGTGCAAATTATACATAGACTATCGGGGGGATAAGCTTTTTTTTCAGTAGCTACATGTGCAGGCATGGGCTAAAATACATGTATATGTAAATACAAACACAAAAAGTGTTTTGTGAACACTTACGATGTCTATAGGTAGGCTAGATCTGCTTGTTTTGACTGAATATTTTCCAGTATAAACTGCTGGATGCAATCATGCATTTACAATGGTACAAACCATTATAGGGGCGGTCAAATGTATATTCATTCATTCATTCATTCATTAATTCATTTCCTTAGTCAGGACTTAGTCCCTGATTTATCAGGGGTCGCCATAGCAGAATGAACCGCCAACTACTGTGGCATATGTTTTAGGCAGCAGATGCCCTTCCAGCTGCAACCCAGTCAAATGTATAATTATTATCTATAATTTTTCATTTAAGAAACAGATTAGTATGGACTATTTTCCACTTTTTAAAGAACAGACCCAACCATGTTTTGACATCCTTCAGGGGGATCAAGCCTTATTTAGGGGGATCAAACCCTGCCCCAAATGCCCCTGAAATTCGCACCTTGCCCTTTACCGAAATTCACTAATACAGTCTTATGTGTGCCCTCCAGAACCTTGTCTTCTGAAAGTGAACAGCACTTAGTGGTGCATCCCAAAGAGGCACAAATTCACCTTTAATTCACCTTTAAATTCACCAACGCTGGTGCAATGGCTGGTGGAATGACGCTGGCCCAACCCAGTTTTAAAGGGCACCTACTATGCCCCTTTTTACAAGATGTAAAATAAGTATTTTGTGTCCCCAGAATGTGTCTGTGAAGTTCCAGCTTGAAATACCCATCAGACCATTAATTATACCCTGCTGAAAATGTCGATTGTTGGGACACTAGAAATATAAGCTGTTTTGTGCCTGTGACTTATTAGCTGGGTTTTCCTCACCCCATACTCGAAGTAGCACAGTGTTTGGGCAGAGATTTTCTTACTATGTGGGAGATGAAAAAGTCTGCATTTAGCATTGGAAAACCTGTAATGCTAACTTGGTCACATGAAGCACTCCTTAGTCAATCACATACTGTAGCAGACTTTGGTCTCCTTCATGTGTACTGCCATAAAGGCCGCGTTAGCATTAGCTATTATGATTTTTAGGCAAAGCGTTTCAAGCTTGCCTTTAATAGCCTTTGGTTTGGGGATGTCCACTTTATGGAAAAAAAATGTTTTTATGGAAAAAAGTGCAATTACAGTAAACACATGACAACAAATTTCTGATCTGCAAGACAATGCTAACTTTAACCATGTTTACTGTTGAACTGACAAATTGATTTACATGATGATTTGTTCAAAATGCTATAAAAATACAAAGTGTGCCACTTACTACTTCCTGAAGTGCAGCTGGATCACATATACTGTAATTGGAATAGATCCATCTTTTAAACCCAATTTATTTGCATATCCTGTCTTGTATTGCCTCTGAGAGCTGACTGATAGCACGCACATGTCAATCAATAATGGTGGGTGGAGATAACTGCACAGCCATGTCACTGTGTGGATGGCAAGCTTGCTCGCCTTTGGATCCTGGTTTAATTTTAGAAAAAAAACAAAAAACAATTGATATATTTATACCAGTCTAATGTGGTTGTGACATACGACATACTGTGCTATACGACATATGACATACTATTATTACACACGTCTGTCAAAGATTGCTTCCAAAATTTGATTTTGCATGACAGCTTTTAAAAAATGGACACAAAAACATACTGCAATACACACTTCACTGCAGTTTCTAGGTAAAATGAACCCTATGCTTGGGTTCCAGACTGGTAAAGCATGGTTCCACAAAAAAAAAGATAAAAGCAATGCAAAATCAAGGTAAAACGATGTGGCTGCAGTGTACTTTTCTCTTACATTTTTCTTTTGAAAACAATAGGGTAGTGTATAGGTCAGTGGTTTGCTAGATGATCTGTATGACAAGCCCCGTCTTCTCGTGGACATGTATAAGAAGAAACATACAGCAAACGTACTCTAAGTAACGTATTTCAGATTTGCAACAATGTGGACAGTGCCCTCTAGTGGATTTGCTACCTTAACTATGCAATGCAACGTCCCCAGAGCGACATATTTTACAAAAATTTAGACTGAGGCACATATTTCCAATGAGCCTAGGCTGAACTTCTCACAGCATCTGCATATTGTGGCTTTTCTGCTGATTTGACCTGTTTCTATTATCCTTATTTGTAACACACTTTGGATAAAATACTGCTCAATGAATAAATGTCAGTATTAATGTACTCGAACAAATGTAAAGGTTGTAAGTTCTCCTTTTTTTAAGTTTTGCCAACACAAAAAAATGTCAGTTTTTTTCTGCGATGTGATGATGTCTGGTTGCAGGAGGTTGGTTTGGTGTGTTGATTTTGCCATCTACATATTTGGTAAATGTGCACTCAGAACGGCTGTAATTGCTGCTCTCGGCATTGCTCTCCATCCCACCAATGTGTGTGTGTGAAAAACATTGCTGAAACTGGAGGTTTTCAGGACACTTTAACCTTTGCTTTCCTTCTCTCCTCACATCTGTCGCTCCTAAATGACTGCATTTAAGGCGAGCTCTAAAAAGCAATGGGGAAAGATGCCATGGTGGCCTTAGTGACCCAGACGTGCAGAGAGTGACCAGCGTTCTGATAAACACGGCCGTCCCGGGCAAACATTCAACCTGAAAACGGGAAGTGCGGTGACTTTCCTGCCATCTGTTCTTGGACTACGACCAAGCGTGGCGGCAGAGCAAACAAGCTATTAGACATGATACGGTTTGGTGCTCTGGGTTTTGATGTCTGCGAGGGGAAAAAGCTTGTCACAGTATAAAGGACTTTTCAAAGTCTGGCCTTTATTTATTTAATCTGCTGTACAGCTTGAGAAACTCTGTTTTTTTAGGTTTATTTTAGTTTTATTTTCCATGGGTGGCAATGTCATTGTCGGTCAGTCTTCCAGAGCTGCGGATAAATATTCTTTGAGACACTTTCCAATCGAAAATGAGATCATTCCAATTACTTTTTATTTATTTATTTGATCTATTTATAAAATTGAGTTGACTTCTTACAGGTGAAAATACAGACTTCAGAAAGTTAAGCCCTTATGGATACAACTTGTTAAAATAAAAAAAAGTTTTTTTTTATTATATAAACGTTATTATATAAAAAAATAATAATAAACGTTTTTATTATATAAAAGTTATTGTATATAAAATATTAATAAAATCTTTTATTATATATGTTAAAAAAACACCCAAATAATAAAAATGTAGCCATGGACAAATTATTGGCAGTTTTGTTAAATATGAGCAAAGAAGAATTTTTTTTTATTCTGTTTTTAACTATTTTTTTCTGATAAGGTTGGGGTTAGTGTATAGCGTCAGTATAACAGGATTATCAATTTGCACAGCATAAAAATTGTTACGTCGACAGTAACTATGAACCATAAAAACAAGTGAGTGTGTGCATGTGTGTGTCTGTGTGATGACGATCTGACCCTGAAATGTGATTATGACTCAGACTCAGGCTCACAGCAGGGGGACAGACAGACCTCACTGTCGCCTGGCAACCAGGTGAGACCTGAGGTCAAACGACCATGTCTGCTGTTTCCTCTGGAATGCACCTTGTGGCCACTGAAATCTGAATAAGACCACGAACATATGCTCTAAATATCACCACTATGTAAAAGAGGAATTAAAGGCAAGTACATTTAGATTTAAATGTACACACAATTATCCCTGTATTTAAAAAAAAAAAAAAAAAGACACTCTTATATTATGTTCTTAGATTAAAATTCAAGTGTCAAGTTAGATTAAAAGTCAAGTTTTTTGTCAATGTGGTGCCAGTGGTGGTGCAGGAATTACACACTTTATCTTTAAAAGAGTCTTTAACAGAGTTCCACTTATAATGTTATCAAGATTCACATTAAAGTCTGTGGGAAATCAAAATTTGCAATGTTTATTTTATTAGCACGCATAGGTATTCTCTGTGAACAGTTAATCTACTCAAGTTAGTCCACTGAAAAAAAAAAAGTTTGTTTTGTTAATCTTCAAAGTCTGACCATTTCCTTCTGCATTTGGACTGGCGGACCTTTTCTGTTGACTTCAGTTTGACAGCTTTAACCACAACATGCTTAACCATGCCCCCTCTTATCTAATTAGTTTTCTACGAGGGAATGATGCACAAAAAGAAAGTCCTGCCCCTACTTAATATTTAGTTTCAGCTGAAAGTACATACTGAAATAAAAGTCTTTGCTACTTCCAGTTCATGCAGACTTTAAAAAGCAATAGATAATGTAATCGTAAAACTCCATCTGGAAATTAATTTCCTAGATCATACACTCAAGGCAATGCAAAGAGTGTGCTATTCCACAGCTTTTTTTATTTTATTTTTTTTTATTGTCCAGCATTTGGTTTCAGCAATCATTATTTACCTTCTGTATGTGTGAATTGATGGGCGGAGCAAAACAGACATTGATGTACAAGTAGGTCTTGATCTTTTTCTGTGGAGGCGGAGTTTAGCAACATTATTGCATAATAAAGTGATTCATTTTGCAACCTTTTATTTACTGGCTTCAGTATAAGCTGTTTTTAAACTGACGATATAGTTTAAAGTTCTGAAACTTGCATGTTGTTTTTAAAGTACAATGTTAAAATATCCCATTAAAGCATCAGATTGTTAAAATTACCTTGAAAAAATATCATGCCAGTCAAAAGTCTAGACATACTCGACTTTTTCCTCATAAGCTTGAAAACAAATGCTTGAACTTATTAGATAATGATTTGGTTCACTTTATAGATGAAACGTATCAGACATCTGACCTTCAAAACTGTTTAAAAACCTCTCCTGATAAATTTGAACAAACACTGTAAAAAATATCTGTAAGTTAGCAGTTTTCCGTATTTTGTGATTCATGTTTTTGTTTTATATTATGCTTTTCAATTGGGTTATGATCTTGATCATTCTTCCAACAACTTTTAACCTTCAAAAGCTAGAAAGAGTGACTTTTATTAACATTTTGAATAGTTTAAAGTGATATATATTGTCTGGGTTGGTGTTGTATATTACGGTACAAAAACCTTGTAATAAACTGCCAGTACATTTCCTGTTATTTTACAGACTTATTTGTCTATATATTATTTCTTATACATTATATTACATTAAACTACAAAAATGTCAATAAAAGTCACTTTGTTCAACTGCAGAGTTGAATTTTTAACATCAAAGATCGACAGAGCAGAGATCAATGTCCCATAATGCAATAAACAACCGTAAATAAATGGAAAACAGTGTGCAAGATGTCTCCATTAACTCCAAAGATGGACATTTATGGGGTTGAATTGAACAATTTTATTGGTCAATACATAATTCCCACACTTTCATTTGTGTCATCTGATAGTTTTGATGACTTTATTATTATTATTCTCAAATGTTGACTGGTCGTGTAGCGGTTTATCTAGGTCAAGCCCTCTGAACAAAAAAGTCCCTGTTCGCCGAGATAAAAGACTGATATTTTGTGTCATGGTAGGGGTTTGTTGTTGGGGTTTGTGTCATATCTGCCGCTTCAGTTTATTTTCTCTTCGGGTCGAAGAAACGGGTATAACGTTTCCTCACAAGTTGGAACTAGAACAATATTTTGGATCATACCTCTCCGTAGAGAATCAATATTTTGGAATGGGACGTCCTACCGAAAGCTGCCAGAGGCTGAGTAAGAGCTAATGTGATTAGTGCGAACAGTTCGAACCCCTCCTTCATACTTCCATCAAACGCTGCTCCACAAAAACACTGACAGGACAAATTGAAAACAGAGCGAGGCTGTTAGTCAAAGCCACACCGTTTCTGACTCTTTTTTTTTTTCTCTCCCTCCCTCGTCTTTTATTTTTCGCCGCCTAGGGACAAGGACAAAGTTTGTTTGATTTATACTTAGTTGAGGCCATTTGAACTCTGCTGACCTCAAGTCGACAATTCCTTTGACCTGCGCATGAAGTGGCTTGATTCTGCGAGTGTGTGGAATTCATTTTTGGAGTGTGAACTCTTTCCTTCTATGAATCCTGCCAACATGGTGTTTATAGAAAACATTCGGCAGCTTCATCGCCTTGCCGATTTCATATCCATGAGTGTAAATTATACACAAGGCAGTTGAAAAGGGTATGATGGCCAGTCCCTGTGTGTAAGGGACGCAGTGTTATTGAGTTTGGATAATTGATTTACTGGATATCGCTGAAGTGGTGAAGACGATGACTCTGGAATGTTCCAATTCTTCTGAATAAAATAGAATAAGTTATTTTAAATGATAAAATATGTATGAAATTCTGAGTCCAGATGGTTTCCTTTCAAAAACAAAATTTTAGGCCTTAATTCACTGAAATATTGTCTTGTAGGTCTTAAATCATTTTAAACGGGTCTTAATTTTGCATTGCTTATGTAAAGCTACCCAATCGATCCAGCACGCATCCAATCACCAACAATACATCTCAATAAAACATTTCGCAAAACCATATTCATAACTAATATTATAACAGTCTGTTGTGCGTACATTTAGTTTTTAAAGAGTTTTTTTAAAGTTATGTTGAAAAAAAAAGTAATGTATACAACTAGGGTCTGCTTGTTTTGACACATTATTTAAAATATGTGACTAAGAAATAATTAATTAGAATTTATTTTTTGATGGGCCAAGTAATATTTTTTTTCTGCTGAGCAATAAAAAAATCTTTAGTGTTTAGCCCTCTATAAATCTGAAATTTCATTCTTCATGGTAAAAGTCTTAAATTTGACTTGGTGAAACCTGCAGAAACCCTGTAAATAATTAAATAAATGATATTGTCATTATCATGTAATATAGTATAATATACTGACAGCATATTGCCTGATAAAATATTTTATGCTATGCATTTTATTTTACAATAAATGATTTAAAATGATGAAACAAGAATTTTCAAAATTCACTTAAGTATAATTGTTGAGTACTTTGACATCTCTTTTACATCTCTGCTCTCTTTACATCTCTTTTATTTTATTTAATAAAATAAAATTTATTAAAATTATATAAATAAAATTTGTATGAAATATTCAATAAATATTGTTATTATAATATAATATAATATAATATAATATAATATAATAAAATGTAATATAATATAATATAATATAATATAATATAATATAGAATAATAAAATGTAATATAATATAATATAAAATAAAGTCGACACGGTGGCTCAGTGGTTAGCACTGTTGCCTCACAGCAAGAAGGTCGCTGGTTCGAGTCCCAGCTGGGTCAGTTGGCATTTCTGTGTGGAGTTTGCATGTTCTCCCCGTGTTGGCGTGGGTTTCCTCCGGGTGCTCCGGTTTCCCCCACAGCCCAAAGACATGCGCTATAGGTGAATTAAATCAACTAAATTGGCCGTAGTGTGTGTGTGTGTGTCTGTGTGTGAATGAGTGTGTATGGATGTTTCCTAGTACTGGGTTGCAGTTTATAACGGCATCGGCTGTATAAAACATATGCTGAATAATAAAAAATAATATAATATATTGACAGTATATTGCTTGACACAATATTTTATGCTTTGTATTTCACTATGTAATATGATTCAATATGATGAAACAAGAATATCAGCTCTCTTTTTATAGATTTATAGGTAACTTTTTTTAATACCAGCATTTAAAAAAACTAAACTAAACTGTAAATAAATGCATGCCTATTCATTTTAATCAAGTGTAATTTGGACCATATACTTTTAATTTCAAAAGTTTTATTTAGTATATATACATTCACTTAAGTATCATTTTGGAGTACTTTTACACAAAAAAATTAAATTAAATAAAGAAAAAGGTTATATGTGCTACTGTGCTAAAACGTTGATTTAAAAAAAATATATATAGTGGTTTGAACAGACTATGGCACAACAGATTCCACATGTGGACAGATCCATCATCAAACAAATCTAATGAGTAGTGTTTCTGTATCTGACAGCAGCTCCCCAAGTCAAAGTGTCAGCTGTATGTCTCTGGCTTCTCCATGTTTCTGTTTCCCATAGAGCTCAAGCGGGAATGTGGTTGGGAACATGATGTGTGTATATGTGTGTTTTGCGAGATGGGAAACAGAGTGTGGCAAGGTAAATTACAGCATTCAGGAATAGCAAATGACAGAGATGAGAAGGATAATCTCTGGAAGATGAAGGCACACAGACCACAGGTATGACCCCATATCCCACACCAGGACACACACATATCAAGCCATAGCAGAAACACAGAGAGAGACACAGAGAGACTCTCACAAATACGATGCATATGCATAGAAAACCAAATATTACTATCATGTATGAGTCGCATTTGCTCTTGAAGATTACTGAACATCTCTTACAGACTGTATTTTTAAGCCCAGGCGTAAAAACAGAATGTAGGGGGCTTAGAATAATTCAAAACATAACATATTAATCTCTGTCAAACTCTTGATTCATGTGCATGCAGTAGGTCTGACTCATTCACTGATTCAAATGATTCAGTCTGAACAGATCTGCTGTTTATAACTCACTGATTCCATTGGTTCGTTCAGAGTGAGTCTGGAGTTAATGAGTCAGTGATTCAAATGATCTGGCCGAAGCGAGTCTGCAGTTAACAACACACTGATTCAAATGAGTGAATCCACAGTGAATGACTCAATGATTCTGTGAATGACATGGTGAGAACAGTCTGCAGTTAGTGATCCACTGATTTAAATGATCTTGTCGGAGGGATTCTTCAGTTAGCAAATCACTGATTCAAATGATTCACTCAAAGAAAATCTGCAGTTAACAACACACTGATTCAAATGAGTCAGTGAATGACTCACTGTTTCTGGTCTGCAGTTAGTGACCCGCTGATTTAAATGATCTGGTTAGATGGATTCTTCAGTTAGCAAATCATTGATTCAAATGATTCACTCAAAGAAAATCTGCAGTTAGAAACTCATTGATTCAAATCATTCATTCTGCGCAAGTCTCCAGTTAATGATTCACTGAATTTGCAAACTGTTCCAAAAATAATAAAAAAATGGAAGATAATCTCAGCTTGAGTGCCCACAAATGTAACGCTAAATGTAAGTCACTATTTCTTAATTTTAGGATTTATTATTGTCAAGGAAACTTGTTTGTAGGTTATGACTATCAGTTGATTGTGAAGTAAATCTGCTGCGAAATACTCGAATGGTGACATGTCTATGTTTGTGTTATACCATCTGAATAACAAAAATAACAGAAAATGATTTTTGTGTATTTTCCCCGCTGCTGAAGCAGATAATAGATAGTATATATCCTTATTCTTAAAATATGTTGCATTTTATTAATATTGAATGTTTATATTTGTTAAAACCCATTTACACAAAATCGTTCTTTATTCATTTATGTAATATGTTTTTCTTTTTCACTTGTTTGCACACTTTATTCACACATTAGTTTTAAGTATCAGCAGGAGATATCATCAGTGTATGACAGGTTTTGATAAATCAAACTATACATTTTCCTGCAAAAGAAATAAATGAAGAGTTCAGATGCAAAAACCTCTAAGTGCAGGTTTTTTAATCACTAAATGGCTTGGCACCTTCTTACCTGTCAGATCTATTGACTGAACATCAGCCTGGTCGGTCTCTTTGGTCACCAAACCAGAGATTATTATGCACCCCTAAGTCGAGGCTAAAATGCAGAGGTGACCTTTGGTTGTGTGTAATAGTGCATTGACATCTAAAATTTTCTCCTAAAATGAGCGTTTTTCTCAACCTCCTATGTTTATGTTCAGCCATTTCACTTTAAAGACAATGAAAATAGCCTACTCATCACCATAAACATGAAACTACTTTATTACTAAACCTCCACACAGGAGTCTGAGAAAAATGTTCATTTTAGTAGAAAATTTCAGACAGCACAGGTTTTTGCATCTTAACTCTTCAAAAGTGCTTGTATTGCTTAAGTACATTAAGTCAAACCGAAAAGGAGGACTTTATATATTTATTGGAGTTATTTTATCAAGTTATCTGTACTCTTACTCAAGTGCTTGATTTGTATACTTCACCAACAACTGATCAAAATGACACAGAACTTGTGAACCAGCACATAATTTCTTCTTGGTAGGAGAGCAACAGCTTGCAAGACGTAAAAAAAACCCCTCTAATCTTCCCACTGGGGAAATACACGGTGCTATTTAACACAGCAATAATCTTTAACCATATAAAACCCCCATGCAGGAACGCAGAGCCTTCGATTCCCACAGCTCAGTAAACCACATGGCCCACAACAAACACTCGCGAGTCTTCCCCAGCGATGCGGCGTTCCAGACTGCGGCGTTTAATCGCGCTGCACAGCTCTCTTTTATTCCCCAACAGGTGCTGCTAAACCACACCAGTCTCACCCAAGCATGAGCCCGGTGTGTGCCAGCTCAGTGTGTGTGTGTGTGCCAAACGCACAGTGGATGTGCCTGCTGCAGGGACATTGTGGAGCGGTTCCTGACAGCTCGCTGGCTCCTGTGTGCTGCCTGGGTTTTCAGATCCCTGGATGATGTGCAATCATCGGTGGTTAGAAAGCTTCCTTTGCAGCTAAGCATCTGCTGAAGCCGGCGCAGACCTGCCAGGAAAACACGATGGAGACTAATGTTAGGGGGGCTGTTTTTGACGAGTCGGGGTCTGTGTGAGAGGAAGTGAGTAATTACGAGTCCCACGCATCATTAGCACCCCCAGTCTGTCTGACAAGGGCGAGTTTCACACTTATTTTGGAACGCGTCAAAGTGTGTGTGCAATAATGTAATAATCAAGTCCATGTGGTTATTGTGTCTCATTGAAATTCGCTTTCAATGCCCAAAGCTTAAAATTCTGCCTTCATACTGTATATTCTGCCTTCAAGTGATATTGGAAATTTCTGGCTTTGCACTTATGAAGTCTTGATTGCGAGCTTGTAGTATTCAAGTGCTTTGTTGATGCAAAGAATAGAAATCATGGAGGACACTGGGTTTATTTGGGCCTGTTTCTTCTTATTAAAGATAATAAAAGATAGTTAATTATCAATATAAATCACAGCACTATCTAGATTTTAGTTAACATACTGTACATGCTAATTTAACTGATTCTAAATGAAGTGTGATTTAATTGGTTGTTTATTTATGTAAATGTACACTACTTTACTTTAGCAGCCAGGCAAGGTGATGTAGCTATTGTGGAAAAATAAAATAATTCTTTAAATAAATAACAGCAGTGGTCACTCTCTTCTCTCTCTTAACTCAGAAACTCTGGTTTCAGATTAGTTTTCCAGCAGTAAATATGACTTGAGAGGCTATTCATGTCAAAATTGTATTTAGGACCGTTCTCATAGCACATGAAGGCAGCATTACTCACCACCATGTTTTCAAAATCCATCACACAGAGAAAGTTTAACAATATATCCAAGCTGCAGATTTCTATTAAATCTAAGTCAATGCTAATTATGACTTAAAGCAAGACTTTTGTATTATGTACATTATGTTCTCACAGAGGAATAATTTTGCATTAGGGTTGTAGCAATATAGCAGAGTTGACAAAAGTCTATGTTTTTAGTTTATAGTACATATACAGTAATGCAACACAAAATAACCCAGCTCTATAATGAAAAGCTAAAATCTCAGATTTAATTTGTTTCATTCATACTCCATGCCGGAGGGCATCCTCACACAAGACTGATAGGAGTAAAAAAAGAAAACATTAGAATGTTTTGACTGAATCACGGCAACAATGTTGTATATCATTATTGTGAATAATTTTTGTGAAAAAAAAAAAAACTATATTATTTTTTATATTATCTTATATATAAGATTATATATACACTCATTTGTTTTATTATATACAGTGGGGAAAATAAGTATTGAACACGTCACCATTTTTCTCATTGTAAATGAATATTAGCTGCTTCAGTCCAACATCTACACTATCAGGATGATGAAGATGAAACCAGGGTGGACATTTCAGCAAGACAATGATCCAAAACACAGCCAAGGAAACTCTCAAATGCTTTCAGAGAAAAAAAAAAAAAGGTGTAGAATGGTCCAGTCAATAACCTGAATCCAATACAAAATACAAATTAAAGATCAGATTTAATAGACCCACAGAACCATCAAGAATTCTACACTCTGTTGAAGTCTGTGAAAAACTCATACCTGAGCAATGCATGTGACTTCATTCTCCATATGAGAGACGTCTTTAAGCTGCCGTCACCAAAAAAGCCTTTTATATAAAGTATTAAATATGTTTCAGTGGTTCAGTACTTTCTTCTTGTGTCATTTCATTGCTATTACACACAACTAATTTTTCAGATTTTTTTATTTTATTTTTTATGTTTGTATTGTTTGGGTTTTTACCAAAAATCTGGTTCAATTCCATGTCAACAGCTCCTTTAGAAATATTATTCCCAGGAAAAAGCATGACGTGTTCAATACTTATTTTCTCCACTGTATATCCCAACAAAATATGCCAGATAATTAATACATCCCAGAATTAATACATTTCTTTAGTGTTTCACAGAAGAAAGGCAGTCATACAGGTTTGGAACAACAAAAGTAAATGATCTCATTTTTACATGACCTCTCCCTTTAATTGTGGGACACTAATCCCCTTCATTTACAGCTGCCATCACATACATGTATATTAAAACGTTCTGCTAATGATCATCTAAATCCACCTCATTTTGCACTGATGTGGAACTCTGCCAGTAGCAACGGGTTTGTGTCTTTATATCGAAAGAGGGCGAAACCACCTCCCACTGCGTTTGCTGATGATGGAGAGAGAGCGAAATGAAGGGGAAACTTAAAAGTAAGAGAGTAAATGTAACATTACTTAAATGAGCAATTAGCTATAAACTCAATCGCCAGAGGCAATCATCCAAACACGCGTCTAATGCGTATTCCATCACAAGTGTTAGTGCATTCGTGTATATATAAGTGTCTATGGCTCTGCAATCTAACCATATATCCTCTTCTCTTTGGGTGGAGAAGGGAAAATTGCATAGATTTTCTTGGATGAAAAGATGATGTTTTCATCTGTCCTCCCTTCAAATCGTTTTCATTTATCTTCCAGATTTCTCTTGTCGAAGGGAAGCTGCGTGGTGCGTTAGATTGCCACTGATGTGTGTGGATCATGTTTACCCAGTTGACAGTGCCAGATCTGAGCTTTCTCTTTTGGCTCTCCACGCACCAGTAACCCTGCAGACCGTTTCGTCATCACACCGGCTCTGCTATCGGCCCATCGCTGTGATCTTCTGGCTCCGTGGGCACCGCGCCCGCTGACGGTGCGGTTTTTTGTCTATGACGTTCCTGTGTATTGAAATGGAGAGCACGTTCAAAGGCCTGTGATGATTTTCAAAGGCCTGATCCTGGAGGGAAATGGTGTGGTTTAGTTTTGCACAAGTCTTACATGCATGCCGTTTTTTTGTTCGCTAAAGGCTGAATAAATTGCGTGCGGAAGGATATTCTGGAAAATCTAGAAATAATGAGTAAGAGGTGCCTTTCATGTAGAGTATGTGATTCCATAAACAAAACTGATGCGAATTAGCTCATCTGTCCGAGGAGATTTACTGGATTGTTATGAAACGTGATACTGAGCAGCAACAGTCACTGTCAGGGAACATCATGATGTTAGTTGTTTCCAGGTCCAAATCACTTGTTGCCAAATGGCAAATTACGCTAATATGCTTAACAACAACCACGTGTAAAGTTGCAAACTCTGGGGTGTAGGAATGATTTGAAAAGTGGTTTAGACAGATTAAAGCATGGCTATTCATTTACTGAAGTTGGCTGGATTGAATTGGATGTTGCTATGGATGGTCGCTAGGCCTGGTAAGGTTGGAAAAACAACTAAGTAATAATACAGTGGCGTTTGAGGAGCACAAATACTATGAAACTAAGGGCACATTCTTCGAAAAGGGTAAAATAGGTGGTGTTTTACACTTTTTTTGTAAAATTTTAAGCAGTAATCCGATGTTTGTTTTTTTGATTTTTTACAATTTCTGTTAATACAGCATTACCATGTTTTGTTCTAATAGGGATAATAAACTTAAGAGTGTCTGCAGCACAAACACAGCTCTGTAATCCACTATTGTTGTTGTTACCGGTAGTTACAGTACATGCAGGGTTTTTTCTCCTGGTACTGTGACATCATAGTTTCCAAAAAGTAGCATTTTGCCTGTCCACATGGCTAAGTGACAGACAGCATTTTGAGATTTTCCCCACTCCAGTTATCCAAAATAGTTTGTTTCAGGGCAACAACAACAATGGTGTCATACAGACGAAAGGCCAAAATTATATTAAAAGGGACCTATTTTGCAAAAAAATCACTTTCATAGGGGGTTTAAACACAGGTCTACGGCAACAACGTGTGAATATAGCCAGCCTATAATTGTAAAAATTAATTAATTGTATTTTTTATATTCACATTTGATTAAAAACACATTTGCAGAAACACTTTGACTGACATTCTCGCTTTGTACGTGCCATCAGAGGGCAAACGACCCACCCACTCGTGACAATCTCTCCCTCATTAGCATAAACAGCCCTGAGTGAGAAGCAGTTGTCCGCCATTAGAGTTTTCACCTTCTGAAGATAATGTCAGCAACTAAGAGGATCATAAATGTGGAGTTTTAGAATGCACAAATGAACACCGTAGTCACCATAGACTGCCTTCTTTTTCAGTTTTTTTCAGTTTTCACCCAGATAATGTTAGTTCTGATTTGAATCTGATGCTATGCTGATGCACAGGCATATGTAGCTCTGCCCTCTTTTGAAAAGACCACAATCTCATTTGAGTTTAAAGCAACAGTCACTAAAACGGCACAAATTGTGTGGTATTTTAAGCTGAAACTTCACAACCACACTTTAGGGACATCTGAGACTTGTTTTACATAGTAGGTCCCCTTTAAACTTACTTTAAGCTTTAAACTCAATCAGTTGCCATGTAGACAGGGGCTAATTTTCAACATAGGCTCATTCTGAAAACGTAGGCCTATATACATTTCTGAAGATGGCGAATTACGTAGCCAGAAGTACGTATGGCTGCATTTCATCTTTAAAACGAGCACTACGAGGCGATATCACGCTGTTCCTTTTTGCGCTTACCAGCTGACCACTTACCTCCATATGGGAGGCCTTCCCGCTGTTACCAGTTTGACCAGTTAGCTCGCCATGTACGTCAGCAGACTTGAGATGCAGAGAGGAGTTGACCACGACAACGGGGTTCGAGTCCGGTGAAGAACGGTTCCATAAAGCGGGTAAGACAAAAACAGAAGCCAAAAAATAAAATAAACAAGTAAATAACAGGTTGAGAATGTGGTAAAATCTGAAAACGTGGTAAAAATCAGGCGAGGGCTTTTCTTTTTCTGGATCGCTTTTTAAAATTGTCGGTTGGGTTTAGGGAAGTGTGGGCGGGTCAATTGGTGCTTTTGAAAACACTATTGGTTGGGTTTAGGGAAGGAGAAGGGTGGCTCCTAAGATGTATTTGGCACTCTCCAGAAATGTATATAGCAGTACGTTTTCATAATGAGATTTCAGTTTTTACAAATTTCACTAAAAATCTAGTATAAAAACGGTCTAAAATGGTATTCAAGTTAAAATTTTAGCAAGTAAAAATCATATAAAACTAATCCACAGTTTATGCACCTATTCACAAAACATACCAATTGCTGCACACATCTGGATGCTTACTGCTTGAAAAAAAAGAGTGAAGTGAGAAAAAAAAAAAGCCATTGAAGTGCTCGACATAGAGGTTACCGACAAAAACAATATCGGTGAGTGATTGCACCGTCAAGACTCACAGACATTAAAAGTTCATCTGTCATCGGGCAGGCCTGCGAAAATTATAAAAATCTGGAAGTCATTGACCACACAGCTGTCGGAGAGAGAGTGAGAAACCGGGGCCGAGCGCTTAGAGATGCCGGGGCCCTGAAGTGGGTCATGAGAGGGCCACCAAAATAAATCAGCAGTCAAAGGGTCATTACCGCACAAATAATCCTATTAAAAGCAAGCCACAAGAGTCAGTGCACATCGACACACACACCTGGGCACGTTTGTTAGAGCCAGTGACGTGACACAGCGACTGACAAAAACACAGACGTCTATTCATCGACACATAAAACGCTCACTTACACACATACACACACTTGGATGGAGACACTTTAATGCACAGCCCGTATCCCTTTCAAAAAGAAAAAAAAACAAATTGGCCAATCAGCTCTTCAGAAGATTTCCATGAGCTGGACATACCGTGAGGGAACTCAATCCAACAAAGCACGGCTCTGGAATATGAAGCATAATCCTTTTTTATTGTGATGTCCCCCAGGGGCCGAGGGCTAGATCATTATCTAATCCAAATCGAGGAGGCCAGCCGCATATCAATTTTGCTCAGGCCTGAAACCGATACGGTCGGTGAATTAATAACTACATATTTTGCAGAGTCAGAGAGGGCTTTGACAATAACCCCATGCTGGAGTTTGCATTTTAATGCCACTGGTGTCTGAAAAAGTTTTACAACATTTGAGAAACAAGGGAGAATGAGTTTCAGGCCTCTAATTATTCCAAAAACTTTTTGCAGATGGTTTTATGAGGTAAAGTTTTGGAGAAGCTAGGAGAAACAGAACCCAGAATATTTATGGTTGAATTTGCTGTGACATGTCTGGCTCAGCTGTGAGATTTTTTATGATAAAATTTGTATAAAATCAAATTTAGAACATTAAAAAGACATTAGTTAATGCAATGTTAGTTTTATTTTATAGTGTACTTATTATACGTTCCAGGAGTTATAACCGTAATGTATGCATAATTATATGTAATAACTAGACCCACACGGAATCTGCGAGCACAGAAATCCGCAGATTTTCCACAGATTTTTAGCCTATCATTGAGTCCATATATTTACTTGTGTAAATTTATATTTATTCAGTTTTTAAATTAATTTCACTAATATTATTGTGATATAATAATAGTATTATGAAAATGTTCATATGATTTATTTACAATACAGTTTATAAAGTAATATGTTCTGTCTTTTAGTAGATATTATATGAGAGACTTGCCTTGTTTACCAAATAAATGGATCTAATTGGATTTGCATTGTAAACATTAAATACAAGTTAAAAATGTATTAATTTTTTATTTCATATATTAATTTTTTAGTTATGATACTCCTAAAATCATTCCGCATAAATCTGCAGATTTTTTACAAACTTCTCTGCAGAAATAGCAAAAAATATCCGCAGATTCTGTCTGCCCCTAGTAATAACTCTAAACTAACACTCTCAGAAATAAAGGTACAAAATCTGTCATGGGGGTGGTACCTTTTCAAAAGGTTCTTTTTGTTCCTAACAGGTCCTTTAAAGCAGTGGTTCCAAAATGGGGGTCACGGGACAATGTGTGGGGGTTGCATTGTGATTTCCAAAAATATAATTTGTTATGTTAAACTATTAGAAACCATATTTTATCCATAAACTAAAAAAGATAAAATAGTATTTAATAGTTACATAAAAAACAACAACATGCAAATAAAAAGCTAATTTCTTTTTTCCCTTTGGATTGCGACCCCTGGTGTGTTTATATTATATTAAAGACACAGCAATAGCGTCAGTTGCAGCAGATTGATTTCACAGCACCATGGTAAACTTTGACACCTTTACAGAACTCGTGTACATTAAATTCTTTAATTTAAATTTTTTTAAAGATTAAAAAAAAAAAATCATACTGAACATAGAGGATGATCACCAAGTGGCGGTCTTCAATATTATACCAAGAATAGTCTTGTGCAGTAAACATTGTGCCCAACACCAGTCTTGTTAGATGAGGTTAATATAAAAAGTAAACAAATAAATACATTACAAAAAAAAGTTAAATGGTTGTTAGACTGTTGCACTTTTTTGTGTTGTTAATATGCTTGTGTTTATATAGGCCTATTGGTGTGTGTGAACCGTGGTGTGCAATGTTTTTATGTTTATAACCACCTCCAGGGATAGTGGGGGTCGCGAGTCACTGGAATTGTTATTTTGGGGGTCGCAGGCTGAAAAGCTTGGAAACCCCTGCTTTAAAGTACATATTAATACCTAAAAAAGTACAAATCTGTACCTCATAGTACCTTAAAAGTACAAAAGTGAAACTTAAAGGTACAAAGGTATACCCTAAAAGGTACTAATGTGCAGCTGTAAAGTACAAAAGTATACCTTTTGAAAAGGTACCACCCCAGTGACAGCTTTTGTACCTTTATTTCTGAGAGTGTACTTGTTTTGTTTGTAGTAACAGTACTTGTATTGTAGTACATTTAAACCAAAATAGTCCTTATTAATTTGATTATTAATATTATTTCATAACTAATTCGCATTACTTTGGAACTTGAAATGATTAAAAAGTATTGGTTCAAAAGGTGAAAAGCCCAAGTGAACTGTCTGTTATAAAAATTAAACATCAAAATGGGTTGAAATTTGTAAAATACTCATTTAGATTTGTACTAGAAATGTATAAAGCAATAAGTGATCATAGTCAATTTTATTATACTTAAAAGATTAAAAACATCTTGTTGACAAATGGGCAAAACCTAGTGTTTTAGATGATTATTGTGTATTTTATGGCTGCACTGTGAGTACTAAATAGCTTTGTTTTTACGTTATCTATGTTAGTTTACTTGGTGTAAACTAATGTTACACTAAACTACAAAATCAAAAATGTATGTGCTGTAATACACTTTTAATTATCTTAATGCTTTAAAACCCCCTTTTTACCTTTCACCAATATGTTGACATTAACAATCATTTATACATGCTATAGAAGTATTGTTTATTGCTATTTCATGCAAGCAATTACTCCAACGTTAATATATCAAACCTTATTGTAGCACGTATCAGATCCTATCACACTTTTATTTGCCATCCCACAAGTCTCATTTGTGCTGTAATCCTTTTTGCAGACTTCAAAGTGAATGGTTCTGTTATCGGCTCTCTGAATTAGCGAAGGATAACATGATGATTTTCATCGCATAAAACAATGTTTCTGTGTCTGTTTGTATCTCGGTCTGACCTTGAGCTCCTCTGTGCTTTGCTACAGTGGAGAGCTGATCTGCTGATAGTTCAGTGCGAGCGGAGCAGGTTGGCAGTGATGTTTATCTCCCTCCCCAGTAAAGACCAATGAGCTCATGTAATTTAGATTAATGGCAGGGGGAGGCTTTTCCATGCTTGGGACCCTGCTTGAAAAACTCCCTAGAATGCAGAGGATGAATTCTCTCTCTCATCTGTTCCCAATAGGCAAATTCCAGGAATCTATTTCCACCTTTCCCTGCTTGCTCTGTTTAGGGTCTCAGAGACTCAAATGGGGTTTTAATAGAGTGGAAAATATACTTAACACTGAACTCTCGGGGTAATATTTTTTCACAGTGTCATGATAATTATATATAGACAAAGTTTGACAGTAGTTGCCTGAATATGGGACAAAATAATTTATTTGTAATCGAACTATAGTAGTACTGAAGGGCAGTTTCATTTCATATCATTTGAAAATGATATTTCAACAAAAATATGAAAGATTTGACATCTTCATTCTGTTTAAAAGTTTTCACCCCGCAGATAAATATATTGTGTTTCCTTCTGGATCATCAGTAAGCATTTGAACCTTTGATAATAGTTGTGTTTGAGTCTCTCAGTTGTCCTCAGTGTGAAAAGATGGATCTTTAAATCATACAATCACTGATGGAAAGGGTTCAAATATGAAAAAAGATGCTGGACTGAAGAAACTGCAGGACATTGAGGCCACGCTAACAACCATCACAAAGCAAAAAATAAATAAATGTTAAAAAAACAATAATACAATTGTAGATCATCGGGGAACCACACACAGTATTAAAAACCACAGTATTAAGGGTTCACAAACTTTTGCATTTGATGTTATTTTAATAATTAATGTCAACTTTTTTGTGTAAAATATCTTACTCTGGGCAGTGCTAAATAAAAAATCTCATATATATGTGTATATATATATATATATATATATATATATACATTTTTATTAATGTATTTTTTTGTATTTGTGTCTGAAAAACATAACTTAAGGAAACTTATGGTTATAATTGCTGAAATTAATCCAGCTATATGAAAACAGTACTTTATCATATTTATCCCATACATTCTCTAAAAGTGTTCCTAACATTTTAACTTGCATCATCAGGTAACACTTTATAATAACTACACACTATAAATCGTTTATTAAGCATGAGCAAATAGTTGGTTCATCATTTGTTAAGCATTACCTCTACATTATAAGACATTAGTAAGCAGTTTATAA
>CAIGQV010014432.1:14230083-14249439 GCA_903798115.1 Danio jaintianensis | reverse complement strand
AAAAGATTCCAGTTATTGGCAAAGAGCAATTTCTGTTCTTTACACCAAAAGTACTACTTTATTTATTTATTTATTTATTTACGGTAGTGCACAGTATGCATTCAGAATTTATCCATTGATGTTTCACCAGTTTTTACTGTAGTAAATCACTGACCCATACACCCTTTACATGTTGTTATTTTAACATCCAACATTAAATCAAAAGTAACATTTATTATGAATAATATTAAGCAATATTATGCACTATCCTGTATAAGGCTCTATGTAGTCAGGTGTCAAACTACCTTGCATCTAGCGCATTAAACTTGAATGTTCTTGTGCATGCGAGATCTTTTCTATATGTGTGTGCATTTTAAAGAGTCTGCGTGTGTGTGTGTGTGTGTGTGCGTGCGTGCGTGCGTGCGTGCGTGCGTGCGTGCGTGTGTGTGTGTGTGTGTGTGTGTGTGTGTGTGTGTGTGTGTGTGTGTGAAGTACTGTGCTATTGATGTGTCCACTTCAGCATAAACCCTACTGCGCTCATGAGAACTGAAAAGGAACAGTCTCGTCCGTCTGTGCGTGTCAGTGACTGAATGGGGGATGGGGGGGGGGGGGGATTTGGGGTTTGTCCCTCCTCTCGACTGTACCGCCAAACACATGAAAGAGATGAGCACCACTTGTCTCAGTCTGCCAAAAAGCTTCTTTCTCTTTTCTCCCTGTCTCTGTCCTTTTTTTTTTACTCTCACTCTTTTTCTCTCTGGAGTGAAAGAGTGAGAGGTCGCCATGCTGGAGGTGTATAATGACAGTGTCCTTCAAAAACACAAAGACTCTTCATGTGAGCTAATGCTCCAGCATTTCAGGCAGACAGCTCTGAATAAAGGCCCTGCTCTCCACAGCCCTCGGCTCACTAAACGCACTGCGCTAAAGCCTCTGAATGAAGAACAGACGGCAGAGAGAGGACGGTGTTAGTGATGAAAAGCACTGTGGGACTGAACATTCCCTGACCTTAGAGACAACAGCTTTTTTTTTTGGAAATGTACTTTTATTAAGAAGTCTTTTGATAGGTTTGAGCTGTGTTTTTCTCAAAGATTTTATGTTGACGACTATATTCTCAGTTGTTTCTCCAGGTCATTGACTGTGTTTTCATCCACATGTGCATTTTGGAATATCGCATAAAAATATGCTTAATGGAAATGTCAAGATTCACATACATTTTGAAAATGCTCATTAAAAAAACTTTACTACACTACACAATTGAGTAGAATAAAAGTTTTATTTGATGAGAAAAAATGTGAATAAACTATGATGGAAACACATTTAATAAATACATTTCAGCATGTGCATTAAAAAAGTCATGTGATTTTGTTTTAACAGATCATGTGATAACAAAAATGGTGGACTGACTACATTGCACAACATCTGAAATGTTGTCTTGGTCGTTTTAAAATCCCTTAGCCAAAGTCTGTCATCAAAGTGGCTCGGTATTATTATCTCCCACACTGTGTTCATTGCATTTCATTTTCATCTTCTGAGGCGCAGGTAATCTATAGGTAATATGAGAAAAAAGGCCCACATTGGCTTCTACCACAGCAAATTCCATTGTTTTTTTTGAAAATTTAGTTATCAGGACGTGACAATTTTGTTCTTTTTGACTCATTGAATGGAAACTACATATGGAATCTGTACCATCTATCGCTATATTTAAAAATATTTTAATGTCTGTTTATTTAGAACAGTGCACATTAATATAATAATTGATTATGGTTTTATATAATTTTTGTTTGTGTCTTTGTTTTGATATGTATTTTTCTGTAACTCTGTCCTATATGCTGCCTGTCTTGACCAGGACTCCCTGATAGAAGAGAGATTGTATCTCAGTGGGACTTTCCTGGTTAAATAAGTGAATTAAAAAATATATATAAATAAATAAAAACTGTTCTTTATTCGTTTTCAAGTCTTATTTGCATCTTTGGATGGAAAGATAGTTATTGTCGAGATTACATGGAGAGTAAATATATCTAATCTTGTGAGTTTTCTCCTAGTAATATTGCAAGAGATTTTAACAGATGTCTCTAGCAATGCTCAGAGTTTACAAGATACCAAAGTGTGCAGGCAGAAATTAGAGTGTCTCAATGTGAACACATGTATTTCCCAAAGATGTGAGCCATTCTGTGCACATTTAATTGTATATGTATATAACTAAGACTTTAACTAAATATAAAAATTGGAAAATATATAAAAAAAATCAATAAATTGGCAAATACATTTGTGTATGCAACAAAAATAATCATAACAAAAATAAAAATGTACAAATAAGTTAAAAAGATCTGTATTACACTACCTATTGTCGGTGCCAATAACCTAGTTGTTAAGTCATAAGTAGACATACAGCACCATGCTCACGGGGACCTGAGTTCAAGTCCTATGCTGATCCTTCCCCTCTCTCTGCTCCCAATGCTTTCCTGTCTGTCCTCCACTATCCTATCTTAATAAAAGGTGAAAAACCCCTAAAACTTAATTATATATAAAAAATATATACAGTCTACTATACTATATTACACAATTTCAATGGAAAATACAAAAATACAAGCTTATCATACACATTTACAAATATGATATTTTTAATTTTATAATATATTGTTTGACAATGCAATTAATAAAAAATTCAAATCATAAAAAAATAAAATACACTTTATCCAGTGAGGGTTATAGCGAGTTGACAACCTGACAACTCTAATCTGTAAAATTCTGACCGAACATGACAAAACAACAGTTGAAGGTCAGTTCTGTGAAAGAGTGTTCCTCCTCCCCTTAATTCTGACAGTAATCTGCACCCAATTCCCCCATCAGCTCTTCTTTATCCAGCTGGACTTCTCCTACACGCCAGCCATCGCTTCACTTCCTTTTCCAATTACTCCTAAAACAGGCTGCTATTAAAGAGCATTAGTTTTCCTAAGGGGAGGAACTCTGCGTGTGTGCGTCCATGTGTGTGTGTGCGTGACTGTCATGTCCAGTAGCTCAGCAGTGGGTGGCCTTTAGTGGGAGGAATGGAGACCAGCCATAAGAGATTAAACACCCTTGGAGACACAGCCGCTCAAGCTCTGTTTTCCATAACGTCCTTTCTCACATTTTGTGCTTTTACTGTAGCCAGTTTGGAGGATAATACTGCACAGACTTGCCTGAATGCTGGAGAAAATAATGAGAGAATTGAAAAATGTAAATGCAGTTAGGTGTTTTTTGTTTTTTTCCTCATTGTGGCGTCAGCTGTCCGTTCAGTGCAGAGGTGGCAACTGGCATGGAGGATGGCAGGATGGTGCTTTCTTTCGATGTAATTCATGCGATTGTGCGCTGATCTCTGCCAGATTTCGGCACAGTGTGGGCAGCCTGGACCGTTCTTCATACTTGCATTCAGTCAAGAGCGCTAATGAGGGATGTTGATCAAAGAGTCCTGGTCCCCTCAGTCCACCTCTTCTGACTCGCTTTCTTTTCCAACTCTTTCCGTATGATCTGAGCGAGAGCCAGCTTTGCTTAGAGCACCAAGCGAGTACAAAAGCCATTAATAAACCACTATGGAGGCTCTACCGGGCATTTAATCATTGCTCTCCATCTCCTTCAGGCGAGCTGTTGTGGCGGTCAAACAGCCTCTCCAGCTATTCACCTTTTTGCTGCAGTGTATGCCCTGTGATGCTTGCAATATGGGAGAAACTTTTGTTAAACTGTAAACAATCAGTGAAGGGTTTTAAAAAAACTGAGAACAAAGAGATGGTGTCATTATCTTCTTTGTTCTATTATTGAATAATAAAAGGCAACCTATTAGAATTAACAAATTACTTTCAGGAGTCTTAATGCAGCAATATTATGAAAATGTTAAATGTTACTGTACTGCAGGGAATACAAAGAGAAAGATAATCTGGAGGAACACAAACACAGTGAACTCAAAAGAGCTTTGGTCACGGATATGCTAGTGATAATGATGTATTGTTAAAGTGTAACGTTATTGTGTTGTGTTAGTGTAATGTCATTTTCATGGCCACTGCCATATCACTTTGCAGCAGAAGACCGGTTTGCTCACTGAAGCTATGCAGGGCTGAGTCTGATTAGTCCCTGGATGGGAGACCACTTGGGAAAAACTAGGTTACTACTGTAAGTGGGGTGCTCAGCCTGTGGTTTGTATGGGTCCTATTGCCCCAGTATAGTGATGGGGACACTATACTGTCAGTGAGCACCGTTTTTAGTGGTCCTGACTCTCTGTGGTCATTACAAATCCCATGGCACTTCTCGTAAAGAGCAGGGGTGTTACGCCAGTGTCCTGGCCTTACCAATCATCCCCATGCACCGATTGGCTGTATCACTATCTCTCCACTCCACCTGTAGCTGGTATGTGGTGAAAGCACTAGCTCTGTTGTCCTGTGGCTGCTGTCACGTGATCCAAATGGATGTTGCACACTCCAGTCATGAGACCCCCTCATGATTGTAAAGTGCTTCGGGTGTATGGCCATACACAATAACTCTGCTACATAAATGCACATTACTTACTTACTTAGTTATACTTACTTACTTACTGATGAATAAAATGTAAAGCACAAAGTCAAATGTACCTCTCATTCAGTTTTCATGAAAAAAATACATTGGAAATACAGAGGGCTAGAGGGCGCTGTGTACATTTTTGTGAATATGTTACTTAGTGTACATTTTGTTCTGCATTTCAGATACACATCTTTCTTGTACAAGTCCAAGAGAAGATGGGGCTTGTCAGATTACCTAGCGAACCACTGATGTAAAATCAACCAATAGCATTTTCGAAAGCAAACGTAAAAGAAAAGTGCACTGTGACCATGTAGTTTTACCTTGATTACATTGCTTTTAGCTCTTTTGTGGAACTGTGCTTCATTGGACTCAAACCCAAGTGCTCTGCAGCACAAGTACACAGAGTCTTAATTTCTACTGTGGACAGGTTCCCTCCACATTCAAAAATTCTTTGTGTCCCCTCACTTTCGAATTTATTGGTTATTATTTTTTAATCAGCATCTTCGCTGCGGAGGAGCGGAAGCCAGCCAAGCAAGCCAGCATGTCAACATCAAAAACATTGTGTGGACGTTCCTATGGCACACTCTAAATAGTTTAAGCTGAAAATTCTGATCAAGAGGTATCGCAGTTGCGGGGCAATCAGCAAGGAAAAGCGAGAATCACCAACAGATAACTTTAATGAAAGGAAATGCGAGTTGGTTAATTCAGGAAATTTTCTCAGGTCAGGATAATCACATTTTCTGTCAGACAGAATCTGTTGATACACCTGGTGATGTTAGCCAAACGTTGACTAAGCATAAGTTAACATACTACTGTTAGGTAACTCCAGACTGTTAGCAAAATAGTTAATCTTTTAAGTAATGATCAACATTTTCATATAATTCATATTTATATAATTACAATTTTGCTGCCATCTGTTTGCAGTTGATAAGTCAAATTTCACAAACTAATTTTGAGAGGAGCATGTGATTTGATTGATCACAGCTGGACTCTCATCCGTAATCATAAGTAAGCTAATCAGATGAGTCCAAACTCACTATAAGTAGCCCATCTAAAACTATTCCCTTATCTTCGTTTTCCAAAGAAACCCCCCATCTCCACCCTTTTTCTCCTCCTTTGCCAGGGGGAGTTCTTGAGAACAACCTGATCTCGTACCCCCTTATTGCTTATTGACCAGGCGGGAGCCCTGTGCTCAATTATCTCCGAGCTCAGGGTTCTCTCCCGGGACAGCATGCCAAACCTGCTATTATTATCAAACAATATCTAAGTGCGAACTCTTGAAATACCGATTAAACAGTTTGGTTGATGTGTCTCTGATAAACGTCCAGTTCAAAGTGATTTATTTGACATTTTCTGGTACATCGTTAGTTTGAAACAAAAGCTTAACAGTGGAAATTGTTTAACATGCTATTTACGTTTTATTCCCACATTTATTCACAAAACATTGATTGTGCACACTTTTGACTTTATAAAATTATTCTCTCAATCTTTATAGTTATAAAATGATTTATCTTTATAATCAACTTAATAAAGTCCTCGATTCTGCATCACAGTTTCTAACAATAGTCCCATGTAAATGCAAGAAATATTCAAAATATTTTGTGTACGTTGAAATGCGTTTTTGAAAAAAATTTGGCAGTAGCAAGTATTTCCAATAAAGCTGTGTTGAGATTATTTTGTGGCACAGCGTTATTATTCAAAATGATTTGTTTCAGTTTTTCTACAGGGTGTCCGCTGGGTCTTAAAAAGTTTTAATGTCTTAAATTCACTAAAGGTCTTAAATAATTTTAAACTGGTCTTTATTTTACTTTGACCAAGTAAAGCTACTCAGTCGGGTCGATATCTATCCAATCACCAACAATACATCTTAATAAAACCTTATTCTTTATATTTAAGATTTTTATTGCGAAAAGATACAATTCACAACATCTTAAAGACATTTTTACAGTAAATTCCCCATTAAATTCCCTAATAAGGGAAAGAAAACTAAAAACAATTATATGATTCCTCATGATAATATTGGCTCATTAGAAAAAAAAATCCTTAGTATTTAACCTTGTATAAGTCTAAAACTTCATTCTTAATGGTCTTAAAAGGGTCTTAAAAAGTCTTGCTAACACTTTATTTTGATGGTCCATTTGAGTATTAGTAGACTGTCTGCTTAATATCTGTTGATATTGCTCCTTCAACAGATATTTAACTGACTATAAGAAACTTTGCAAGTACATGTCAACTTACACTAACCCTAACCCTAACCCCAACCCTAACCCCAACCTAACAGTCTACTTATAATCTAATTAAAATTAGTTGGCATGTAGATGCAATGTAGCTTAAATTCAACAACCATCAAAATAAAGTGTGACCAAAGTCTTAAATTTGAATTGATAAAACCTGCAGAAACCCTGTTCTAGAATTTAAAAGTGAAGTTCCAGAATTGCAATTGATAATTGGAAGTGCAGTAGTTATATTCAGAAATAAAAGGTGGATAGGGAGCAATAAACCCATTGTGGGGTTTTGGGGTTGGACCACCATTAGTCTGCATGGGGCTGGTCTGTTGTGTTCGAGTTATGATATTTGTATAACTGGGACATGGAGCATTTCCAGACGATTGTGAAGTTGCAGTCATGAGTAAAGTCTGGTGGCCAAATGTGCTCACACCTGTTCTGGTGCAGCATTTGCTTAATAGCGTTATTCTGTTCCAGAACTGCTTCATCCTCAATATCACATTACTGGATTGCATTCAAGACAGTTTGCGCTTTTTGGAAATCATGAGATATGTTGACTGAAGAAGTGTCTAAATTAAAACATGACACGAGAGCACAAATAACATCCAAGAGAAACATTTAGCAAAAGCTGCTCTTTTACAGCAGAAAAAAGACTACTTAGCATTTTGTATTTTGTTTTGTAGTAAAGGTATTAAATTATTATGCATGAAAAAAATGAACAAATTCACTAAATTTACCAACAAAGTTCTGGTATATAAGTTTGTTTTTGTGAAATAATTTTTCTTGCCTCACTGAACATACATTGTTACTTTAATAAGTCTAAAGTTGTTTTTATATATATATTCCCAAGTAATATTTAACAGTTCAAGGAATTTTTTGTTTGTTTGGCTGAAATAAAAGCAGCTTTGAACTTTTTCCAAATATTTTTAAGGTAATTGTTATTATTATTATTATTATTATTACGTTATCAAATGACTTGCCAATAGTTAACCTAATTAACCTAGTTAAAACCTTTAATCCTTATGTACTGTTAGGGATATTTTCATCCACTTTGGGGTGATTTTAAGTCTTAATTTGGCCATAACTTTCTCTGTGTTTCAGCTAGTGGAATGATTTTTGGTGATAAATCTTATTTTGACACATTTTGTGGGAAAATGCTTTGAATTTTTTTTTTTAACTCAACGATACACTCTGGGCAAATTTACTACCCTTCTGTTACGTTAGGGATGAAAACATCCACTAAATTAAACTGCTGTAAAAATGCATCCGATAAATATTTAAAAAAACTTTTTTTGCATAAATCTGTTGATCAGTCCTGATCAAAACTACTAAATGATTTTAAAAAATTACAGGATTTTAGCTCTTTAAATGCCAAATTCATAAATTTGGTGAAAAAAACACACAAAATGATGTATTTTCAATATAAAAAGTAATTGTGGACTGGATTTTGATTGATGGATTGTTAGTTTTTGTACAGCATGAAATTTTCATTTTTTCTCCTTAATTTACTGTTGGTGGCTGTTTTTGCCCCATTGACTTCCATTATAACCACATTTTTTGATTACAACACCATATAATCATGTATATTTTTACTGTTGATCATAAGTTGGCACAAAAAAAATGTTTTATTTTAACCACAATTTTAACCACAATTCAGTTTAAAGCATTTATTGTACTATAATATGATAATGTTATAACTGATCCCAATAAAGTTATTTAAACTGAAAACAAAACAAAACAAAAAAAATCTAATAAAGTATATATTGTAGGTGACGTATATGGCTGAGGTCTAATGTGCATTAGCAGACAGATCTGTCCATCTACCTGCAGCACAGCGCTTCACTGCTTCTTTTCCACCTTTCTAAAAGAGAGACATACAGAGATGCACACACACACACACACACCTATAGACACACACAAGCACACATACATTTACACCCACAGCTACAAACACAAGCCATTACTGTCCATCTGCCTCAGTGACAGGTGAGCTGTGAGGGCAGGCCTGAGTGGAGCTTTGCTAATGATTCCTCTCTCTCTGCTCTAGACTGGGCTGAGGCCACCGGGTTCTCCAGCTCTTAATGCTGGTGTTGCCCAATTAGCCACCATCACTGTATACACTGCGCTCATGACCTCACACACATTCTTTGCATGTTGAGGCCCAAGGCAGATGGGAAGGGTGCAGTTCTCAGATGCCACTGTTCCTGGAGTTTGCTCACTAATTTGCCAGTGCCATTTTGGTCACTATTTAATCATCCGAGACCATTTTCAAATATCGTAAACGTTTCCTATAATCCAAAGTTATAATAGGTAGTCTTTATTTGCTGGTTTGACATGTTCACAAACAGCTGATCAATGGCCGTTGTGATCAAATCTTTCTTCTGATGAAATTCTACTCTATGTCTATTCCAGACATCCACTGAAAAAAATGATTTCTGCAAAACTGTTGCAAACAATTGATATGGACTAAATTTAAACAATCAAATTAAATTTAGTAATGTTCAACTTAATTTGTTTGTTTAAATTCAGCCCAAATAAATTGTTCGCAAACACTTACCTTAGAAAATTGAGTAAATCCAATGAATCAACTTTGATTCATTTTTTTCAATGTTGAAAGTCAGGGAATTATTATTTTTTGCTCAAGTCATGGAATATCAGAAATCTGTACTTATTTAGCAAAATGTATTTTTTCTGTACACTCAAAATATTATTTTATGCTGCTTATTCAAAGTACTTATTTACAATGAGCTGAAACAACACAATTCTTGAGATATTTTTTGGGACAGCTTAATTGTTTTATTTTCAGTGTACTTACATTTAAGTTAACTTAATTGATTTGTGATGGGACAACATCAATTAATTGTGTGGAACCCTGCATTTTCTACATTTGCATTTTTGTTTCACGTGTTTTGCCTGTTGTTATGGTTATTATTCACTGCCACATTTTTCCTTTCTCACTTGGCAACCGGCAATCAAATGCAGTCACCAGGCTGTACCTGTTAAAATATGGTCTGTGGCTGTTTTTTTTTTTTGTCTACTTACCGCTGCTCAACCATTTGAACAGTGTCCTGGCAGGTCAAAATTTGCAGGAAAAAAATCAAGTTCAAGCTTGATTTTGTGCTAAATTTTGCGATAACAGAATCCAAAAATTCTGAAAGGACAACAGCTGCCTGTTTTTCTGTTCATTATAGGTCATGGAAATTTCAATTTTAGTCAGTGATAGTCAGGGAAAAGTAATTTGACATTTGGCTTATAGAAGATTTGAGACCTTTCTACGAACTTTATAATACGACCACCATCCCTCAAACATTAGTAGTAACCATAGTAACCAGGTTGTCTGGAGCCTTCTCTGTGTAATCTCGACAAGCGGTTCACCAGGAAGCCAATAGAGATCAACCAACTTGCCAATATGCTCAAAAGTATTTGCAAAGAAATGCATGTTTCTATGAGCTATTAGATATGTCCTTGTCATTTAAATATGCACACGTAACCATAATTTCTCAGACTCTCTCTCTCTCTCAGGCTCTCTCTCTCTCTCTCTCTCTGCCTGTGATGGATTTAAAGTGGGGAGATCTAACATGTTGTAATTGAGAAAAAAAATGTCAATTGTTGCATTGCAAAGAGCAATGCTAGTTTTAACTAGCCAAATTGACCATAGAATAAGCAGGATAAGGTTCTTCGCAACAGGTGGTTCTTTGTCTCTGCTTTGTGCATTTAAAATCATTTAAGGCATGGCAATTCTTTGACTCTCCCTTACTAAATAAAACATAAATCAAACACAATCTACATAATTGACAGATGCTTTTATTCAATGTGACTGTATTGTTGGTGCATTTTTGTGAAGCATGTCTTTCTTTCACTGGGAAATAAACCTGGTGTTGCCATATGCTGTACTAATTGAGGTACAGAAAGGCATAGATGCTAATAAATAGAGGCAAGTAAACAGGTTGTGTATAAAATCTTTCATACATCATACAATTAAACACACTTGCTGTTGAAAGTTTGCAATACTGTATTGAGTAGGAATTTGGCTTTAAACAAATCAAAGTATTAATGAAGGCTATGATTTAGAAAAGTGAGACACATTCAGCCTTTTGTGTGTCAGTTTGTGGTTCTGCATAGATTTATTCACTAGATATCGCATACGGACCCTCAGCATGCATCAATAGCGCCGGCACATTTGTACAGGGCTCCCAGGACAAAGATCATTCAACCGCACTAGTCGAGACAGTGTGCCAATGTGAAGATGCTGGACTTTAGCGCTGCTTACGGGTGTAGTAACGAGCAAACAAAGAAAACAAAGCACAAAGGCAGAACATTTCATAGGTAAGATTTTGTTTTTTTACATGTTACAAACTTTTGTGCTCAACAAGTAACGTTATTGATGATAATACAGTCTCTTACTGCACTGATCATAAGGCAAAGTAGCATCAACTTGCACAGAATTCTATAGGCTTATGCTAGTTTGTTGAATAAAATCAGCAAACAATGAAAAAGAAATATGACAACGAGACGCTGCGGTGCTAGAAACTTGTATTGTTGTCGGCTAAGTGAACGAGTCGTTCATAACGGGGATTCATTCACAAACGAATCGCTCCCTCCGTTAGAATGAGAAGTGAAAGCAGGAGAGGGGGTGTGTTTCAGGACACGGATTGGATCAAATTTAACACGGAGGGAGGGTAATACATTTTCATGCACACAAACACACACTCTTTATCGGCAATGCCCGTGCAGTCACTTATCCATCGACATAGAAAAGTGATGTCAAATTATAATTTTTAGTAATTAAATGTTTTATTTTTTATTTTTTGCGTACTGACCACCGGGGGAAATTCCCGATCATAGATATATGTGTATATATATGTGTATATCTCTGGCTCTGGATGGCCACAGTCCTCCACTGCACCTTGGTCCCGCATTCATTTCAAAGGAGCGCTACCCTGTACTAAAATGGCGGCTCTATTGACGCATTCCTTCCAATAGACAACAATAGGCCAGGCGACATCTAGTATATCTATGATGGTTCTGTTTTGTAGTTTTATGCCCTGTTTGTTGTCATGGTTACGGATTATGTTTGCCACCTGTGTCTTGTTTGGTTGCTTATTTTCCCTAGTACAAATATTACCTGTTGTTTGCCTATTGCATTGATGTTAAGGTGCTCTCTGTGTTTTTTTGATGGTTCAAAATGATTGTAGAAACACACAAAAATAAATCCATATGAATCAGGTGGTTTAATCTGAGTATAATGGAAAAAAAAAAATTACATTGTGAACCAGTTTAATTTCAGCTTCATATATAAACACTTATCAATGAACATAAACCAATTCTCAACTATATTTTGACAAGTGAGAACAAAACTCAATAGCTGTGTTTACATGCAATCAAATAATCCATTAGTAATAGATTGCTCAATCATACTGAAAAGCCTTCATATAAACTAAATCGATCTGACTGAGCTAGAGCTGAATGGAATTTTGATCAGATTGGAAGTGTACTGTAGAATTTTCTAATCAAATCAAGAGGATATGAAAACATTTGGTTGGATTGAAAACTGAAATGGAAAGCACTATGCATGTGCAATGATGTAGAAAAGGTGTAATGATGTTTGACACATGGAGCAAGCTGTTGTTTTAAAAAATGTTATAAATAGCTGGAATTTGTAATCTAAACTCTTAAAAATTAAGGTTCCAAAAAAGTTTTTTGCAATTATGCTACAAATCAACCATTTTTTTTTTTCACAAACATTTTTAATCAACGGTTCTTGAAAGAAGCATTTACTGCTTAGTGTTAAGAACATTTAATGACCTAAAGAACCTTTTTGCATTATAAATAACCTTTTGTTTGAATGGATGTCCTTCATGGAATCATTAATGCCAATAAAAACTGTATTTAAACTTTCAATTCCAAATCAAGTTGTGATATATAAACACTAATCTACCCAATGACATTATTTAATGTTCATGTAATATTTAGTTTCATTGCTAAAAAAGATTTTTTTCTGACTACAACAAAAAATGTAAATGCAGTCAGTAATTTCTGTGAAAGCTCAAATGAGCTGATGTAACACAAAAATATTTCATTGGTTTGCATGCATCAAGCAACCATACTTAAGCCATTATGGCTTGTTTGTTGTCATGGTTACTGGTTATGTTTTCCACCTGTTTTTTGCTTGGTTGCTTCTTTTCTCGAGTACATATTACTTGTTTTTGTTTCTTATTGTTGCAAATTGTACATCACAAACCAGGGAACAATCCATATTACTTGTTTCATTGATCTATATATGTTAAGATGTTCCCAAAACCCTAAATTAAATCTGGCCATTATGTAAAGTCTCCAGTCTGCCCAAAGTCAAAGTGTTTCTTCAGACTTGGATTAAACCTGTCAGTTCATATGGATTAAAAAATAGTAATAATAGTTCAATGGAGGAACACAAGACTCTGCAATTGGATTTAAAACAATACCTTCATTTGTTGTCTGAAAATGAACAAAACTCCTGGGTTTTACATGACGTGAGTGTGAGTAAACGTGAGAGTTTTTATTTTGACCCGAACTAACAACCCCTGACTAAAAGTAAAGTTTTAGTGTTCAGCGTTTGACTTTAAATCTCCAAGTGAACAATAGGACAGAATTCAAGCATGAACAGTCCAAACGGTCCTACAAAAAGCTCCAGCGTGTCAGAACAGAAGCAATCAGATGCATCAGAGAGCGTTTCTGTGTTCGCTCTTTAACGTGATGCATTTCAAAGCCTGACAAGCACGAATGGTGTCTGCCTCTCTCTGACGGCTGTCATCACCTGTCTGCACAGGACGGCCTCATCCACAGGTCAGAGATCAGCCATCACCTGCAAAAACCACAGGACTGACACTGGGAATAGTGAGACTGATGCTGTCTATAGAGAGGGATCCATCACAAAAAATGCTGCAGAGCAACAAAAGAGACATTCTATGAGCAAACAGAGGAATACTTTTGCTTATTTTTCACAAGACTCTCATAAATCTGCCAAAAAATATAATAAAAGTGCGAACAAGTTTTTTTTAGAAGAGAGAGAGATGCTTCTATAGAAGGTTTGGTCTGCTGAAAGATGCTGTTGAGTGTTGACAGTGTGCATATGTGTGGAAACACGAGACAGGAAGAAGCAGTGACAGATAAGAATACAAAGAGAAGGAGACGAACAGAGAGAGAGAGAGAGAGAGAGAGAGAGAGAGAGAGAGAGAGAGAGAGAGAGAAGGGGGAAGGGGAGACATGGAGAGATGAGGGAGACTGAGGTGGCAGAGGAAAGACAGATAAAGGATAAACACAGACAGGTAAGAATACAGAGACATTTTGAACAGCTATGACTGTGCACAGATACAAACTTTTGGGGGGGATTTTGGACAGACCGGGTGAGTTGCAAGCTGAGCTGCATGCACTGCTTTTAATGCGCACACCTAACCCCGCCTCTAACCCTACCCATCACAGTCACGTCACTAGCTCCAGTGAGGGCATTGTGTCTGAGATATGCAATCTCAGCTTGCAAATCCAAGTCTGCACCCAGATACTATTGGGATTTTCTGCACTGAGATAATATGAATTCAGATCATTAGGTCAGAAATTAGAAGTACAACAATTAGCTGATAAGGATGTTAACAGAGAATCATTTTCAGGTAGTCTAACAAACAAACAATCAAACAAAAAACAAAACAAATAAATAAATGTCATTAAATCTGATATTTATTTGTTCAAGTTTTTAATTGAATTTTATTTTATTTTATTTGCCATTTTTAGATTAGGTTAACAAATGTGACCTAAATGTTCCCCTTCATACGGGAACTTCAACGTGCGTCTGTTAACAGATTATGGGAGTACGTCAGACGACCAATCACTCTGAAGAGTAAGAAAACGGGCCAATGAAATGCCAAATTGAATTGGCAGAGCTCTGCTCCACAGCTGGCAGCAATGAGCCATCAGCGCTATATAAGCTGCATGCTGTGGAGTGAGCCTCAGAATTTATTTGCTTCAGATCCTCTCACGAGACTGAAGACACTCTATCTGCCAACCTGATTTCAAGACTGAAACCAGTTTACTCACCAGTGCGGGAGATGACGCGACAGCGGCAGTTGATCTGGGCTTCCTGTCCCCTGGGCGTTTCGCTGGTGTTCACAAAAGAGCAGTTTCACACTAAAAGAGCAGATTCCCTAAGAGAGCAACACAGTCAATCAACACGTCTTTTTCAAGACGCTGTTCTGACTGTGCGTTTCTGGATGCGGTGGTTCCTATCTCCGGATGATGGGCACGGGTATCGCATCACACGTCTGGGGGTTAAGCATGTCGATGCGGTGCTCGCGGACAGCTCATGCTCTCACTGTGAGAGCATGGCTGTTGCACAGCTAAGATCGCGGCTTCCAAGCCTCCCCCGTTGCTCCCCGTGAAAGCGGTTAGCACGCGGGCAGATCTGAGGATTACAGTGGGGGCTTATCCGTCGCCTCCGGGCCCGCGGACCCCCCACTCCTCCACAGCACGCTCCATCCAAGCTTCGAGTGGTGGTGCGGTTCATCCCCCGGGATGCCCGCGCCTCCGCTTGATGACACCGGAGATCAGATGTCCATCGCGACATCAGAGGGCGAGCTGTCATGCTCAGATGACAGGCCGGGCTCGCTTCCATCCTACGGGGTGCAATGCGTAGTCACGGTTCTCGAATCAGACATGATGGCTGCGCTTCCTGGGCTGCTTCGGCGGTGTGGCTGGAGATGGCTTGTCCCCCAGTCTCACCGCCGGACCGACTAGAGGTGTGGCGTGCGGGCTGATGTAAGATGAATCTTCCAGCTCCCGTCCACTTCTTCCCAGGGGCGCACAGCGAGCGCACGCTGGCATAGAGGGCGTTTTTTCTCCGCCCGGTCCTCGTGCGCTTCCGCCTTCACCTCCCCTGATGGTGAGGCGGCCAGTGGGTACGAAGCTATTCCCCAGGTGGTTGGTGGCTGTGGCACAGCTGAAATTGCGGCTTCAAAGCCACCCCCGTTGCTCCCCGTGAAAGCGGTTAGCACGCGGGCAGATCTGAGGATTACAGTGGGGGTTTATCCGTCGCCTCTGGGCCCGCGGACCCCCCACTCCTCCACAGTGCGCTCCATCCAACGCCACCTGGAGGGATAAGCTGAGACCTCTGTCCAAGACGGGTGGGTTTTCTGTGTCTCTCATGACCAGAACCTACACTGGTGCGGGCCATGCCGCTTCTGCCCTGCACCACGGCACGTCGTCGGCCGCCCGTGCCCTGGGGAGGACGATGGCCACACAGTGGTCCGGAAATGCCACCCTTGGCTTACCCTGGCCGATATGCGCCGCGCCGGCAAAGTACGCTTTCTTGGTGTGCCCATATCCCAGGCGGGCCTACTTGGCGACACCGTCGGGGACTTTACCCAGGAGTCCTCGGTGGTGAGAGATCAGCCGTGCGCGATGGAGCAGGTCATCTCTTGGTGGGCTCGGGAAACTGCTCCCCCACCGGACCTGTCCGCGCTGGCTTTTCCTCGCCGAGAGCGCTCTTCCCGCGGCTCCGAAATGCTCCGCCGTCACAGCCCGTTACACTGGCTAGTGAACGCGCCGAGCCCCCACGCGGGAAGTTGACGATCCTGTCATAGGTCGCCGTAAAGTCCGGTAATCGGACCGCGAAGCGTACCTAAGACGGGCCACTTGGAGAGGAGGAGAACCGTTCTTTCCCCGGTGGAGGGCCGGGGCTCCCGCGCGAACGAATGTAGCAATCCGAAAAGAGCGGTTTTTCCTCCCTCTGGGTGTGGAAGCCCAATTGCTGCCAGCATGGGACGCACTGCCTTCCAGCTCTCAGCTTTGGTGCACTTCGCCACAGGCTTTGAGGGCGCCAGAGGATGATCTCCTTTCTCGCACCTCCAGCCTCTCCGCGGGATCCTGGGAGGAAGGTAAGAGACTCTCTCTTATTTTCAGCTCTTCCTCGGGCCGCTCTGCTTTGTGAGCTGCCCCTCCGTTGGCATGTCATTGATCAGTCCGATGGTGCCATTAGCGCGGGCTCTGCCAGCCTGGTTAGCGCTGCCCAGCCCGTCGCGGTGGCTCATGCGGACGATCAGACTCGGCTATGCGATTCAATTCGCTATCTGCCCTCCCAGGTTCACAGGTGTTCATACTACGAGGGTTTCCCCCGAGAGCGCCCCTGTCTTGCGAGAGGAGATTGCTGTCCTCCTGGCGAAGGATGCAATCGAGCAGGTCCCTCCAGCCGAGATGAAGTGTGGGTTTTACAGCCCGTACTTCATCGTGCCGAAGAAGAGCGGTGGGTTATACCAATCCTATCTGCCCATTTTGATCTGTCATCCGTTCAGGATGCTGATCGGGGTGCTCATACAGAAACGCATCCCCCAGTGCGTCCGTCCGCGGGATTGGTTGCAGCTATAGACCTGAAGGACGCTCACTCCATGTCTCGCTCTCTCCCTCCTAAAGTGCGACGGGGCCGGAGCATGGCAGTAAATGGTCCTCCCGTTCGGGCTCTCCCTGTTCCATGCGTGGAGGATGCCCTGTGTCTCTTTGACGCACGCGCATCTGCATTTTTGATTATTCTTTGACTGGGTTAATTTTTTCAGACCTAGAATTAGTCAATTATGCATAGGGACCTGGTGCTCTGGCACCTCGGCCTGTTGGGGTTTCAGGTCAACCGAGAATGAGCAAGCTCTCCCTCGGGCAGAGCTTCTCTCATCTCGGGTTAAGGCTGGACCCGGTCTCCATCACGGTGCGCTTTTAGCGCGCTGGGCTAGTGCTGCCCTGTCCGTTTAATTCGGCAGTTATAGTGGTTTCACTGAAGTTTTTCAGAGGCTCCTGGGGCATATGACATTTTGTAGCCGCTATCACGCCGCTCAATTGTTCATATGAGACCACTTCAGCGCTGGCTTTGCGATCGGGTCCCCAGATGGGCATGCCGTGCGGAGACGCACCGGGTGTCCATCACTACGCTGTGTCTCCGCACCTTCAGCCTCTGGATGGACCTTGCCTTCTACGGGCCTGGTGCCCTTAGAACAAGTGTCCAGTCATGCTGTCATTCTGACGGATGCTTCCAGTACGGGCTGGTGGGCTGTGTATATCGAGCATGCAGCCGCAGGTTTGTAAATCGGACTTCGGTTGCGTTGGCATTCAATTGCCTGGAGTTGTTGGCAGTGTTTCTCCCTCTCCGCCGGTTCCTACCGGTACGGGAGGGGGCACATGTGTTGGTTAGGACGGCCAGCATAGCTGCGATAGCACACGTCAGCCGTTTGGCTGATGTGCGCTACCGCCGCATGTCTCAGCTCGCTCGCCATCTGCTCCTCCGGAGTCATGCGGCTTAATAGCTGCGCGCCGTTCATATCCCATACGAGCTCTACCGTGCCAGCTTACATGCTCTCACGACAGTTACGTTTCTGGGAGAATGGAGACTCCACCCCGCAGTCCAGCTGTTATGGGCACGCTTCAGAGAGGCCCAGGACATCCTGCCGCTTCTCCCGAGCGGCCCTTCGCCAGCTGCTTTCCCTGCTCTGCATGGATGCGCTGGCTCACAGCTGGCCCCGGGTTTACGCAATATGTGTTTTCCCCAGTGAGCCTGCGCGCGCAGACTCTGCAAGGTCGGGGAGACGAGGTGCGGGTCTCGCTCGTTGCGCCTCCTTGGCCCAACCGGACCCGAGTTTCCAGACTCACACTCCTCGTGATGGCCCTCCCTGACGAATTCCCCGGAAGAAGTACTCCTTTTTCTGGGACGGGCACCCTCTGGCACCCGCGCAGCATTCTGGAACCCTCATTGAGGGTTTCTAGACAGAGCGCGGTAGACTTAGGTGACCTATCAGTAGATGGTTAACACCGTCACTCAGGCTAGAGCACCCTGTATAGGCAAGCCTATGTCCTATAGTGGAGTCTATTCGTTGTGTGGAGCTCTTCTCTCTGAGAAGAACCCCGGACATGCCAGATTAGTGTTGTGTTTTCTTCCTTTAGGATAACTGGAGCGCAGGCTGTCACCCTCCAGACTGAAGGTTTGGCATGCTGCCATCCCCACTCTCTGTGGCGGCGGATGGTAGCGCGCTGGGAAAGCATAACCTTATCAGCCGGTTCCTCAGAGGTGCGTGGCGCGAGATGGTTAATTCCATCCCCGCCCCCCTCTCTTGCCCTCTCGGGATCTCTCTAGCCCCAGCGGTTATGATTAGGTTCGTTGAGCCACTCGACTCAGTATCTATAAGTTTTCTGTCCATGAAGGCAGCTCTGCTGGTCGCGTTGGTATCAGTCAGGAGGGTTAGGATTCCAGTGGCATTTTTGGTCAGCGAATCGTGCCAGAAATATGGACCGGCCTACTCTCACGTTTACCTGAGACCTCAGCTTGTGCCAAGGTTCCTACCACCCCTTTTTTATATTAAAAGTGGTAGTGAGCCTGCAAGCGCTGTCTGCGGAGGAGGCAGACCCAGCCCTTTTATTGTATGTTCGCGCACTGCGCTTAATGTGACACATAGAGCATACGTCTTAAGCAGCTCTTTTTTGTTACGATCGGCAGAAGGGAAGTGCCGTATCAAAGCAGAGGTTGGTCCATTTTATAGTTATGCCATTGCCCTCGCCTTATATGTCCCCCGGGAGAGAGAGCACACTTAAAAAAAAAAAAAAAAAAAAAAAAAAAAAAAAAAAAGGG
>CAIGQV010014432.1:14213650-14225982 GCA_903798115.1 Danio jaintianensis | reverse complement strand
ATTCATTCATTCATTCATTCATTCATTCATTCATTCATTCATTCATTCATTTCCATGAAGTATATTTCACTATAAATAAGTACGGATTACAAAAAGTATTTCTAGTTATTACATATAAAGGATTTAGTTATGCAGAGAAACCTTTTACCTTTTTTAGATTGACAGCAGTTATTTCCATCATAGGCTCATTCTGAAAACGTAGTCCTATATACATTTCTGGAGATCACGAATTATGAATTATGTTTTAAATAAACGCTATGGGACAGTATGACGCCATTCCTTTTCGCGCTTACCAGCTGACCGCTTACCTCCGTATGAATGGTTTTCCCGCTGTTACCAGTTTGTCCGGTAGCTCGCCATGTACATCAGCGGACTTGAGACGCAGAGAGGAGTTGACCACGACGACAGGGTTCGAGTCCGGTGAAGAATGGTTCCAGAAAGCAGGTAAGACAAAAACAGAATCCAAAAAATAAAATAAACAAGTAAATAACAGGGTGAGAATGTGGTAAAATCTGAAAATGTGGTAAAAATCAGGCGAGGGCTTTTCTTTTTCTGGATTGCTTTTGAAAATTGTCGGTTGGGTTTAGGGAAGTGGGTGGGCAGGTCAATCAATACAATTGCTTGGGTTTAGGGAAGGAGGAGGGTGGGTCAGTCGATCGGTCATTCAGTCAGTCAAACAGTCAGTCGACAGCAGCCTCTGGTGGGTTTACCCGAGAACAGCAGGTGCGAATGGCCCTCGCTAGAGAAATTTGAGATGTCAAAAAGCGTACACAGAGGCCTCTGGTGGATTCGAGAAAACAAAACTGCAAAAAAACGTAGCTCCTGGGACGCATTTGGTGGTCTCCAGAAATGTATATAGAGGTACGTTTTCAGAATGAGCCTGTGTTGATTATTTTATATTTCACCTTTAACTTTAGTGTCTATATCCCTGGTTTAGAAAATATATATTTTTTGCAACACAATGAACGTTTCAAAGTGACAGAGCTTTTTTTTCTTATTATGTAACACGTTTTACATTCAATGTTTTTCTTTCATTCAAAATGGGCCATTTCCTAATTTTCCCCAACTCAGCAGCACAATCAAACCAATATCCTTTTAATCAAAACCTTCAGTCTGGTGCTACATTCATGCTCTTATAAAAGAGACAGAGAGTGATTATATTCCCACCGACAACTAAATCAATTAGTAAAAAATTAATTATCAAAAAATTAATACACTCTATGTTAATTCGATGGACAAGCTAAAAAGGGAGGTGTGAAGCCTCATTTAAAGTCAATGTAAGGAAATGTCCCCAATATGCAGATCAAGAAATGTGTGTCGGTCCGGTCAGCGTAGGGCGGAGGCCAGCAAACCATGGCGAAACTACATTTTACAGCTCTCATTGTTCTCCGTCTGTTTTTCTTTCCCTATTTTTACAACCCAAGCCCACCTCCCATCCACTAACCAGACCAGGGCCTAGTTTGGGCCAAAAAAACCCAGTGGCCCCATCACTTCAGTGGGGAAGAGGGTGGTGATCTGGTGGGTCTGCCTCATTAGCACCATTAATGAAGATGAAGAAACTCATGTGGGCCTAGGGTAAGACTCAATCCAGCTGCTGTACAGCTGAGAGGAAAACATGTCATTCCATAGGAGGGAAAATAAACACGATGAGCGTTTTGACGACAGACAGGCACACTGAGCTGTGGCCAGACGTGGAGGAGAGCGCAGGCTACAGGAAGCCATCTTTACCCAGACACCCAACAGCATAATCTACTGAGCACATATGCAGAGGGCCGTCATGTGACTCGGTCTGTGTAAACACAGACACGCTCACTGTCTGCCTGTCCTTCACACTTCTCATTATTAGACCATTATTGTTGAATGCTTTTTACTGTCCACATATACGGCCTCTCCTGCATGTTAGCAGGCTAATTGTTTTTAACTAACAAATATAAACCTTTAAACAGCTACGTGAAAAAAAATATATAAAAATAATATAAGAATACTACTTGACAATTCTTGCTTTATGAGTTAACAATTAATATTTGTTTTATTCTATAAAAGTCTGATAATGGGCAGCACAGTAGCTCAGTGGTTAGCACTGTTGCCTCACAGCAAGAAGGCTGCTGGTTGGAGTCCCGGCTGGACCAGTTGGCATTTCTGTGTGGAGTTTGCATGTTCTCCCCATGTTGGCGGTGCTCCGGCTTCCCCCACAGTCCAAAGACATGCGGTACAGGTGAATTGGATGAATTGAATTGGCCATAGTGTATGAGTGCATGTGTGAATGAGAGAGTGTATGGGTGTTTCCCAGTAAAGCATATGCCGGAATAGATAATAAATAAGATAAATAAGGGACTAAGCCAAAGGAAAATAAATAAAGTCTGATAACATTTCAAATAAATCTTTTGGTATTTAGAGCTTTTTTGTTCAGAAAATTACTATTGGTCAGAATAACAAATGTTTTCATTTGTTGTGACTAAAAATCAGTGCTTTTATTTAAACCAAATGTTGCTTTTTTTTACTTTTTAAAGTAAAAATATTGGTATTTTGTTGTCTAAAAATAAATATAAGCATGTCTGAAAACAAAATCTGAAAAAAATATCCCTAAATTATTTTTATTATTATTATTCAAGTACATATAAATCATTAATTGAGAGAAACTGAGACTTTTCAATAGTGAATAGCTGTGAATAGTAATTTAAAATATTCATACATTTTTTTAATCATTATCTACATGCTGCTTGGTTGGTTGCTGTTTACCTCAGCAGCCAATGAGCTTGCTCCTCATTTAATATAATATTTAAATACCTCAGCATTGTTCAGAATTCTTCCAAAAAATAGCGAGCAGTCATTACTGAAACTTAAAAATAAATAAAGTCAGCATTATAACTATCCCTGATCTCTCCTAAAAGTAGTCTCAATCCTTTTTAAAGTTTTGACATTGTTGCAGTTTAATTTTAGTGTTTGAACTGATGTTGTTTTATTCCTTTGATTTTATTTGATCCTTTTTATTCAATTTGTGTATTTCAAAAAGTGTATGCTACAGTACCATTCAGTGTGTTTTATCAACTTTCGTGAAATATATGTTCTTTTTTTTTTTTAAACAGACTTTTCTGCAATGTGCAGCTAAAGTCAGCTGACAGCCTTGCGGTTCTGTTTCCTCCACACACATGAATCTTAGAGAAAGAGAAAAGGCCGTTGTCTGTCTGACAGCCAAGAGCCTGCAGTGGTGCTTTATCCTGAGAATAAGCAGACCTGACCTTAACCATTGGCACAGAATTCCTATATCCTTCCGATTGCTTTGGCAAAAAAAAAAAACAATCATGTATTATTTTTCACCAACTATCTTTCCGTCTCGATTTTCTTTTCTTTTTTTCCAAATCTTGCAGTGGAAACAAATCTCTGAGGGTTCTTAGACAGACTTAGAGTAGGCTGACGTATAATTTACTGGCTTTAAAAAAAATCCTTGTCACTTGTGCTCTCCTCTAATGTAGGTAAACCATATACAGAGCACATAGATCTTTCTCTTCCGCCCCATAATCTCAAGAACACAATTGTCTGATTGTTTCCCACCCAACTTTCCGCTGGATAAGAGCACTCATTTCTACGAACACAGAGCCTCATGCCAGAAAAATGGATAAAGAAAAACAAGAAGCAAAGAATGAATCATCCAGAGGGAAAAAGAACACCTTCAGGGAACGAGACCTGCAGAATGTTTACAGCGCCCTCTATAGGACATATTTATATATTCCCTTTATACTGTATATGCGTTCTGACTGTCTGGTTGTGCCTTTGAGCTTAAAGAACATATAACTAGTTAAATGAAAGAAGGCATGTTTGACTGGATTTATTTTAGCTAACCATTATTGTAGATAGCAGATTATTATGTATTTATTCATTAAAGGCCGGCTCACACTGTGTTTTTTTTTAGTGTTTTTTTATCCTAAACAATTGCAGCATGTCAGACTGCACAAACATGGCTCCCATGTCACACTGTAAGATCTCAGCTGTCATAATGTCAGACTGAACGACAATGAAGACTCGCCAAACACGGAAGAAAACTCCCCCGGAGTTTGACGTCATCCATCGGTGACACTTTCACTATCCTGCGTTCTGAAATGATTCCTTACAGCAAACGTAAACAATCTGTAGCGACAATTTTGCACACAGCATGTCTCAATAATAAAACCAGGAAGAAAAAAACTGTTTTGACGTTTCTCCGTTGTCATTTGAATTGTCGCATACATTGCGTCATCAAATTCGGCACTCCTATTGGTTCTTGAATCTACGCTCATCGCAGCTGTTGTCACACTGCAGGAAAGTGTCTTAAATCTTCTGACACTGCCAGAACTTCATCGGAGGAAAAATCTGATCACAACGGGAATTAAGTGGGCTATCTGTGAACATGTCAAATCAGCGATCAAAGATCACAGATTTTAGCCTAGGATTTAAGGAATCTTTTAGGATTTCCCAAATTTGTCTCAGATGACAAAATCATGGCTAAAATCTCACAGTGTGAGCAGGGCTTAAGACAGTAATCTGATTAAGAATCTACCATGTAAACAGCGATTTTTGATTACCTTAATCTGACTAAAGTCATAATCGAACTAAATAGAAATGGAATTAAGACATGTGGAGGTTTCCTATTTTAGTTGCATTATTGAAGTGCAGTATGGACATGTAAACACTTTAATCAAACTACTACCTTTTTGTAGTACTTTTCGCTACAATTTGCGACAGGATGCACACACGGCAGTTGTCAGGCGTTTGCCAACAAACAAATGAGAATGGCTTCAAGCAAGAGAACACATTTTTGGTGCAACGGGAAACGATGAATGTGCTCTCATCCAGTACCTCAGACTTTGTCGCAGTGGCATGAATGAAAAGTTATTTAATAAAAAGGTGGCCTGCTGCTTGAGAATTTGTATCCGCCGTCGTCTGTGTGAGAAATTAACTGCAGTTGAACTTGTCGCATAATAAAAAACGAAATGCCCAAAATCATGTATGGTGCGATGATGAACACGAACAGTTGTTGCATGAAACGCCGGAGGAAACTAACGTGGAATGGTGACATAATGACGTTAACCGAACTATGCACTATAACATGTAAAACGGGCACATGAAAGGAACATTCAAAAAGCAACTCATGTAAACACCTTAATCATATTATTGTCTTATTCAGATTAAGGCTAATAATTAGATTACTGGTGTCCATATAAACGTAGTCATTGTCGACAAATCTCACAATTTGTTTAAAAAACATCACGGTGAAAAAAACAGGTGGTTTCCATAGCAGCAACCCATCAACTCTTTTTGCTTTTCTAGAAAATGAGAAAATCTGAGTTACTCAACATTACGACCTTAACTTGTATTGAGCCCAGACTATTCCATTATAATCAAATCAATATTTCATGCCTATATCTGATACACTGTGCAGGTGAATCAGATTTGCCTAAAAGTCTAAATACGTCTTGTCAGCCCGACAGCTGGGTTTGATCTTCAAGCATGTCTTGCTCCAGCGCTGAAGTGCAGCAAGAAATATCTTTATCGGTGACTCCTGAATTCTCATCTCACCCTTCCTACCTTAATGCATTCTCTCTCTCACTCTTTATCTCCCTCTCTCTCTCTCTCTCTAAATGCTTTGATGCTTGCAGAGTCCTTGAAAACATCCCTGCAGACTGTTCATTTGCAGAATTCTAATAGACTTCTCAAAGCCATGGATTCGTTCATTTGGTCCACCGCTTCAGAGACTCCCAAAACTCCAAATTAGATGTGTGTTGTTGCAAAGGTTTGTGACCTGTCTTGAGCGGAGACACTTAGGGAGAAGGATGGCCAAGCCACCAGGCAACTTTTCCTTTGCTTTTCTCATGTAAAGCTTGTATTGGAGTGGCACATCAGTCTGAGAATGACAGGTGGCGTCCTTGAGATGCCATGCTTCTCTTCTCTTCTCTATAAAAAGTGCATTTCGGAATTACATTTAGATGAATGTCCTCATAAACTAGAGCAGGTTCTCCAACACTGTAATGAGGGCTGATGTAATGAGATGAATATTCTGAACATGCAAACCGAGACAGGCTGGAGACTTTTAGTGGTGAATGAAGTGGTGGAGAGAAAAGAAAAGGCATGGAGGGTTAAGATGACATGACATGAGACAAGAGGAGATAAAAAAAACTGCAGGGAAAAGACGAGAAAAGGAGGAGAGCAGAAAGGAACTGAGATGAGATTCAATTAAAGATGAGAGGAAATGACATGGAATGTGGCAAGAAGGAAAGAGGAAAGACAAAAGATGACAAGATGAGATGAAAGAAAAGAGCTAGAATGAGAAAGTAAGAAAATAAAGAACTAAAAAAAGGACTCAAGATGAGGGAATGGAAAGGGAAATTCAAAAGAAGAGATGAAAAAATTAGATGGAAAAAAGAAAAGAAGAAAGGGATAAAAGAAAAGAAGAAAGGGATGAAAGAAAAGAACAAATGAGCTGACAGAAGAACAGATGAGAGGATGGAAAAAGAAAAGGAAAGTCAAAAGAAGACATGATATGGAAAAAAGGAAAGAATAAAGGGACAAAAGAAAAGAAGAAGGGGACAGAAGAAAAGAATGGATGAGATGACAAACAAGAACAGATGAGATGATGAAAGAAAATATATTTAAAAATCAATAAAAAAACAGATGAGGGCATGAAAAAAACAAAGGAAAGACAAAAGTATAGATGAGATAATATCATGAAAAAAAGAAAAGAAGAAAGGGACATAAGAAAAGAACAAATGAGATGACAAGCGAACAAATGAGAGGATGAAAAAAGAAAAGGAAAGTCAAAAGAAGAGATTAGGTGAGATGGAAAAAAAGAAAAGAAGAAAGGGACGAAAGAAAAGAACAAATGAGATGACTAACAAGAACAGATGAAAGGATGAAAAAATAAAGTCAAGAGAAGAGATGAGATGAGATTGAAAAAAGAAAAGAAGAAAGAGACAAAAGAATAGAATTGATGGTATGACAAACAAGAACAGATGAGAGGATGAAAAAAAGTATAATTACAAAAGAAAGAGTAGAAAAAAACGATAAAACACAGATGAGAGGATGAAAAAAGAAAAGGAAAGAAAAGTTTAGATGAGATGAGATGATGTAAAAAAAAAAGAAAAAAAGAAAGGGACCGAAGAAAAGAATGGATGAGATGACCAGCAAGAACAGATAAGATGATGTAAAAAAAGATAGAACGACAAAACAAATAAAGAAGAGAAAAAGTATTAGAGGGTATTAGAGGAAAAAAAAAGATAAAAGATGAGATGATGCAAGAAAGAAACAAATAACGGGAAAAGAGAAAAAATAGATGACAAACAAGAACAGATGAAAGAAATGAGATAAAAATGAAAAGAACAGAATGAAAAATGAAACAAAACAAAAGAAGATACAAGGAAAAGAATATAAATGATGAAATGAGGTGAAGATAGTAAAAAAATCTAATCATAAAAAAATAGACAAGATGGGGTGATGTGAAGATTAACAAAAAGCAAAAAGATGTGAGAATAGCTATCATAACAATTGAAAGAAAGATTAAGTTGATGAGTGGAAGATGAAACGAGTCAAAGAAGAGATGCAATGAAATAAGACAGGATGTACTGTATGAGCACAACCAGTTTCAACATTGATAATAACAAAGAAATATTCCTGAGGACCAAATCATCACATTAGAATGACTGCTGAAGCATCAGCTGACACTGAAGACTGGAATATTCATGCCAGAAATAAATTAATAACATACATTATTTACATGACAAAAAATGACACTGTAAAAATTTACTTTAATATTTACAGTAACTTACTGGCAATTTAGTTTGCTAGTAAAACTGTACATTTACAAGCACACTGTAAATTAAAAATAAAAATTTACTGTAGAATTGCAATAACTTACTAGCAATTTTGGTTGCCAATAACACTGTAAATTTACCAGCATACTGTAAATTAATAATTACAATTGTAATGTAAAAAAATACAACACAATTATTTATTTACAGTGTTCTTGTAATTTTTACAATAACTTACTGGAAATAAGTAAGATTGTATATTTACAAGCACACTAAATAAAAAGTACAGTTTACTGTACAATTTACAGTAACTTGCTGGCAATTTTGGTTGCCAGTAAGACTGTAAATTTACAAGCACACTGTAAATTAATAATTACAATTGTAATGTAAAAAAAACAGCCCAATTGTGATTATTTATTTACAGTGCGCTTGTAAATTTTACAGTAACTTACTGGCAATTCTGGTTGCCAGTAAGGCTGTAAATTTACAAGCACACTACTTACAAGCAAAAATACAGCATAATTGTAATTATTTATTTATTTCAGTCTTACTGGCAACCAAAGTTACTGTAAATTTTATATTGTATATTTAAAAGGAACCAGGTATTTACCAAATTTTGTATAATATTACAAGTTCATCTAAATCAATTGAATGCAGCCCTGATGAGCGTAACACACTTTTCCAGAAGCCACTCTTTTTGAGCAGCAGTGAGGTAACAGTATATGAGCTGTAGCTGAAGCAGCTTTCACACATTGAGTGTGTGTTTACAGCTCACTGGCAGGTGTGAGGAGGAGTTTCTCTGTGTTTCACACTGACTCTTCACCACCACTGATCCCACTATGAGACGGATGACGATGTCAGCTGTGGTGCAACATCAAACTCTTCCTCTAACAACTGCCTGGTGGATATCTCCCCAATTCATGAGTGCTGCGCGGATAATTGGGAGTAAACACATCTGCTCGAAACAACAGCTGTGGTAAATGTGAAAGTAAAATGTTTCAAACAATCGATCAATCAATCAACTGTCATTATATACACTTACTCATTTGTATGTACGTGTTAACTGTTGTGACTGGATCAAGTCGTTCAGAACCATTTTATAAACCAAATAATTATTTGAAAAATGACTGAAAGTAAGTGTTTACAAAATGCTATATAAAGCTCATCAGTTTACATTTTTTTGTAAAGTAGTGTAAAGTACAGTAGTGTAAAGTACTGACTTTATTTTATAATGTTATCTGGGGTCACCTTACGATGTTGATGATGTTTCGGATTTATGATATTTTCGATTATTTGACAATATATTATTTTAGGATTTTATTAGTAACATTGTTGATGAATTCAAGTAAATGCGCTGCTCTGATAGGGTAACTTTTAATATTTGTATTTATTTTATATTAAAATAATAGAGAGATTCTGCAGAAAACAAACAAAAAACATAATTACTTTAAACATAAACTTTAGAAAATAAAAGTTAGGTTGTTCCAAAATGAATAAATACTATAGTAATGTAGTGAATACTATAGTGTTTTTGAACTACACTATAGTAAAGTACTTGAATTAATATGTTGTGGTAATTCTACAGTTGCTGTGCTAATACAACAATGGTAGTAATATGAACAAATTACTCAATACTTTACTAAGTTTTGAGCAGTATATTATATGTCAATACACCACATTGTACTGTTGTAAAAACTAAAGCATATTATAGTATTCATTACAGTTATTCAGTTCACTATAGGTAATATATTACTGTATTCTGTAGCATTCATTAACAATATTAATGCTATAGTATTTATTATAAATGACTGTACTATTTGTCATGTGAGTTTCAACTCAAATGTGGGTGAAATATGGACAAACCCATTCATTGGGTTAATGTTGTGTTTACATTTTGAATTAAACATTTAGGACTGTTCATTTTTTCCCTCAATTTGTGTTAAATAAACCTAATTATTAATAACATCAAAACAATATTTTATTCACCTAAATACCTGCGTCAATTTGTGTCTTGTTTAAATACTAATCCATTGACCCTTTTCACAATGCGGTTATGGCACGTTTAACGATCATCAGCATCTTAAGTCTTTGAAAGTTTTTTTTAAATGTATGTTCATTTATAAAGCTATACTTTGTATTATATCATCTTTGAAACAAATTACGAATTAGTGTTTATGGGAGGTGTTTGTAATGCACCATCTATGGGCGGGACAGTAAATTTGACGTTGTTCACTCTTCTGGCTGCTGTAGTCTCACACTACTTTTTTTTTTTCCTTTTTCTGAAAGTCTTGATAACACTGTCATTGAGTTTTTATTTTATTATTTGAGAAAATAGGAATGCAAAAAATAAATAAATAAATTGTTGCACTCCCCCATGCACTGCGCTCTAAGTTTACCCAACTATGACAACTTCCGCTGCTGAGAAACCCAGAAATGTGAAAAAGGTCCATTGTCACATGAAGTGAACAAATGAACAGTGTCTTACTGGCAAACAGAGTCTTTCCTAATGTTTCTCAATGTTTCACCGTGTCTAATAGACATTGTGCATTTGCAATGGTCAATTTGTTTTGTACGGTATAGACAACTTGTAGCTCTTGCAGTGGGACATGATATATAATATTTACTTTTGGTTTAGACCAGTGGTGTCCTTTCTTGGTGCTGGAGGGCCACTGTTCTACATATTTTAGCTCCTACCAGCAAATCAAGCTCTTAATAGGCATCCTACAGACCTCCAGACAGGTGTGTTGTGGCAATTTGGAGGTAATCTCTGCAGGACAGTGGCCCTCCAGGACAGCTTTTGGACACAATCTCAAGGATAGCAGTTTAGCATTGCTCAATTTGCAATCCTTGGAACCATCTATTATTTTGTTGCTAGTGTCATTCTGTTTTTTTTATTTTCTTATATGCATGAACCAGTGGGCAGGGCTACAGGATTGTTGATGTATATGCAGGCAGTGATCTTTTGCACAGATGAATATTTATCACACTATGAGTATATTTAAAACATGCAACACAGGCTCATTGGGAAAATGTGCCCATAGATACATTTTTGCGAACTAAGAAATATGTGATTGTGGGTACATATGTCTGCATTTTGTTTGTAAAACAAACTCAAAGGGGCAGTACTTACCTCCTTATGGACGGCATTTCCAGCATGACTGGTTTGCTCAACAGCTCACCACCAATAGTGTTGGACTTGAGACATGGAGCGGAGCAAAGGATGGTTCCAAAAACCAGGTAAAACAAAATCCCCCCAAAAAAGTTGTGTTAAATGGAAGTGGCCACAATACCTTTTCCCTTCTAGTTTGCTTTTGATAACACTATCAGTTGGGTTTAGGGAAGGAGGTGAATGGGTCAGCCCATCGGCTTCACTCCTGGATAATTCCAATGAGCCTGGGTTGAAAGTATGGCAGCTTGACTTGTTTTTGGATCAAATAATCTTCTTAGTTCCAGTTATTACAGAATGTTTTTATAGCACAGTAACCTCTTATATGTCAAGGGAAATTTCTTAATTCATGACCCCTTTAAATTGATACAGAAGTCTTGGAATAGAGTGCATGAGTAATATGTTCTAATACTGAAATACAGCTGTGGTAGACAAAGTGATATAAAAAGGCTAAGGCACCACTGAGCATTTGGTTTGTCCATTACAGTCCTATCGTTGTACATCAACATCCCGCAAAAACACAAGTGGCTCTTTCAGCCCAGAACGAAGCTAAATAAATCCTGAATATGTGAGCCATGCTCCACCTTCTCTCCATTCATCACAGAGGTAAACAAATACCGTAGCGTATTCCACTGGGGACCAAATAGGAACAGAGAGAGATCTAGAAAGAAAGAGAAATGGAGAGAGAATAAGTGCTCTTGTGGAACGGGATCCAATTGGAGCAGGAGAGGGAAACCTCTGTCGGATCTCCCCAAATCCCTGGCTTTGTTTACAGCCTCTCTGAAGCTCGACTTGAAAAAATATACATCTCTTCCGTCACAGACTCCCCGGTGAGCTTCCATTGCTCCCCGAGAGGAGTTCTTATTACAGGCATATGCCCACAGCCGTGATCTTCACAGAGCTCCAGCACCTGCTCTGAGCCTTTACATCCAGCCATGTTCCTGTGCACATGCTGAAGTGGAAATCAGCCCTCGCTTGCACTGAACCATGCTCGGTTTCTAGGTGTCAGCCATAAAGCACTTAGCACTGAGATTTCATGCCTCAGAACACAAATACTGTGGTCTGATGGCGTACGGAGAATAGCAAACGCGTCACTCTATAGCGAACTCTAACCCATGTCTGAAAGCATCTACGGTAGCAAAAATAATGAAAAGTTTGTATCTTACTTAAAGGGGTAGTGTTTATTGCATCACCATTTATTGACCTTGATGTCATTTCAGACTTGCGTGGAACATTGAGAAATGTAGTTTAATGCAAGCAGGGTGACTCAAGATTCACCTTTAAGCATCTAAAAACTTATTTACTTTGCGTGTGGTGACGTGTTTGTAGTTTAGATAGATAGATAGATAGATAGATAGATAGATAGATAGATAGATAGATAGATAGAT
>CAIGQV010014432.1:14186632-14213640 GCA_903798115.1 Danio jaintianensis | reverse complement strand
GATAGATAGATAGATAGATAGATAGATAGATAGATAGATAGATAGATTGATTGATTGATTGATTGATTCATTGATTGATTGATTGATTGATTGATTGATTGGTTTGATCCGTTTATCTCTCGAGTCCTCGAATTTGAGTCTTTCGTTCATCATGTGAAAGACATAAGCCAATCATATGCAGTCAGAGTTGGAAAGATTTGATCCATTCATTTCTTGAGTACTCAGTTTTGAGTCATCTCTTTACATGCTGTCACATGATGAACAAATGACTCAAAAGCCTGAATATTTGCTAAGCACTTCTAATGTCAGGTGAAAATAGCAATCAATGGTAACCAATCATGTCACGGTATAATTTGAAATTTCATCTAATCACATTTCCATATTGATCAAGTTAGTGAAGGAGAGTAAGAGAGTAAGACGTGGTTCCAGTGTTAGTATACATTGTAAAAAACGATAAGTTGACTTTACTTAAAAAGTGGTGAAAACCTGTTGCCTTAATATTATCAAGTAATTGCACGTAATTATAAAAATTAAGGGTTGGGGTCAACTTAACTGTTGCAAGTTACAACATGATTTTTTTTAAAGTAAAGTCAACTTGTCGATTTTAAGGCAACGGGTTTACTCACTTTTTTTTTTTATTAAAGCAACTAATCCCTTTTTACAGACTGAACTTAGTACTTTGACGGTGTTTTTTTAAAGCTTGTTAGCCATAATTCTCATTTACTTTAATTTCATTGGAAATAATGGACAGAATTTTCTTTTAAAATATATTTTGTGGAAGTCAAGCACATTTGAAATGACAGAAGAGTATAAATAAATAAATACAACAGCATTTTTACTGATAAAAAGTCTAATGTGAGAAATAATTAAGACTGGAAAGAAAATCCTTTTAGAACAGCTTGATGGAAGTTCACAGGTCATTTATGAGCCAGGCGTTGAGGAATGAGAGTGAAATTTTTGGTTCAGAAACAAATTAATTGAGCATACCTCTGCTTTTCATTCCGGTGTGCACACAGCCTGCGATGGCAATAAGGAACAATGGCAATGAAACCCAATCTCCAGGATGCCTGCAGGTCCTAGTGTTGAAACGTGTAGCTGGCCCACTACTTTACCCCAATGATCAAGCAGATGAACAAGTGCTGGCTTTGTTTGGGAATAGAAGGGGGGCTTGAAATTTCATAGAAAGCCACTGGCACACAGAGGCATGTGGGGTAAGTTAGCCCAAGAGGTTTGGGTTTCACTCCTAAGTGCAGTTGTTTTGCTCCAGTTTCACTATGTACGTTCATAGCCACCCTATTGTTTTGACAGATCAACACACAATTTCTCTCTTTTATCAGTGGCAGGAATGTTTTTTTGTAGCTACTAAATTGTCTGTTGATGGCAGTGAAAGATAATGCTGTTTTGTCTGTTTCTTGCAACAGTGCTTCAAGGTATCGACTTTTCTTCTTTGATGTTCTGTTCTCATTTTATCCATGTTAAAAATCAGAAATGGTTACATTTCAAAAACTGCATATACTGCCATCTACACTGGGTAATGCTGCACTAATGGGACTTTTTATTAAAATATTTGACCAATTTTACCAAACAATTTAAACTTCTACTTCAAATCTATGACGTGCATGCCATTTGTTTACAGTGGAGAGAGGACACTTTTTGATTTAGTGGCTAATTCGTATGAATTCATGCGATCTAATTCATACAATTTAGTATGATTTGTTCATCCCCAATGACAGTTGGGTTTAGGGGCGGGATTGGGTGCCACGCCTTCTATTTAAAATCGTATATTTTCATACGACTGAACTCGTACAAATTCATACGAATTCTCCACTAAACTGACGAAACGTAAAATACTCATGTTTCCTTGTGAGATCAGGCGGATTTTTCATATAATTACATATTATTTACTTCATTATGCAACAAGAATTTTGCACTCCAGACTGTTCGAAGCGGTCAGGACCATTTGCAGAAGTGGCAGATTAAAGCTACACTGTAAAAGAAAAAGCTGTAAATTAGCATTGTTCCGTATTTTGTGATTTATGTTTTTATTTTGACATTTATTTATGCTTTTGAATTGCATTATGGGACCTTGATCTTTCGTCCAACAATTTTTTACCTTGAAAAGTTTGAAAAGTGACTTTTATTAGTATTTTTCATAGTTTTAAGTGCTATATTGTCTGAGTTGGTGCTGTATATTACAAAAACCTTGTAATAAACTGCCAGTATATTTTCTGTTATTTTACACTTATTCTGTTACTTTGACTTATTTCTCCATTATTCCTTATACATTATATTATTTCAAACCGTTAAAATGTCAATAAATGTCACTTTGTTAAATTGTAGAGTTGAATTTTTAACGTTAAAAGTCAACAGAGCAGAGATCAAGGTCCCATAATGCAATTCACAACCGTAACTATGCGGAAAACACTAGTGAATCACAAAATACGGAAACTGTTAATTAACAGATATGTTTTACAGTGTAATAATGTTTAACTTCTCATGCAAAAAATATAATTTTACTTCATAAGACCTCAATTTCAAGAGTCTGTTAATTAAATTAGTTTTGTCTGTATACTGTATGTTTTTATTTATTTATTATTTTTTCACTCTCAAGGTGCTAGTTACCATTGACTTTCATATTATTAATCACCAAGGACCACGATTTCAGCTAAAAATAATAATCTTTAATGTTCTTAAAAAAACAACAAAAACTTGCCTACATCTTTGAGGGCCTTAGGGTGAGTAAATTTAACTGAAAATACGTTTTTATGAGATCTACTGCATTAATTGTGTTACACGAGCATACTTTTCTGTTTTTTAATTACTAAAACAAAAGACAATCTAATCTTTTCAAACAAAATCATGCATACTTGTATACCAAACTTTTGAGAAAAGTTCCCTCCACATGCTGGTAAACATATATTAGCATGATGAACTATTACTGGTACATGGTGATTATATAATAGGTAGGTGTGTCTCTGAGACTCCGCCTTCTTTCATTTGGAAATCATCACTGGTTGATTTCTTCGGTTCAATCTGCCGAAGTCAGTCTGCAAGTGGGAGATGATTTATTGTGATAATATTATTTATCTAACCAATAGAGAAAAGGCCTCTGTTTTTTCACTCAATACTGTAAAAAAATATTCATCAAAGCAAATAACAACTGTATAGATGTTTTATTAATAAAGTTCTGATTTGACTGGAGACCTGGTGCAAACATTTCCACATCACTATTATCAGATGCTTTTTTGTGTGTTTATTCTGGTTTTAAGAAAATGGAGCACAGCTTTTATTTGCATGTTCTGAACACCACTACATCTCAGCACGAATGACATTGGGATGTTCACTAACGTTATTGATTTTGACCTTCTCTTTACTCCTAAGCAAAACAACAAAAAAAGCATTTCTTCTGAAGTATAATGGGGCCTTTACTAGGCAAGGCAAGCTTCTTTATACAGTTAAAGTCAGATTTATTAGCCCTCCTAAATTATTAGCCCCCATTATTGTATATTTTTATCCCCAATTTCTCTTTAACAGAAAGAAGAAAGAAGATTTTTTTTCAACACATTTCAAAACATAGTCGTTTTAATAACTAATTTCTAATAACTGATAACTTTTATAACTTTGATAACAGTTATTAATAACTTTTATCTTTGCCATGATGACAGTACATAATATTTACTAGATGTTTTTCAAGATAATATTCAGCTTAAGGTTTAAAAGCTTAACTGGGTTAATTAGGCAAATTAGGGTAATTAGGCTAGTCATATCAATAGTGTATATCAATAGTTTGTTCTGTAGAAAATAAAAAAACAATATTGCTTATGGGGGCTAATAATATTGACCTTAAATAAAAATAAAAAAAATAAAAAAAACTGCTTTTATTCTAGCTGAAATAAAACAAATAAGACATTTTTCAGGAGAAAACGAATATTATAGGAAATACTGTAAAAAAATAAATAAATAAAACTCCTTGCTCTGTTAAACAACATTTGAGAAATATTTTTTTTTTAAATCACAGGAGCTAATCATTTTGGATATTTCAAACACAATGGTAATTCAAAATGATTTAAAGAAATAACAAAAAAACAATAGTATAAGAAATAAAAACAACAAGTAATTAACATGATTAAAATAGATTAAAATGTGTTAAAACAGGCTTAAAGGGAACAAAAAAGAAAGAAAGAATGACACAAATAGTGCGATCTGTCGGACGTAGCACAGGTCCATGCTACTGTTTCTGCTGCCATCAAAAAATGAATGAATAAAAAAAGATTAATAAGAAGCTGTTCAGACAGGATACATTCCTGAGCACTATTTTTAATTACTTTTTCATGCAAACAAGTTACGGGAATATCTTTGACCTTTGCAACGAGTCTTGCTGTTTTTTTTCAGTCATCACTTTCGCACATGAAACCTGTTAGACTGTAGTAAAATTGATGGATAACTCCTCTGCTAAATGCACCACATCTGCTATTCACACGTCCAAGTCTGTTCGTCCTCCATCCATATTGCTACCATTCACACATCAGCACCAAAACACCATTAAAGCGCTGTGATCTCGATTGCCGGAAATGACCTTTAAACTGCCATGTTGGAAATATAGTAAGATCGTGAAAGGATACTTGACTGTTCCAGTAATCTGTTGACTACTTTCTTCATCTACTTGGATGGAAAGCAGCTTTTTTATTTCAGAAGCCGACAATATTGTCATAATCATGAGTTTCATCATGAGCATCACAGTATTATAACTAAAGGCCCTGCTTGCAGCTAAACTAATCTCGTATGTACTGTTAATCACACATAGGGTTTTTTCACAGAAATCATCAGTGCAAGACTTTTTTTGGCAGTGTAACAACTTGTTAAGTCTGCAGATTTGTTGGTGTGTTGACAACGGGTCTTGTTGACACAAAATGGAAAAGTGCAGTTTGAGTAAAAAAAAAAAAAAGGTATGTGTGAAAGCGCCTAATGTCTTGCTAAATGACTAAATGTACAGTAAATATAAGGCCGTGTATATGTGCATAAATGTTCTCACTGATGTTACGGGTACTTACAACTAAATCATTTTTGTGACTTCATTGACAAAAATAAATTTAAAAAAATTATATTCAATGCTTCAGATAAAAAAAAAAAGCAAAATAAAAACTCAAGTCTAAAACTAAAGTATAAAACTAAACAGACTAAAAACATAACAGCAAATTATGAAAATACTAATCGATTAAATATATTAATACAAACTACACTAGCTACTCGGATACTCGCTACTCGAATAACACTGATGACAGATAACCAAAAAAAGTAAAAATAAGTAAAAGTGGATTTAGGCTTCATAGTGTAATAATGTACAGTACAGTGGAGTTGCGGTTACTGTATTAAAGATAGATTATGATGTTTGATTAAGAATACATTTAACCATGTTATCAAAGTACTATTATTTTAAATTGATTTTAAGTTATATAATAAAAACATAAATGCAACATAGGCTCATTCTGAAAACGTAGCCCTATATACATTTCTGGAGATTGCCAGAAAATAAAATAAACAAGTAAATAACAGGGTGAGAATGTGGTAAAATCTGAAAACGTGGTAAAAATCAGGCGAAGGCTTTTCTTTTTCAGGATTGCTTTTTAAAACTGTCGGTTGGGTTTAGGGAAGTGGGTGGGTGGGTCAATTGGTGCTTTTGAAAACACTATTGGTTGTGTTTTTTTGGGAAGGAGGAGGGTGGGTCAGTCGATCAGTCAGTCAGTCAGTCATTCAGTCACTCAAACAGTCATTCGACAGCAGCCTCTGGTGGGTTTACAGCAGCAGACGCAAATGGCACTTGCGAGAGGAGTTTGAGATCTGAAAAAGCATACACAGCGGCCTCTGGTGGATTCGGCAATCTCTAGAAATGTATATAGCGGTACGTTTTCAGAATGACCCTGGGTTGGATAAATGATGGCATTAAATGCAAAATAAGGAAATTGGAAATGTTTAGTTTAAAAATGTAATATTTTTAAAAAACCATAAATTAAATTTTATATTAAATATTTTGATTATTCATTCATTCATTTTCACAGCAGAATGAACTGCCAACTTATACAGCATATGTTTTACGCAGCGGATGCCCTTCCAGCTGCAACCCGTCACTGGGAAACATCCATACACTCTCATACACATACATACACTACGGACAATTTAGCTTACCCAATTCACCTATAGCACATGTCTTTGGACTTGTGGGGGAAACCAGAGCACCCGGAGAAAACCTACGCGAACACTGGGAGAACATGCAAACTATACACAGAAATGCCAACCGACCCAGCCGAGGCTCAAACCAGAGACCTTCTTGCTGTGAGGCGACAGCGCTAAACACTGCGCCACCGTGCCACCGAATATTTTGATAAAGTATCTAAATATTCACCATAACGTTTAATTTAGGCCTTTTTAAAAAGAAAAAAATATTATTCTATTAAAATATAATAAATTATAAAATTATACAAAATATGTAAAATATAGTAATGTTTAAATATAACCTTAAAATTATTATTATTAATACATTCTAATAATATTGATAACCACTTCTTACACCAATAACTGTACAAACTACTGACATTTAGTGTAAGCTATATAGTAAAGCTATATAGTCTCCATATAGTAAAGAACTGATGGTTACTACTCACAAAGCAAAAAAGCAGGTCACTGGATACTCAGGAGACCAGTGGAATGATAATTCTAGATGCTAATGAGAAAAGTTAAATCCGACAGACACACGGCTGCGGTTGGCGGGTGAAGAAGGGGGTCACCGGGGTTCAGGTCAAGTAGACTCTGCAAAAAAGAAAAAAAAAATGCAATGAGCTTCAGCAAGCTTTCATTTCAGTTGCTAGGAGAAAGAAGAGCATTTGTGTAGAACAAACAGACACATAGGTGAGGGTTTTACATATATATGAACGCCATGAAAAACGCCATTTAATGAAAGCTGTGTCACAAAAGACTGATTAAGAAATGATTAATTCAGTGTAAATGAGTGTTGAAGAGCTTGAAATATTTCCACTAATGCATCGCGGCCTTATAAAATGACTATGCCCGCCGGTTAATGTGCTTACAGCACAGTCTGAAGAGCGTAATTCACACTGGCAGAGAAAAATGCGCAACGCGATGCCATGACAAATGAAAGTGACAAGTAGCAATGGAGGTGAGCATAGGCTGTGATACAGAGATACAGACAAGAGCAGATTTACCTTCACTCAAACTCTATCTTTCCCCTTCATCTACTGCTCCATGAAATCTCTCTTTTTCTTCTCGCTCTCTCTCGCAGATCAATACCAGCCCTTTCCAGTTTGCCACAGTCCATCGTATTCTATCACAGCAAGCTAAAAATGATCTGATCTCTGGCTTTGCGCAAAGATCAGTGGGCATTTCTCAGAGACCTGTCATCCAGCCACATCTGTTTGCTGTTTACACGTTTAGCTTCGCAAAAAAGAAAAAGAAAAAAACAGAGCTATAAGGTCTTCCTGAGAGACTCTGAGGTCAAGGTCACCAATACAAGCATTTCGTGTTTGGCTCTGCGTTTGTAGGGTTACAGGACATCTTTTGTGAGATGTTAAAAAAGCCTCTCATTCATTGCCTTACTACAACGTATTATTTTCAGGAATCTAAGTTTAAAATTACCTCTCTCATAGTCATCCATCATTTCAGGAGTTTTTTACATCGCAAGTGCTGCCAAAGTTATGTTTGGATCAACGTAAGAAGTTTTTTGCAACTTTTGGACTAGCGTTCAGTACAAATTATTGCATAATCTGATTGCTTTGCTGGATTATGGGTGTTAAAAATCCAGTGAAACCGTTTACTTTGCTGTTGTGGAGCATTTTACTCTCCATCATTATATTTGGCGTAAAACGCTATATTCCTTCAGTCGTTTTCAATAAATCAGGCTCTCTCATAACCAGCGTTTTATGTAAAATGTCTACCATTTCACTGCTCCCAGGCGCCAATATATCTCAGCACATGCACCTCTGGCGGTCGCAGAATCAATCCGCGTTGAGGGGGAAAACTTTGGGCTGTGTTTTAATGCCATCAAGGAGAAATGCTCTTAAACCTTTCAAAGTTCTGCTTATGTTTTTCCTCTTTAACAATGCTTTAACGAGGTGTAGAGAGTCAGGGAATATTAGTCAAAATGAAAGATCTCTCTGAAAATACGGCCGTAAAGTCTCAGCATGGCAACTTAACAACTGAGCCAGTCCAGACCACAGATCGAGAGCGGGCTTCAGTCTGTAAGGTGGTATGTGAAGACTTTAACACAAATGGACTTGGAATTACATGATTCACTGTTTCTTTCCAGTCATGAATAAGGTTTACATCTGCAAACTGGAAAACAGATTTTTGGGCTTATAAAGAAAGAATATTTATTGGCAGAGGAAGTTTGTTGTAAAACTGTATGTGATATTAGCATATGCTGCCTTATTGGAACTTTTTAACCTGCTGATTAATAAAAGTGTCCTCGAAGGTCCAGGAATGCATACGTCTGGGGCTCAGACACACTCAAAATCAGTTCAAAACTTGATCTTTTTAGCAAAGTATATACACAATGCATTAGGATTGCGTGAGTGTGCTCCATGCAGGTGAGTGGGGTTGACAAACCACCCCTAGGACACACTCTTCGTGACTTAATACACCAGGCACTTTGTTAGAAATACATCTGTTTCATACATTTGTTTGTTTGTTTCTATAGATCCGATCTTCATTTAAAGCACTTCATTTTCACGTAGACATTACAGTTTTTTCCAACTGCTTTCACACAAAATCTTTCCATGTCACAAACATGGAAAAAAAAATGCAAAACAACACAGCAAATCTCTAAAACCATAAGACTTAAACTCAGTTTTCAATTGCATAAAACACTTTTTTCAAAACACTACACACAATTCTCTACCTAAAACACAAAAATCTAACAGGAAGCTACTTGCTTTGCTTTTCCAAACACAACCAATCAAAACGCTACACTTATTCACCCGGTCCCACACACACACTCCTCAAATGTGGAAAAACTAATTTCTTAACTGATCACTAACCAATCACTGCTTTACTGTAGTACAGCCCTATAAATAGGTCAAAGGTGACAGGACACCGGGCTCTTCTGGGCCCAAAAAAAAAAAAAGGTCCAAATTTTTTTTTTACCTACCACATATTCACCTTTTCTAAATCCTAAACTCTAAATTCTTCTAGAAAAGAATAGAGAAATTATTTTCAGCCTGGCTCTTTAAAGTGTATGATGGCCAATCCTATGCCCACATGATGCTTCTCCAGGCAAAGGACACTTTCCCCCCCCCCAGACCCCACACTCCGTATTTACTGTATTTTGGAGAATATACTTTTGCTTTACATATGCTTTACATACATTTTTACATAGTATGTTTATGGTTTTGTTATGTTTGGCCTAATGAAAATGTATTCATGCCATTTGTGTTTACAGTGTGTCAGTTACTATTCGCAGCAGATTTCTGTCACTGTAGAACATTGTACTGAAATGTAGATATAAGCCTATGAAAGAGCAAAGAGCTTTAGATTTAGAACAACAGTGTTTACATGCTATATCCAAACATGCAGTGTTACATTTTGAAGGAAATGTGAGGCATTTTGCACTTTGTGTGTGCAGTTTTGAGAATTGTTTGTAGAGTTTTTGAAAAAAAGTGACACTGTTTTGAAAACGTCGGTAACCAGTTGGAAAAAATTGTAATATCTTTTGTTCAAATACATTATGAACAGCAGCTACGCTAATTATTTTCTTTGCTCTCTATTTCCACCAAATGTATCTCCTTTTATCAGAAGAAGTGCTCTTTTTTTTCATAGTTTGCAATGATTTTTTCCATGCTAAAATCTTGTGTAGTGACCTTACCCGATCTCGGCTATTCCTGATCCTGTCTAAACACTGTCCTATCCCAATAAATTGCAAAAACACCAAACAAATTCATCTTGAAAGATCTTGAAAAAGCAGTGCTAGTGTCCACACTTGTTTTACCCCATTTTTCCTCATCTGTCCTTGCATATTTTGGTGAGCCTTCGTAATTTGGCTTCAGTACTTCATTAAATTAATCTTAATTCATTATCTCATGTATCAAGCGATAGTGACACACTGGCTAAACACCAGACTTCAGTAGCCTTGCCCCCAAACTCTAGCTATTGGTGGAGCTGGAAATTGATTTTAGCGTTTACACTTTTGAAGGAGATAAACCCATGAATGAACACACAGTAGTCTATACTACTATAGTAATTCTCTATGATCATTAATTTTGCTGTCGCTTTGTGATACACTTCCAGGAGCTCTTTCTCAACTTTTTTTATTTATTTACATCTGGAGGAGGATGTAAAACCACGCAGAGGGGCAGAATACGTCTGAGAAATGTTTATTGACACATATTCAATCAAAGGAACGAGGAGGTGTACAGCTCAGTGCCTGTATATCACGCAGAGTCTAGAAAGTAGAGAGTTAAACTGAGATACGGCGTGAACATTTGCAGAACATTCCTTAAGGCTCTGCGCCATGTTACGATAACAATCAAAGAGTAGTAACAACTCACTCCCACAATCCGTCTTCACGTCTGCCGCAAGCAAGCTATTCATTACCTCCCGCCCAACGGATGGAGAGAGGGAGAGAGAGAGACAAAGACAACCAGATAGAAAAATACATTAGCGGACCACACCGGGCCCTCGTAAGAGTCGGCAGGCATGTTTCTCACATAGATTTTAGCAGGCAGAGAGGGAGAAAAAGGTGAATCTTGTTTTCATTACAGGAGAAAATTGAACTGGCAGCTATTGAGCCCCATCAATCATGAATTCCATCATGGGCTGTCAGGGTTGAGTTATCACCCTGAATGGCATTCCCACACACACAGAGGGCACCGGCTCACACCGGCACCAAAACCTTCATCTGTCTCTTCCTCTGGTTCCCCAGCACCTTAACACTCCCATATAGTGGCTTCTTGCTTCTTTTGTCTTTTCGTTCTGTCATAATACCATGTCATTTCTAAAAAGTATACAAACCTTTGCAAAGTATGGTTTTAGAATAAAACTCTGCCACTGAAAACTGTAATGCTATAGTTTTGGAGATTCCTATTTGATTTAATTCACATTTATTTGTAAAACCTATAAATGCAAACTTTTCCAATGCAATTTTGCTAAGAAAAATAATAATAAATTACAGGGTAGAATAATAGCATTCCTTACATCAGAATATGAATAGAGTAAAACTGTAATAAGAGAGTTATATCACTGTGTGTGTGTGTGTGCGCGTGTGCGTGCATGCGTGCGTGGTTTGAAGCTAAAAACCTAACTTCATGTTGCAATGGTTACGTAAGCGATAATTGCAATATCATATTTTTCTGTAGTTATTTGTTTGTCTGGAAAAAAGGGAATTAATTTATTAATTTAGTATATCCAGATTTATGTTTACTTTTGGTCACACTTTATTTCAAGGTACAATTCTCACTATTAACAAACTAGGACTTTTAGCTCAATAAACTCCTAATTTGCTGCTTACTCAATACTTATAAAGGTAGTAGTTTTAGGCGGGACGGTGCCTTAGTGGTTAGCACTGTCGCCTCACAGCAAGAAGGTCGCTTGGTTCAAGTTCCGGCAGGGCCAGTTGGCATTTCTGTGTGGAGTTTGCATGTTCTCCCTGTGTTGGCGTGGGTTTCCACCAGTTTTCCCCACAATCTAAAGACACGCGGTATAAGTGAATTGAATAAACTAAATTGGCCGTAGTGTATGAGTGTGTGTTTGAATGTGAGAATGTATGGGTGTTTCCCACTACCGGGTTGCAGCTGGAAGGGCGTATGCTGAGTAAAACATATGCCGAAATAGTGGTGGGTTCATTCCACTGTGGCGACCTCTGAAATAGAGACTACGCCGAAGGAAAATGAATGAATGAACGAATTAATGAATAGTTGGGTTTAGACATTAGAATTAGGAATGTAGAATAGGATCATGGAGAATGTGTACTTTAGAAGTATTAATAAACAGCCAACATCTTAATAACAGACAAATAATAAGCCACTAAATAGTGAGAATCAGTACTGAAACTGAAGTGTTACCAAACTTTCTCCTGATCAAAGAATTCTGGGAAAAAAAATGCATAATTTCCAAAATATCTTGCAGCTCATCTGTTTTTCAACACTAATGATAATAAGAAATGTTTTTTGCACAGAAAATTGGGATATTAGAATAATTCCTGACAGCTTGTGTGACACTGAAGAGACATCAATGATTGATGAAATTCAGCTTTGCCATCACAAGTATAAATTACATTTTAAAAGAATAAATAGAAAACAGTTCTTTCCAATTGCAGTCACACAGTATATTGGTGGTTGGCTAGGTACTAGCATTAAAAAAATATCTACAATGTGCTTATTTTGTTCATATTGAATTAAACAACACTTATGGTACTATTGATATGGGATATGGGTAAGGTTTGGGACAGGTTTAGTGGTATGGGTAGGTTTAAAGGGGACCTATTATGCCCCTTTTTACAAGATGTAAGATAAGTCTCTGATGTCCCTATAGAGTGTGTATGTGAAGTTACAGCTGAAAATTTCCCACAAATAGTGTTTTTAACTCTTTGAAACTGCCCCTTTTAGGTATTGATCCTAATTGTGCCATTTTAGTGACTGTCGTTTTAAATTCAAATGAGATTGTGCTCCCAGAACTCTTTTCTAAAGAGGGCGGAGCTACAAATACCTATGTGTCAGCATAGCAGCAGATTCAAAAACAAGACTAATGTTATATGCTAATGAGGGAGAGATGTCACTAATGGATGGGACTTTCTCCCTCTGATGACTACAAATGGAGATTGTCATTCAAAGGGTTTCTGCTGACTCATTTTATAAAGTGTGATTATAAAGAACAAAATGAATACATTTTTACCATTAGTAGCTGGCTATATTCACAGACTGTTGCCACACAACTGTGTTTAAACCCCTTTATAAAAGTGATTTTTTTACATAAAAAGGTTTTCTCTTAAGGTGGGTTAAGGAGTAAGGAATGGGTCAACAGTGTAATTCATTCATTCATTCATTTTCTTTTCGGCTTAGTCCCTTTATTAATCTGGGGTCGCCACAGCGGAATGAACCGCCAACTTATCCAGCATATGTTTTACGCAGCGGATGCCCTTCCAGCTGCAACCCATCACTGGGAATCACACTCATTCACACACTACGGACAATTTAGCCTACCCAATTCACCTATACCACATGTTTTTGGACTGTGGGGGAAACCGGAGCACCCGGAGGAAACCCACGCGAACACGGGGAGAACATGCAAACTCCACACAGAAACGCCAACTGACCCAGCCGAGGCTCGAACCAGCGACCTTCTTGCTGTGAGGCGAACGTGCTACCCACTGCGCCACCGTGACGCTCAACAGTGTAATGTTAAATGTAATTACAGAAACTTATTACAGATGTAATTACGTGCAGATACATTTTTCAATGTAAGTACAATATAAAAACATGTATGCACATAATAATTTTATTGTACCAAATTATACGTTTAAATGTAAGTACATAGTAATTAAGGCCACTTAATATAAGGTTTTTTTTGTAATTATTTGTAAAATTCTCTTCCAATTTCTGAGTGCAAAGTGTTAACCCAGATCATTCTGAAAACGTACCTCTATATACATTTCTGGAGACCGCCAAATACGTCCCAGGAGCTACATTTTTTTGCAGTTTTTGTTTTCGCAAATCCACCAGAGGCCGCTGTGTACGCTTTTTCAGATCTCAAATTTCTGCCATTCACGCCTGCTGTTCTCATGTAAATCCACCAGAGGCCGCTGTCGAATGACCCTAAACCCAACCAATAGTATTTTTTAAAAGCACAGATTGACCCACCCACTTCCCTAAACCCAACCGACAATTTTAAAAAGCAATCCAGAAAAAGAAAAGCCCTTGCCTGATTTTTACCACGTTTTCAGATTTTACCACATTCTCACCCTGTTTTTTACTTGTTTATTTTATTTTTTGCATTCTGTTTTTGTCTTACACGCTTTCTGGAACTGTTCCTCACCGGACTCGAACCCCGTCGTAGTGGTAAACTCCTCTCTGCGTCTCAATTCCATTGACGTACATGGCGAGCTAACTGGACAAACTGGTAACAGTGGGAAGCCGTCCACACGGAGGTAAGCGGTCAGCTGGTAAGTGCAAAAAGGAACGGCATCATACCACCCCGTAGCGTTCGTTTTAAAAGCTAAATGCAGCCATACGTACTTCTGGCTACATAATTCGCGATCTCCAGAAACATATATAGGGCTACGTTTTCAGAATGAGCCTATGTTGAGATAGTGACAACAATAGTCCTACTCTATAATGTGTGATTAGCAAACAGTATTTTTTTACATGTGCAAAAACAGAAGTATCTTTTTTACTTATTATAAGCATGTCCACTCTGAGAAATATTCAATGCAGCAAGAGTGACAACCAGACCCTGTCTGCTATGTATCAAAATACCACTGTATTAAGATCCCATGCCATCTCTGACTCATTGCATTTCAATCCCTTGTATTATAATAACACAAATCAGCTTGAACAAATGATTTAGACAGTTCAGGGAAAGTTGAACCAAGAAACAGTGTGACGCATACTTAATGTGTATATTTTAGAAGTGCTTTTTCTCGCATTCCAACAAACAGCCAACAAAAAAAAAAAATCATCAAACCGGCCCCAAAAGAAAAGAAGCCCCTTAAGGATATGTAACCGAGACGTTGGACAGTGCTGTTGATTGACAGCTAATTCAGATCCAGTCAAACAGTGGGGGATAAAGTTTTCATTGGAGAAAGAACAATAGCTGGCTGGCAGTTCGCAGACCCTCGTACCGCTGCGTGGAGGTAGAATTTGGCAAAAAACACACAATTCAGTCCGATGAGAAGCACATTCCCTCACACCCAGATAAATAAACAGCAGCAGTCTATATACTACAATCTGCACTATCTTTCTCTCTTATTACCAGCTAACATCGATTTTATTTTTCATTACTTGTTTTCTTCCCCCTACCCCCCTCAGCAGAGGCAGGTGGGTGAAAAAAGGACACAGTCAAAAATATGAAACGGAAATATGGATTTCTCCCCCTCTCTCGCTCATATTCTTTCGGCTTTTATCTCTTCCATTTATTCTTATTTCTCCCCCCTCCCTCTGCCTTTCTCTCTAATCCTCGCTTGGTCACCATGCGTTTGCGCATCTGTGTGTATACGTGAGAGGCCCGACAGCCCTCTGAATTGAGTCGTATTGATTCGAAAGCAGACATTTTATTTGGGGGATGCATCAGCCAAGACGCACGGCATCAAAAGAGCTGAGGGGATGCTTTCATGTCAATGGAGAGGGTGTGTGTGTGTGTGTATTACCGCCTGAGATCAAGGTTCCTGTTTGTGTGTGTTTATGTTTGGGCAGAGAGAAAAAAAGACACAGTGTGATGGAGAGAAGCAGTGGATGGTGAAAAAGAGGGCATGTGTTACAGTTTTTAGGAGATGGAAGCAGTGTCCGTTCCCAAAATGTGAATGCGCACCATTACGTGCAATCATTTTAGCTTAGCAGTTAATGTTTGTGGATGCACCCCAATTTGAAATGCTGTGTAGTCAGCAAGATGAGGATTACAGCTTCCCAAATTATAGTACACTGAGTATCTAGAGCATCAAAGCCTTTGGATGGTATACTGTTTTATAGCGTACATTCTGGTTTTGGAGTAATTTCTCAAATCTGATTTAGCTAAACCACATCTGTTTTAAAGTATAAAAGAGTTACGTTAGGTTTGGGGAGAGAGTCGAGACAGGATCTGTGAACAACAATTCCTTTGTTTACAAAACTCAAACACAAAGATATGCAGCATATATGAATAGGAAACCAAAATGACCAGAACAGACAAAGTACATCTGAAACTGAGGGCATTAACTACACAAGGAACAGGTGAACATAATCAGTTAACATGGGCGTTCATTAATCAGTTAATTTTGGTCTGATTCTTAAAGAAGTACAGTACATAGAGATGTTGCTTGGTCCTCGCACTGTTCATGGCACATCCATACATGCTGTACAAAGCTATCTCTTAGTGGCTAATTCGTATGAATTTTTATGATCTCATTCGTACATTTTAGTATGATTTACTATTAGTAACTATGGACAGTAAGGAAATCAAACAACCAATAACTAAACACAGGACACAACAAAAACAGAACACAACACAAACAGTTTCTTTTGTGTAGCTAACAGGCTTTCATGTACACTGTAAAAATATCTGTTAATTACCAGTTTCTGTGTTTTGTGATTCACAAGGGTTTTCTATTAATTTATGGTTATGAATTACATTATGGAACCTTGATCTCTGCTTTTCGACTTTTGATGTTGAAGATTAAACTCTAAAGTTCAACAAAGTGAATTTATTGACATTTTAGAACTTTGAAATAATAAAATGTATAAAAAAATAATATAGAGAAATAAGTCTGTAAAGTAACACAAAACGTACTGACAGTTTATTTATAGTATAAGGTTTTTGTAATGTAATATACAACACCAACTCAGGTAATTTATCACTTTAAACTATTAAAAATGTTAAGTCACTTTTTTCAAATTTTCAAGGTTAAAAGTTGTTGAAAAAAAGATTAAGGTCCGATAATACAATTCAAAAGCATAAATAAATGAGGAAAAATAAAAAAACATTAAACCATGAATCGGAAAATATAAAAACTGCTAAATTACGGATATTTTTTTACAGTGTATATTATGAATTATATTATTATAATTATGGATAATACTAGCCCAAAATCATGTTTGTCTGCATAATATTTCAATGTTCAGTAGTCAATGTACTGTGAAATTAATGTTTTTTGACATCTGGTGGCATGGAAAAAGAAGAGGACACTAGTTGATGTCAACTAGAAAGAAAATTTTTGCAAGAATCAGAATCGAATTGTTCAATTGTTTACTATAAGAACAGGATTTTGTGGTAAATGAAATGTGCAATTCTTGTGGCCTTTCAAGGAATGAAGTAGATAAGCCAAAATATATAAAGATTTTGACCAAATAGGCTTTTTTTAGATGGCTCATTGGCTAGCATGTGGTGGTCTCATGCCAAGAAGGTTGCTGGTTCGAGTCCTGGCTGAAGCAGTGTTTGTATGTTCTCCCTGTGTTTGTGTGCGTTTCCTCCCGGTGCTCCAGTTTCTCCCACAGTCTGAAGACATGAATTATAGGTGAATTGGATAAAGTAAATTGGCTGTAGTGAGTGTTTGTGTGTGAATAAGAGAGTATTTCCCACACTTAGGGTTGAACAAGTTATTGCACTCTCAGCAGGAAGGGCATCCATCAGTAAAACGTTACAGAGTAATTGGCAGTTCATTCAACTGTGGTAACCCCCGGATAAAGAAGGAAAGCCAAATTTGTGAGTGAGCGGTTGTACAGTAGCCACATACAGCAAGTGATGTGGTTTACTGCATACTTTAAAAGTACACACTTTCCTATCAGCAGCTAATGCATACTTCAAGTAGTATGGGAACTGAAATATACACCCTGTAGCTCAAAGATGCTGCAGTCACAACGGATCAAAGTTCGACAGTATGTATCAAGAGTGTGTCAGCATGTTATCAATTATACACGAAGAAATTGGGAGGGAAAAAGTGTAATATAAACATTAAAGGAGTTTTGGATCAAGAAGGGCTGCTGTGATCTCCGAGCATCCTCATGTAAAATTCTGATTTTAATTTCCAAAAAGAGCCCCGTCTCACCAGCGTCTGCTCACACAGCGCTTATACAAGACTTACGCATGCACACTCATGCACACGTGCAAACACACATTCTGCATGGCGCCAGCGAGGAAGAAGCGTCATCAGCCTATTAGAAAAAGCCAACTAAAGCAGTGCACCATTCACTGGGGTCAGGAACTATTTTACAAAGAGGGGAAGTTTAGCTTTTTTACCGCAACATCACACGGCAAATATCACACCCTGTGGACTCATAAAACACAATCGGGCACATTTCAAAAGAACTTTAACTGCTGAATGGAGATACCGAATTAAAATGCTTTGGAAAAACTGGCTAAAATGCAACAAAAGTGTGGATCCAAACCATTTAGGCAGAAGATTGAAGACTGATATTTTCATCTTTATTTCCTTAAGTAGCAGTTCTACAGATTTGATTGGACAAGAATCCTTGTAGTACAGGATGAGTCATCAAAGTTTTAGATCCATTTTCCAGTCGAGTTTAAATGTAAAAATCAGCTAAAAGTGAGTTTGTTAACATTTAGGAACACATTAACATACAGATCAGCCTCAAATCTGAGCCTCAAAGTGTACTTTGTTTATGTATGTTTGTGTATGTTGGTGTATATGAGCATTCATGTGAGCAATCATTTTTCAGTGCACTCCATTTAACATTGTGTGTGAACTCAGACAAATTCTCTAAGTTATGAAGAATAAAATGCCTTCTTATTTGCTTGAACTGTATGCATATTCTTGCATGAATGTGAAAACCAAAGTATACCTTGGGCTAAACAGAGCAGGACTAAATGCCATAAAACTCTTGAATATTTAAAGTCCATGTGAAATCAACATGTTTATTTTGCTTGCACACATTGTTATTATTTAGGTGAACAATTAAACTGTTCAAGTTAATCCACTGAAAAAGGTTTGTTTTGGTAATCTTTAATCAAAGTCTGACCATTTTCTTCTGCGTTTGGAGAGGAAGTACTTTTGTTGAAGTCAGTTTGACGGCTTCATCCATAATATTCTTAACTACGCCCCTCTTACTGTTAGATTGCTATAAAAGAATGATGCGCAAAAAGAAAGCCTCTCCCCCTACTTAATATTCAGTTTCGCATCAACACACTGAAATAAAAGCATCAGCAACTTCCGATTCATGCAAACTTTAAATGGAAACTCATTCATTCATTTAGTCCCTTTATTCATCAGAGGTCGCTACAATGAACCGCCAACTTATCCAGCATATGTTTTACACAGCAGATGTCCTTACAGCCGCAACCCAGTACTGGGAAACATCAATACACTCTTTCATTTACACTCATACACTACAGGCAATTTAGCTTATTCAATTCCCCTATAGCACCCCAAATAGCAAAATATCTCTGGCCCAGCTCTGGCCCACACAATCAGCTTTTGTTTGGCCCACATGCTGCAGTGAATTACTGTACATGATTGGACCAAGTCTGGCTTCCAGACAAGGACCAAACATGGACCATAGCTGGGCCAAGTCTCAGCCAAGTTAATTACCCATAACTGAGCCTGAACTGGGCCAGATATGTTGGTGTGTCACGACTGCAATGAAATTGATAAACCAATGAATCATTGCGCTTTAGGTGTGCTATGGGCGTGCTTTTTCTCAAAGCGACCTGATTGGTAGAATTTTTTTTCTTCATTTGAAAATAATAAAAATGTATTTTAAATGTGGGTCAAGATAGGCCAAACTTACATGGCCCACATAACAATTATTAACATCTGGGCCAAATACTACATTTTACATCTGGCCCAAGTATTGTGTGCCGCCTTAAAGACAGTGCCACCTCTGCCAAACCAGGGCCATGTTTGGCCCACATGCTGTATTACCAGTGCTGGATGAATGCCTACTGTGCCAGATTTATGCCAAATCTGGGCCAGAACTTTTTGCTACCTGGGGCATGTCTTTGGACTGTGGCGGAAACTGGAGCACCTGGAGGGAACCCACGCGAACACGGGGAGAACACGCAAACTCTACACAGAAATGCCAACTGACCCAGCGAACTTCTTGCTGTGAGGCAACAGTGCTAACCACTGAGCCACAGTGTCGCCTAAATGTAAATGAATCCAAAAAACTATACAAGCAAATTGTAGCCAAACAACCCCGATATTCATAAAACTTATTTGAATTGGTGTTGAAACTAAGTAGTACTTTAAATACATTTTAAATTTGTAAATATATTTAAAAATCAAATGTTATTTAAATATTATCAGAGAGCATATCGAAACAGCTACGTACCCCGAGAAGTGCTCATGAAAAAAAAAAAAAAATCTTTAAACATTAAAATGCATTAACCACTTAACAAGCAGGTCATGTTTCACTTAAAAAGACACAAAAGGTGCCCAGCAGGCAGTTCATCAACAGTGGTGTTCGTCTGGATGAAGATGTGTTACAGAGCACTAAGAATCCCAGAGAGGTGGGAGTGAAGAAGTTGAGTGAGTGTGCGGTTATGACACTCGCTGCAGCAGAAAGGGGAGGTGGAGAAGGCTGCTTCCTACCAAGACACTTAGATCTGAGAGAACCCAGTCTGACCCAATTTACAGAGGACAGAGAAAGAGGGAGAATGAGGGAGGGGGTGAAAAGAGAGAATCAGACGAGGGATACAAGAAAAAAAGACGACTAAAGAGGTGAAATAGTCTTCACATAAACACTCTTTTAGATGACTGCAAACACAGACTGTCAGCTGAAATGTTACATGCCAAACAATGACAGTGTCCAGACTTGATTTTGCATCTGGGATGATGTAGCTTGAATCGCAGGAATCATAAAGCATTCGTTGCAGATGAGTTAGATTCTGCTATTGTAAACCTGCTGTACTCCCAAATGACCTTCCCCATCATTCTTTAGACACAAATATTTATCCTTTTCTTCCAGGGTAAAGAGTAAAGAGTCCCTGATGTATTGAGAAAAAAAATGTCCAGCAGAAGTGAAGCACTTTAAATTGACAATCAAATGGCGACATCTGGTGGTCAAAAAGGATTTTACAACAAGAATATTGGGTATTTTAATTAAAAATATATAAATAAAATAAATAAATTAATTAAAAATATATATTTCTTTTGACAATATACCAGTGTTTTAACTTAAATTAAACAGGTCAAATCAGTAGGTAAAATAGTTTATGTTCAGATGAGGGAAACATATTATGTGAAACTCTTATGTCTTCATAAAAACACTCTAAACACTGAAATATTGCACAACAAAAAATGACAATGTCCAGACTTGATTTAGCATCTGGGACGATGTAGTTTGAATCAAAAGGTCAAATCAGTAGCTAAAATAGTTTATGTTCAGTTTTAGACAACATAAAACCAATGTTGTAACTTCAGAAGAGGAAAGAAATCAACGTTTGAAGAAATAACCCTGATTTTAAAAGTATTTGCTTTTCAGACCAATTGTTATTTTCTGGGGGAAATGGTCTAAATGACAAAGTCTCTATATTTGTAATTTCATTCATTTGTTCATTTTCTTTTCGGCTTAGTCCCTTTATTAATCAGGGGTCGCCACAACGGAATAAACCGCCAACTTATCCAGCAGATGCCCTTCCAGCCGCAACCCAGCACTGGGAAACACCCATACACTCTTGCATTCACACCCACACATACCATACGGCCAATTTAGCTTATTAAATTCACCTGTACCACATGTCTTTGGACTGTGGGGGAAACCAGAGCACCCGGAGGAAACCCACGCGAACACGGGGAGAACATGCACACAGAAATGCCAACTGACCCAGCTGGGACTCGAACCAGCGACCTTCTTGCTGTGAGGCAACAGCGCTACCCACTGCGCCACCATGTCGCTCCTATATTAGTCATTTTTATTAAATTATTCCTTTAATAATTAAATATTAAAATAAATATTAAAAACATTTCTCAAACCCATAATAGATCCAGTTAATCCAGAGAAACTGAGAATCGTTAAGTGGTATCTCAATTTTTTTACAGAGCTGTATATATACGTTATATACATATGTTGTAAGCTGAACTATAAAAGCTCTTATCACATGACAGCAAGCTTTAACCCATTTGATGCCAGTTGGCTTTTTTTTCCTTTAAGGCCATGAGTCATGATTTACAGCTTGCTAGTCAGTTGCAATTTGCATTCAGGAAAGCATCTGATTTGGCACAAATATGCATGGTGCAGGAGAAGTCCATTTAAATACATAGTCTGCAAAAAAAAAGAAGTTATAATTCAGGCTCAAAATAGGCTAGCATTCAAAGGCAATGGACATGGACAATAAGCCACAAATCTCCCTATATAATGAGTTCTTGAAAACTAAAATACATTCTGCTGCACACATAAAGCATCTTTATCTCAGCGACAAACAGGGGGTTGTGAATATGCAGTTCCAAGCTGTAATGATCTCTTTGCAAGCAAATAATATTGCATGCACAGCTTCAATAAAGTTACAGGGGGAAAGAGAACTAAGAGTATGGAATGCTTTATCTATAGTCATTACATTTTAAAGGAATATAAAACTAAAAACCAACTAAAGTAAACTTTCATTTTAATAAAGACCAGGCCAAACACAAATAGCTGATATTGTGAAAATTGCAAATATAAGTCTTTGAGTTCATCTTAGATTGTGTATTTACACAGCTTTTATTTATTGATTGATTAATTGATTTATTTATTTTTGTCATTTGAATTTGTAATTATCAACCTATAAAAAGTAACTAATCTGATTAGGAATATTTTAAAATGTAATTACATGTAACGTAATTACAACTTTTTTTCTTCAAGTTAATCATGGTACATGTAATTAGCTATATGGAGTGTGGTAATTCTTTGTTCATTTCTAGAACAATAATTATTGAGGAGGTTCTCTTAACAAATCTCTCTCTCTCTCTCTCTCTCTCTCTCTCTCTCTCTCTCTCTGATTTCAGGACGTTCAAAGACCGTTTAAATAGTGTGATAGTAGGAAAATAAATATAGTGGGAAAATAAATATATTAAACATATTAAATCAATTTCATGAACACAAGGGTATCTGAACATGCATATATTTCAGAATCTTTTAGTTTTAGTTTTTCCTTCAAGGCTTGCAGAAGCTTCACAATCTCCAGCAGATGTCGCCAAACAGCAGCAACGCCGACAATTTTTAATTTACGACAACTACATAAATAAAAACATAAAACATAAAACTTCTGTTGAAAAGTAATTGTCTAATTTGGCATTAGCTTTTAAATTCAGTCAACAGACTAATCATTAAAATATAATAAAAAAAATCTCACACAATCATTAACGTAGCAATGAACGTAATCAACATTGATTAAACAAACAAAAACTGATAATGAATAGCTTTTTTATTGTATTTGGAAAGTCAACAACCTTTAGCCAAAAAGCATAACAACAAGAGCTAGCCTATCTGGTTGTCTTATCAGTGCACATGCAAGATGACAACAGACCATTTTTGAACGGATGTCAATAGAGTAGACTAAGGTTTCACTATAGTGATAAATAAATGTTTAGTTGGAAAACAGCTTATTTTAGAAATCAGCATTATATTAGGTAATTATCAGAAAATTACAAAATAAAAATGTGTGGAAATAGGCTTCATCTGTGCTTCAGCTTTGGTCATTTCTGTTGTCAAACTTCACTACGTGTAAAATTTAACCAGAAACTTTGGTAGACTAACCTACATGCTGATGGACTGTGCATATTTAAACTTGATTTGACAGTGACCTGTTCTTCACTTTGTGTTCGGACATGTTGGTCATCATCATGTCAAAGTCTAAAACAGGCAAATAAATACACAACACCAAAAAACGTGACATCCTGTATTCACTAAAAACCTTGAACATTCAGCATTTCCCAGTAATGCCTTAAATCCTTTCCAAAGCTGGCTGCTTTTAGCTTGTCTTAGCTACAGACATTTGCTAAATATTTTTTTCATTAACAAAATAAGTTGATTAATTCTGAAATCTAATCATGAGTTATATAGGCCCAGAATCTGCACCCACAGAAAACTCTGCAAATTTCCTGCAATTTTTGAGCCCATCACTCTCTTTTACTTATCTAAATGAGTGTAAATATATATTTCTTCAGTTTTTGTTTTACTTTTAGTAATATTATTGTATAATATGCAAACATTTAAATGATTGATGTACAATACAGTTTGTAAAGTAATATATTCTGACTTTCAGTACAGACATATTATATGAGGGACTCTTTGTTTACCAAACAAGTGGTTCTAAATGCATTTGCATTGTAAACCATAAATAAAGGTTTTTAAAAAGTTATCTTTATTTTTTATTAAGTTCTCAGTTCTCTTAAAATCATTCCACATAACTCCATAGATTTTTTTTTCTGCAGAAATAGAAACAGTAGAAACACAAAAAGTCAACAGATTCTGTCTGGCCATAGTTATAAGTTTGCGCAAACACCTTAACGTAAAGCACACATTTTAAAAACAGTTTCAGAAAAACAAAACGTGTCATAAAAGTATTATAGCTGATTTTAGACTGCAATTTCAGTGCATTTTTAACATTTCAGTGCAATTACATAACCAATCAATTTATTTTACAAGCGCACACAGTATGTGGAGGTTTTGACTGACCTCGTCCACTTTGACCCAGGTGTAATGTGTGTTGCTGTGTGTCATGTGAGCCACAGAATGACAGATTAGTTTAGTTTAGATCAGATATGAACAGCGAAGGGCTTCACTCAGGACTCATATGAGTCATATGAGCTGGAAAACCTGCACTCTATTACTCTCACTCGTCCTTATAAGGGTCATGGGACCTGGACAGGACTCTCGTTATCTGTCTGGGAAACACGAGATGTATATTATGGTAATGTTACAGCCATCTCGTGTCTTTATTTGGGTCTGGTCAACTAACAAATGCCTGCTTTCAGAAACTAGTCAATATAACATTGTTGAAGCAATGTAGCATGACGTGCGAGCTGTCATGATCATTTAGATGCTGATCTTTTTTTTTTTTACATCTTTGTGTGTTTTTTATTATTAATATTGTTTAAATATGAATGATTTTCTATAATGATGTAGTATCAAAATTTAATGTAGGTCAACATTTGACCTCTTAGTTAAAGATATAGTTACCCATTAACAAAACAAAATGCTTGCTGCTAATTTACTCACCCGAAGGCCAGCCAAGATGTAGTTGACTTTTTTTTCAGTTGAATCTCTGGTTCTTGGTGATTTATAAAATGTTAATGATTACCAGCACTTTGAGAGTCTAAAAACATATATGAGAAAAACAAAAATAATATATCTGGTTATCGATGATAAAATTAGGTCTTGTGAAGAGAAATGATTAGCTTATAAATGAAACAAGAATTTCAGCTACAAATATTCTTTAAAGTTGTACTGAAGAGTTGTGGATGGACTGAGGCTCAGTAAATTAACAGTGAATTTTAATTTTAATTTTTGGGTTAACTAATGCTTTGATAAGCAAACTGACTGGAATGTGCACGAGATAAAATAAAAAATAAAATAAAATGAAATAAATTAATGTATGTTAACAGATGACCTGTAAATGTTAAAAGTTAATGTTCAATGTGGCAATCATGGGGTTGAAATGTGCACACATTTTCCATGCCTTGTTTCATTAATTATGTAGAATCTGATTATTCTGATGAAACTATCTCCATTCCTGTCCAGACCAAAAAATATTGACTTAAAAATCTAAATATGTAGTTCACAGACAGAATTATATTTTCCAGCTGTTGGTTTGCACCAGGGTGCAAATTATACATTGACGATCGGAGGTCAACTTTTTCGGTAGTAGTTTGGTAATACGGTACATGCTTCAGTGAATCAAATTTATGAATGTATTTAAATTACATCTCATTTATTAATTAAATGTATACGTTTTTACTGTTTTCAGGGATATTTAGTGACTATTTTAGAGGTTACTGTTGATCAAATTATACAAATTATGTGTTTCTTTTTTTTAGGCTACATGCAGATATAAACACCTATTTTACAAGAAACGTATTTTGTGAATACTTAAGATCTCGGTGCTGTAGAACTGCCAGTTTCAGACTGTTGAATCATATTTTTCCTAGCATTGATTGGCGCGATTATGCATTCACAATGGTATGAACCGTTATGAGGGGTCAAATGTATATTTATATTATACATTTTTAATTCTTAATATTTAAGATATAAATCAGAGATCAGAGAAAGCTATTTCTTACTATTAAAGGGCTGACCCCCCATACATCTTGTTTTGATGTCCTTCAGGGGGGGATCAAGAGTTAATTAGGGGGGTCAATCCTCCCCAAACCCCCCTGTAATTCGTACCCTGATTTGCACATTAAATAATACATTTATATAAACTGATTCAGAAAATTTACATAAAAATTCAGAACAAAACAATATAGTGAACTTTGAGGCTTTAAGATGATCAAAAAATAAACATGTTTTAAAAGTGACATATCCATTTAATATATGTTGTTCAGGGGAAGCACGGTGGCGCAGTGGGTAGCACAATCGCCTCACAGCAAAAAGGTCGCTGGTTTGAGCCCCGGCTGGGTCAGTTGGCGTTTCTGTGTGGAGTTGTTTGCGTGGGTTTCCTCCGGGTTATCTGGTTTCCCCCACAAGTCCAAAGACGTGGTATAGGTGAATTGGGTAAGTTAAATTGTCCGTAGTGTATGAGTGTGAATGAGTGTGTATGGATGTTTCCCAGTGATGGGTTGCAGCTGGAAGGGCATCCGCTGCGTAAAACATATGCTGGATAAGTTGGCGGTTCATTCCGCTGTGGCAACCCAAGATTAATAAAGGGACTAAGCTGAAAAGAAAATGAATGAATGAATGAATATGTTGTTCATAGACAGAATTGTATTTTCCAGTTGTTGGTTTGCGCATTAAGTGAAAACAAAACAAAACAAAACAAAATAAAATAAAATAAAATAAAATGTAATTTTAATACAAAATCAAAACACATAACAAGAATATAAATTTACTTTAAGTTTATATGTTTATGTTAAAATCTAATATTCAAGAAATATGATTCAGATTAGCGGGTTTTCTTTTTGCGTTGTTTGGATCGACTGACCCTCCGGATCAATCTAATTTTGGAATTCTTATCTGTGTTAAACAAAGTTCTTCTGTTGACCGTTGCTCTCCAGATGTTTCGATCATGGTTTAATATTAATCTGACTTAAGTCCGGACTTAAATTGGCTTTATGGTTCAATGCAATATATAAATCAATTCCAAAACAACCTCAACAGTGTGTGTGACAATATACCAACAAAAAAATATATATAAGTGATCTTCACTCACTGTTGTGTTTGATGGTG
>CAIGQV010014432.1:14159608-14186232 GCA_903798115.1 Danio jaintianensis | reverse complement strand
GTCAGAATTATTAGCTCTCTTGAATTATTAACCTCCCATATTTTTCCCCCTATTTCTGTTTAACAGAAATATTTTTTTCAATACATTTCTAAACATAATAGTTTTAATAACTAATTTCTAATAACTGATATATTTTATCTTTTGCCATGATGACAGTATATATATTTTTTACTAGATATTTTTAAAAATACTAGTATTCAGCTTAAAGTGCAGGTTAAAGGCTTAACTTAATTAGGAAAGTTAGGGTAATTGGGAAAATCATTGTATAACAATGGTTTGTTCTGTAGACAATAAGAAAAAGAAATATTGGCTAAAGGGGGCTAATAATATTGACCTTAAAAATTAAAACACGCTTTTTATTATAGCCGAAATAAAAAATAAGACTTTCTCCAGAAGAATTGTTTTGAATTTTTTATAGGAAATACTGACAAAAAAAACATGCTCTGTTAAACATCATTTGGGAAAAATTTGAAAGAGAAAAAAAACACAGGAGGCCTAATAATTTTGACTTCAACTGTATATACATATAGGATTTTTTGGGCTATATAATAAAACAAGATAAGGACTTAAATAATTTGATAGACCACCAAAAAGCCATTTCTAATCGAATTACAATAACACTGCTCAAAACTCAAAAACTGAAAAAAGTGTCAAAAATCATTTAATATTAACGTTACCACTACGTTGACGATGAGGACATGTCCTTACATGTCTTCCTTCCTAAACTTTATCAGAAACAAATATTTTCCCATGTGACCAAGTGCGCAAGTGCATAAAATGAGTCTCACAAAACTCCATGAAAAAAAATATATAGGCTAAACATTTGTAAACAGCCCACTATGAATGTCCGCCTCATTCATTCTCAGTTATAAATATGGCGCTGCACTGTTAAAATTATTCCTCACCTGACGTTACTTTTGCACAACAGTAACACGCAGACTTCAATTTAACCCATAAAGACATTTGCAAATGTGTCTTCTCAATTTCAAAAAAGCTACATAAATCAATATTTACGATTTATCAATAGCGTGATCATGTGAAAGGAGCATGATGAGGCGGGGTAACCGACGTCATTCCCCCAACCGACCAATCGCGGCCTCTGTTTTGCGGTTTCTGATTGGCTCGTAAATACCGTCTCTGCTGTCCGTCTCAGTCAGCGCTTCAGCTTCTGAATCACAGACGCCTCCGACTGCACACGGATTTAGCTCCACAAAAACCGCGTCCCCTGCAGCCACGACCTCGAAATCAGATAGCCGTCTGTGTTGTTTACAAGTAGAGAACGCAACAAACTGAAAACAGCTCGGTTGGAGGCAGAAAACAGGCAGCTGCGCACATCGGCAGCCGTTAGCGGACTTGGCTAGCCGCATCACGCGAAGCATCTTGCCCGCGAGACGTCGGGCTGATTAACCGTGTGCTTTATTGTTCTCGTCGACATAAATAAAACTGAGCCGTGCAGAAGAATCGCAGCGGGTTCGGCGGAGCTGTCCGGCTCTTGCTCGCTCTGCAGGCCTGGGTGTGGGTGCGGAGAATGCTAAAGGATGAGTCAGAGGGACACCCTGGTTCATCTATTTGCTGGAGGGTGAGTAGCAAGACCGATCAAACACTGCTGTCAACCTGACACCTCTTTCATTTACTGTTGTGCTTGATTGCCTTTATAATCGAACACAAGACACATTCCTTCTTAAAAAGCAGGACGAACGTTTTAAAGGTCAAACTGATGCTCATTCATTAAAGCTGCCTGTAAATAATCCAGCTAGCATCTTTCAGCATGTCTTCATATACTACGTTACGTATCAATTTGTGAATGCAAGGTCATGCAACAGATGTAAAATCACCCCTGGTGTTGTTGAGACAGAATCCTCTGGAAGTCTCACGACGCCGTTTTGTGTGTTTGTTTTCTACAGGAAGTGCTAACGTTATTGCTTTGCTCTCTTTCACTCAAGCGTTTTGCCATGCAGATTTTCGAGATTAGAGACAGAAAAAAAGTCGAGGCTGGATGTTGAATTAGAACCTGAAGCAATACCATTTCCTGCAGCAAATCGGAGGCTTTGTTTGTAGTTAGGCCTGTGGTTTTAACTGTCAGCTTGACTGCTGGATGTTTGACACGGATCTCTCAAGTATAGTACAGCTATTTTTGACTCCATTCTCATTCCTGCGGCGTCCCTGATTGTTCGTTTGCACTCTTTGAGGTCCATATAAACGTCATTTTCGTTTTAGTTTTTGAATCAAAGGTTAAAACCTCACCATTGTTTATAATCAGGAATGTAGCAGAGATATGAGATAAGTGTATGGTTCGTTAACAAGCTTATATCACTGAAGGTCATTTAATGAATGAGACCCGAGAGAGTGATAAGAGGTCTAACAAGAGGTTTATAACAGCGGCATAATTTGCATGCTGTCTGTGATCATATTCCTACAGGGATCATATAAGTTCTGTTGTAAGGTATTGGTGGGAGTGTTTTCATAGTAGCTCATTCATGCCATTTGTAGCAGATGGACCACCAGGCACTGGAAATTGAATTGTGCAGTAAACAATTTGGTGATGGTTGTGTGATATAGAATAGATGATCACTCAACAGTGGAAATAAGATTCCCCTGTCAGTTCATAGCAAAACTGTTTTTATAAACCTTTGAAAAACACTTGAAAACAGCCTTCCAAACTATGCCGCTGTTGCTGTAAATCAGTAGTTGACACTCACACAGCATAAATTCCAATGCTAAAAAATGCATTTTATAAACAAATAAAAATAAAATAAACAACTACACAAGTAAGGCATACCTTTTAAACTAATTAAAGGTATGTAATACTATTTATCCACTTGTTTCACATTTAAAAATTGGCCATAATATATTCCGACTGTTATTAACCTTATTAAAGCGATAGTTCCACTAAAAAAATACCCTCAGGTCATTCAAAATATTGGTGACGTTTTTTTCTTCAGTGGAATATTAAGCTGAATATTTTAACTTGACTGTGATCCTTGGTGATTCATAAAGTCAAAATTGACCATTTGTTTTTGTTCTTCAACTTTAATTGCAACTTTGAATGTGCAGAAATTCATTCTAATTGACTCGATAGAATGTATGTTGCTCAATACAAAATGTAAACAATGTTTAAAACCATGTTTTGGTACAGTACAAATGTACATGCACACAATGTGTACATGAACTGCATCGCAAATTATTTGAGACTCACTTGGCCAGTTTGGTCAGTGTCTTTGAAATCGTTTGACTGCACTTGAATCCCAGTTGATTTCAGGTCCTGTTTAAGTATGCCTGGTTACTGTAGCCAAGAGTTTTGTTGTGTTATTCCTGGGAGTTTTAGCACTTTGAACACGGCTGTGTAAATCTCAAGTGCAAACTTTTTTTTTTTGCCATCAGAACTAAACAAATCATTGACTAGGGGACTTTAATTTGGTTATGCGGTCTTGCTTTTTCAGAAAAAAATAATTAAATAAATGCAGTTCTTTCCTCTTTTTTTGAAGTACTTCCCATTTTTTAAAAAAAAACAAAACTTCTTGTGTAATCGTTTTTTTTTTTGTTAAAAATAATAATACAAGTTAGTGGAATTTTTCTAAAAGGCCCCTGTGAGTTTTGCTGGTGAAGTCGGTATGACTGTTCTGTTCACTGTCCAACAAGAGAGAGAGAGAAAGGGTGAGTGAGTAAACTATAGCAACAAACCAGAGGGCTCCATATCTGGGACAAAGTTCACAGCTGCTCTCTGTATGTGGGTCGGTCTTTTGAAAGGCAGCACACAAAATAGACCTTGAGATATTTAGAAAACAGAAAATCAATTCTGAGGTCAGAGGGTTTAACATGTTAACATCATTCAGAGCTTGCTTTGTATATTTACGCACACAATAAAAGCAGGGAATTTGTTTGAGCTTTTTATTAGTTTGAATGATAAGTGTCTTGTTAGACCTTTGACATTAAGAGGTGCAATTGTAGATATCATGGTTGTGTGATATCTCCAATTTGATGATTGATAAAGTGGATTAATGAAGAGCCATCAAGATGAAGTGTCCATGTTTTACTTTACACACCATTACAGATAAGTGATTTTAGGTTATTTTCATATTATCGGTTATTGCAGGTTTTCTCCTGGCCTGACCTCAATGCACACTGCATGTTGGACCCTTTTTTCCCCCTGCTACTCCTGCTCTGTACATATACACACACACCCATGCATGCACGCAAATACTTGTTAAACTTGACCCACATACAGATGTTAGACAAGGCTGCATTCACTGTAGATGTCAGCTGGAGGAAAATTCCTTGACACTCAATGCAACACATTATAATATCAGCAACTTATTTTTCATTCACACACAAGGATTTTGCCTTTTTTGATTAATGTTTTTTAACAAAATATATATACTGCCAAAATATAAAATTGTCAATTAAAAATAGTTATGTAAATATTATCTTATGGTTTTAATTTCTCAAAAATCTGATATTTTACATTAAAATATTTTAGTAAAATATATACTACTGTAAGAATTTAAAAAAAAAATTGAAATCAAACAATTTAATCCTTGGCAAGGGTGCGTTAAATAAAGAATGACAAACAAAATATTTATAATATTTGAAATTATTTGACATTTTCATTCAAATAATGCCAAGTCATTGCCATTCTCAAGCATTCTGTAAGTTTAAAAAGTTGCTTGCTTATTTGAACTTTTACTTCTCACATTAGGTACTTTGAAAATAATAATAAAAACAATTATTCAAGTCTAATTCAATTTTTTCATTAAAAATTCATTTGTGTAAATAAATAAATAATGATCCATTACTCTCTATCTCTAGCTGTGGTGGCACAGTAGGTGCAATACTGACATGTCCATTGGAAGTGGTGAAGACGAGGCTGCAGTCGTCTTCTGTGACGTTTTACATCTCTGAAGTTCAGCTCAGCACTGTGAATGGGGCCAGTGTGGCCCGTGTGGCCCCACCGGGGCCTCTGCACTGTCTCAAGTAAGTACTCCAAAACCAAACATCCTTTACAAAGCTCTGGGTCATTGTGATCAGTGTTTCAACTGCAATGTTTCAAAAACAGCATGTGAAAAACTGGTAAAAACATTGCAGCATATTTCCATAAAACATATACTTTGTAAAGCTCACGTTTAAAGGTTCTTGTTGATTAACAGTTTTCCAGACTTTGAAGTTGCAATGAAAGCTGTTCTCTATTGGTCTCTCATGCTGACAGTAAATTGCATCCGTCTGTAGTGACTGTAGAGGCAAGACAGTCAGAATGAAGACAGAAAATGGGTAATGTTCGCAATGTCAGCTACCACATTCTGCTAACATGGTTGATGGACTACTGTAAAGGACATTCTGAATGTTTTCATAATAACTATTTCTGTTTTTGGCTATTAGGTCAACAGTAAGAAGAGTTATTATTCTAAAGCTCTCATAGAGTTGCATTGTATAGAAATGATTGCAAATTGAAATCCTAATCAATTATGCATGATATTTGTTTGTAATGAGAATTGGGCTAACATTTGTACCAAAGGACTATAAAAATATATTTACATTGAACTTAGATTTAAAAGTACCTGCATGTAAGTACACCTGTAATTATTTCTGGTAATACATTTACAACCGTATACCTTCCCCTTAAACCTACTCATAGCACTAAACATGTTCCTAACCTACAACAATAGCAGCAAAAGTGTTTGGAAGAACAACATGAACTCAATAAGTACAATTTATGTTTTTGAATGGATGTACATGGTATTTTAAGACACCTGATATGAAGTGGGACTGGACAGCAGTTATTGCTAACGCAAAGTTATGTTGTTAACATGGCCTTGTAGTACAACCATTGACATTTACATGGCCATAAAATGAATAGATAAAGATGCTACTGAATATGGCTTTTTTATGTATTTGGCCCTTTTGTTAGTACTATACATGTCTGAGTTCTCTGAAAGACACATTTGGTAGTATTTTGCTAGTCTGGCAAAATATTGCAATCCTAGGTTTCTGGGTGTAGCCTTATGTCTTCTCCAGGATTGGAGTCACTTTATTTGGCCTCCGGCAAGCGGTGGTATTCGGGCCTATTGTGTTACTCCAGAATCAAAGGGAAAAGGTTTGGAAAGTAGGTCAGATGAAAATGACTTACATCTGCAGTGTTTTTTAACAAACTTCTGAAAGACTCGTTCTAGAAAAGTCTGAACATATCCATTTCTGGAGGCAAAACATTGATTTTTCACTTGGTTTGTATAATGCTGCTCTGCAAGAAACTTTTTTTATTTGCTGAATGTCCTTAACTTTTTGTGGTTAATCAATTTTTCTAAAGACCTGTTTAAAAAACAACAACTGCCATCTGTATAGTTTAGATTTAGTTATGTATACGATTGCTCACAGTAGATAGCACTGATTAAAGGACAGCTAAGCACTGGTTCTCCAAATTGCCTACTTTGTCTGAGCCTTTGGTTTGTCTTGATAACTTATTGAAAATATTGCAGCAAATGTTGAATATCATTATATATTAGAATAAAGCACTGTAACGGTACATATCCAATGTAACTTTCTCTCTCTGTCTCAGGTTAATACTGGAGAAAGAAGGTCCTCGCTCGCTCTTTAGGGGGCTGGGGCCCAACTTGGTGGGAGTGGCTCCATCCAGGTAGGACCTGTATTCAAAAACAAAAATGTGTGGTTTGGTTTCTGATTGGTGGAAATTTCTTTAAGAATTAAGACTAATTAAATTGCTCTATATTTAAATGTGTATATACAGTTGAAGTCAGAATTATTAAACCCCCTGAATTATTAGCCCCTGTTTATTTTTTTCCCCAATTTATGTTTAACGGAGAGAAGATTTTCTCAACACATTTCTAAACATAATAGTTTTAATAACTCATTTCTAATGACTGATTTATTTTATCTTTGACATGATGACAGTAAATAATATTTTACTAGATATTTTTCAAGACACTTCCATACAGCTTAAAGTGGCATTTAAAGGCTTAACTAGGTTAACTAGGCAGGATAGGGTAATTAGGCAACTTATTGTATAACGATGGTTTGTTCTGTAGACTATGGAGAAAAAAAAGATAGCTTAAAGGGGCTAATACTTTTGACTTTAAAATGTTTTTTCTTTTTTTTTATTAAAAACAGCTTTTATTCTATAGCTGAAATAAAACAAATAAGACTTTTTCCAGAAGAAAAAATATTATCAGACATACTGTGAAAATTTCCTTGCTCTGTTAAACATCATTTGGGAAATATAAAAAAAAAAAAAAAAAATTCAAAGGGGGTTTAATCTTTAAACGTCAGTTCTCCTTTGTTTTAATTAATTGCTGTGTCATTAGAAACCATTATATAAATTTATCATATAACAGATTCATGGAGTGTTTAAAAGCATCTCTTATAAAGATTATTAGCTGTAACTCATTTTCTCTCAAAGTGTTTTTTCCAAGAAATGTTTTTTTTTTATTTGTTCTTCACCATGTCCTATTGGGATTTGCTGTTTTTTCCTCATCAATATGGGAAAAAGAAAAAAAGTTGTTTTTTTTTCTTTCCCAGTCAAAACTGTTACATAAGGGCCCGCTGGTCATGTCTCATTGCTATAATCTCAGTGTATCATCGCCAGTGGAGCATGTCACTTATTACAGACTAAATTGGTTATGGGCCCTCTCCTGTAACTTTACTCACTCATACACTCGGGGTGTGCCATCTAAAGCACCTCACGATTCGATTACAATTTAGGGTGTTATGTTTTGATTATTCAACGATTATCCTGATATTATTGATTATTACGATTATCACAATTTTCTGTGCATTTTTTTTCCTTCTTGAGGATTTTTCATTACTCTGTGTATCCATTCAGTACCCATTAATTTAAGTAACCAAGCAAATTTATCTCCATTATCTTTTATTAAGAGAAGCATCGAAATTAAAATTCTGGACTGAAACCAAAAATTCTGATGCACTTGCCTGAAAACTGAAACCGAAAATGTTTTGTAATAATCATTATTTTATTAAATTATAAAAAGTAATTATGTAATTATTAAATTAATAATACATTAAACTATATATTTTTAATTGAACTCAATAACTTAATTTATACTGATTTGAAAAAAAGCACAAGCCAATAAAATTACCACGTTTTATTGACTGTAACATAAAATACAGAAAAAATACAGTGGCCAAAATTATTTGACTTATTTACTTTACAGTTTTCAGTTGTTTATTTTAATTGGCCTTTACAATACCCATATATCAAACATCTACAAAGTCGCCATTATTATGCTTTATAAGCCATATAACAGAGCCATCATAAAGAGATTTGGGTCATTTGCTTTCACAAAAACGAGCTAGGTCTATTTCACTATCAATTAATTGAAATGAATGGGTTTTATGCTGTTCTCCCAGGTCTGGTGCAAAAGCTGTCCATCCAGCATGTGTGCCTTTTATTTTTCAGGCACTGTGATTATGTTCTTTAATTTAGTTCTGAAAAATAATCCTTTTTGAACATTTATGAACCATTATTGATTCATCACGTTTCTTGCATTACGATTAATCTAATAATCGATTGGCACACCCTGATCATACACTCTCATTCTGATATTTATAAACTCATAACTCAACTGGAGTTCTAGTCAGATGATTACTAAATCTATAGCTCTCGCCTGATCTGTTATAAAATGTAGTGAGTTGTTGACAGATGCAACCTTTTACTAACAGTAAACATTTGACTACAGTAATTTGTGTCTGTGGCTCTTGCATTCTCTGCTCTGCTCTAGTTCATTTACCTTCTAACCGATATGAATCAGTTTGTTCATTGACTGCAGTGTCATCATCGTGATTCAGAGCAGCTACTATTATGCCCTTATTTACTTGATGTGTGGGAGATGGTGTTGCGACAAAGCAACTTAAAATAACTACTTTAGTGTTTGCATTCTTTTCATGCTGCAGGAGGTGTGTGTGCGTGTGTTTCTCCCCATCTGTGCATGTATTTCCCAGCATCCCCTTTATGTCCTCTACTGTCACAGCTGGAATGATTGCCTCGTGATTGTTATTACGTAAAGATTAAAATGCACACATGTAATAATAAGGTTTGGTATGTGCTTATGGTCACATACTAATATTAGCTATTCACTTTAGATTGTAATTTTTTTTTTTTTTTTTATCCAATATTTGGTAAGAGATTATTTATGCAGCATCCTCTTGTGAAGGTCACATTATTTCATTCAGATTAACAATTTAAGCCATGCACCAAAATGCAGCATTATTACTGGCACTGGATTGGCAGATGTTTAGACTGGGATCTGATTGGCTGTCAGTCAAATGTGGAAGGATGCTGATTGGTTGGCTTTTTGAAGAGGTGGGAAGAAGCGTGTTTATAAGCAGCTCATCAAGAAACAAATGGTTGCTTGCCTTGTAGGCAGGTCGCTTAATAAGACCTTAAAATTTACCCTTGTTGTGTGTTTGTGTGTGTGTGTGAGAGAGAGATAATTATGTAACCTAGATTAGAGCAAAGCAAAAAATAAAGCCCTCCCACTGAGGATGGCTTAAATCCTACATTGGAAATTTTCATTTAAATAACCCTTGCGATTATCTTTTTTTTTTTTTTTTTTGTCAGCATTTTTAGCATTTGACCTAAGGAAATAAATCTGCTAATACAGGCCATGTGATCTGATGACATACCACATCGCCCCCGCTAGCTTTGTCGCCACTACTATATATATATATATATATATATATATATATTTAATTGATTAGATATTTTTTATTTGGTAGCCTTTATAAATCAAAATATGTTGTTTTATTTTTGTGTGTGTCATTTTGAATTTTTTGTTGTTGTTCATTCATTTTTTTGTATTTTTTATTTTTATTATTTGAATTGATTTGTTCATTCTTTTGATTTATTTTGTTAGAAACTGTGTTGCAAGGAAAGTAATGTACAATCAGCCAGTCATTTTAGAATCGGATATTAGATTTTACATGTTACTCATATGAAATTCATACATACCATAAATAATTAATTTTTAAAAGAGAATATAGAAAGAAAGAATGATTTTTTTTGTACTACTTTCTAGTAAACACTGATGTGTGGAAACTTATCAGCCAGACCCTCAGAACCAATGGTTATTGTTTATTTCTGTTTTGTCCATAGAGCAATATATTTTGCTGCCTACTCCACAACCAAAGAGAAGCTGAACAATGTGTTTGATCCTGACTCTACTCAGGTGCACATGCTGTCCGCTGCTTTAGCAGGTAAGGATCCCAGCTACATCTTTCATTTAAATGCATTTTTTTGACTTAGGTTTGCATTGGCTCTTTCTTTTTTTGGTTGTATTTCACACGCTGAACTAAATGATACTCACTCTTAGTGTTCACAAACAAGAGATTGCATCATTGGGGTGTTTCTAACCAATGTTTGTCAATCGCTTTTGTTTTTAGTAATGACAGCTTGTTACGATGAAATGTTTTATCCTAGTGACCATCTAATACAAATGGGGGAGTTTATTCATAGTTATTTGGCCCGTATTTTGGGTTACCTTTCTCAAGGTATGACAGCATCTAGAGCGAAAGCACAATTAAAGACTTTCAGGATCAAAATATGTACTTTGAGTAAAAGTTTTCAAATTTCAAACTTGTTTGTTTCAAACTAGTCATTTTAGTCAATCAAACTATTTAACAAATAGACATTTCTTAGAAAGTATGCCGAAGGAAAAAAAAAGAAGAAAATTAAATTTGAAGAATAATATATACCGTATTTTCTGGAATATCCCTTTTTTATCATCTAAATTGTACTATGACTTAGATTTCATAAAGAGGGCTGTATTCGTAAACATGTCTTGAAAGTATGAATCATGTAAAAAAGAAGGCTGTATTCGTAACCATGTCTTTAAAGTATGAATCATGTAAATTATGCTATATTTTCAGTTTAAAACTGAAATTTAAGGGGCAAAGTTCAGTAGTTGCTCTCACTGCATATCACTATTGGTTGTTTTACATGTTTTGCATAAAACGGAAGTAATGTATTAAATGTTTTGCTACTTCCATCATTCCTTACTCTCTTTGAGTACTGCTTTGCTTCTATGAACCATAAGCCCACCTTTTTTAAATTGATTCCCAATAATTTTAACTAGGGGTGTGACGGATCACATGGTTCAGCACACATGTGACCCGTGGATTAATAACTTTTTTTTTTACTTGTAGATTAATCCTAAATTTGTAATGATGCAGAAAGATTACCTCCCGTGTCATTAAAACCGCATGAATGAAAGCATTTTGTCTTCCCTGATGATGGAAGAAGTTGTGGTGGCACCTAAATGCTTTCTTGGGTGTTTTCTGGCACTACTTGTTTAGCGTGTATTAGTGCATAGAGGGTATAGTTGCACAATTAATCATTAAAAGATCGGGATCTCAATTCCAACACCAATGCAAACTAAATTATAAATGATGGCGATTTGCATATGTTTATCAATCCTTCTATGCACAGCATTTAAATCTGCGTTTGACCGAGAAAGAGATTTAGTTTTTTCAGCCAATATTATGTTTTAGTTACAAATGATCAAATAACACAGAAGTACTCTGATAACAGTTTATAATTCAGATATAAATGCTGATGTTTATGGCAAAGATTAAAATCACAGTTTAATGCAACTTGACCCTCAAAATGAAAGTTGTAGCAATTACGTTGTTTAACCAATAAGTGGCAACAACCAGCCATCAAAAATGTGTCACTGAATAATTCTTCCAAAATTATACATCTGGTAATGAAACATGACGTTTTTATCAGTGAGTTATTGAATCATTGATTGAAAACGAGACCTAAAATTAAATACGTGGTGTTGTTGTTGTAGCACAAGATTATAATGTTAAATTGATACTTTTAGCCTTATCAGCAACAGTAAAGAAGGTAATTTGTTCACAGCATTGAATCGTTTCCTTTTTTTATTCAGCTGGTTATTTCTTGATTTATATTTTTATTAAAATTACAGATTGTAAGTTATGTTTGTTGAAACTGAAAGTTTCTTGCAGTACTGTTTTTGTAATAAATGGAAAGCAAATAACATTTGTCTCCTCCCCTTTTTCCTGATCTGAAAAATGGTCCGATCCGCGACTTAAAAATTGTAATGTGATCCGTTACACCACCAATTTTAACACTAATTATAATTGTGTTATCCTAACAACAGAGAGCATCAGACATTAAGTCTGACATAATTTCCAGAAAATACGGTAGTAATTTAAAACGTTTTTTTATTGAAATAGGCTAAGCAGTATTAAAAAAAAAGATCCTCAAAGTTTGGATTGTGCTTTCCTTTCCCAGTTTCTTTTTTTTTGTTTGTTTTCTTCTACTTTTTGAGGGCTGGAGGACATAAGTCATTACATGCCAGTGTGCTACTAAACAGTCTGGCTTCACACGCTGTCTGTGCTGTGTGTAGTAGCGGCCGCTAGCAGGGCGCTACGCTAACATGTAGAGTGCCATGCGCGGTGGGCAGCGGTCCTCGCGACTGACACGGCACGGGCGGGATCGGGACGCCTCAGGTAGTCACGTCTCTACTCACCGGTATGATCATGATTCTCCTAATGATAATGATGATTTAATGATGGTTATTTCAATTCATGTAGCCACTGTAGCTGGTCTGCACTTCTTTTTTTTTTTTTAACCTCCTTGTTGTCACGCAGTTTTGACACATGGCCCCCTTGCCAGCCTGTAACCCCTGTAAAGGTAAATTCAGTGAAAACCTACTTGCATTTCTTTTTTTTATTTTAGTTTTAATCCTCAATGCTAACCTTGTCATTAGATTGCAGTATATAGCCTATGCTTTTTATGTTAGTTTTTTTTGCGCAATGTGAACATTCTAAGCATGTTCTGTCTGTACGCTGGAGATAAGAGAAAGAGGGGCCTCGTAGTCGGACAAACCTAGTCTTACTGCACGCATTGGCCCTTGTGTTACAAAAGTAGTTAAATATAGGTCCCTCAAGGCCTGCAATGGAAAATTGGCATCCGAAAAGGGACTGGCTTATGAAATATGCATTACGTGTGCCGCTCTCTCCTCGCTAAAGCATAGGTGACTGCTTTTTCCTCTCTTAATGGGTCTTTGAATCAGTATCGGTTTACAGTTCAGTTCCTGCAACCTGATGCATGTCATGTATGGCCCACACACTGCTCATGGTTGTGGTTAGGTTATGACTGAGTCATATAGAGCCAGATAAAGTCACTTTTCTGATGAAACAGCCCTACAAGATACAAAAGGCTTCTAAGATTAACAGCTTGTGGGTGTTGAAGAATTAAATGGCGCTTTCATTAGGCCTGTCACGATATCTATTTTTTGTGGTACAATAAATAGCACCAAAATTTATTAATATAAACAATATTATTGTCATTTTAAGACCATTTTGACACTATAATAGCATCATAATGCAAGTACACTCTTCCAAAGAACACATAATATTTTATTCTTAAGAATATTTCATTTAATTATAGTAATTTTAATAATTAGGCATTGGAATCAGAATTTGAAAGCATATATTCTAAACAAATAAATAAATAATAATAATAATAATAATAAACGTTAACAAAAATGTCCAAAATGAAAGCGTGTGGGTGTTTCCCAGTGATGGATTGCAGCTGGAATGGCATCCGCTGTGTGAAACGTATGCTGGATGGGTTGGCGGTTCGTTCCGCTGTGGCAACCACAGATTAATAAAGGGACTAAGCAGAAAAGAATGAAAATGTCCAAGGTAAAAAGAACTAGAAAAAAGTGACAGATCTATTTTCAGTCGTCAGGCACCCACATGAAAATATACTATAGTAATTTATAGTAAATACTATAGTGTTTTCTTTTTTTTACCCATACTGATACTGACACCTCCAGTAGCGATAGAGAGGCTGCGCAATCAGCTGAAATGTGGCTAGAATTGGTTTTTATGTATGGGCGTCGATATATATTGCATCACCAAAAAATGATTGACGACATGTCCACGTATTGTGCGATAAGTCGATATATTGATTATTGTGACAGGCCTAGCTCTCATATAAGGGGGTACAAGCATTAAAATTGAGGAAAAAAATAAATAAATAGGGCTGCTGGGCGGTATGACAGTATATATTGCTACTGCGGAATTAAATATGTACCATAAAATATTTTTTTGTTCCATGTATCCTGCAAAAATAAATAAGTAAATAAGTGGGCATGGCCAGCTCATGAGCAGCATGCATGAAGCTGAAAAAGACGCTCCATGGGAGACTGGATGTGATGCCAATTGCTTTATTTTTTAAATTTGATCAGTCATCACTCACTTTTATATATATTTAATATTTATACAAGAATTGTAATTGTTTTTTTTTGTTTTTTTTGCATTTTTGAAGGAAAAAACTGTATGATATTTCCTTAAAGTGTTTACATATTTATATTTTCATATTTAAGTTTTATTTTCCTGTTATTTTCTTGAGATATACTTTATATCTGTGAGATGTTATTTGAGAAATGTTTATAATAATAATAATAATAAGGTCTGTCCAGGTAAAACTGTGAAATGTGACATACAGTGGAATTGGTTGTTCATCTAAAGTCATATTTTGTTTACTATAATTATATGGTTAAAAATACAAAATAATCAAATAAGATCAAGTCATTTTCTTTTCTTAGATATTCAAGCTTATTTATTATATAAAGTTTCTGGAGTAACTACCTTTATGAGAAACTATATTGTGGAAGATATTGTTACCTTGAAATAAACTTTCACATATCGTGAAATAAAGATTTTGTAATACCGCCCAGCCATAATAATAATAATAATAATAATAATAAGAAGAAGAAGAAGCACAAATTACAAATACAGTCCCATTTGAGCTTATACATTTATAAAGTATTTTTGAAATTAAGTTTCAAATAAATGCCATTCTCCTAAACTTTATATTCCTCAAAGAATCCAGAAGAAATGCGTATCACAGTGTTGATCAAAATGTTTGAGGACAAAATCGTTTTATTACATTAATTGGTGATTGATTCATTTAGTTCTTCATCTCTACGTACCTAAACATTTATGTGCCAGTAATTATTTACAAACGGTAAAACCTCCATCAAATCCTACCAGAATACCTTCAAAATTGCACTCCGTCATGATTTTGCCAACAGGAATGACAAGGTTAGCATTCGATTCTTACATGCACTGCCTCTGACCCTCCTTATAGTTACTGTTGATATAAACGTTTTGTAGCTGTTTATATGGGCAAACATTTATAAAGCTCACATCACATGATCAAGATAAACAGTGTTACTGCAGCAAGATTCTGTACCTTTTCATTTAAATTAAAAACACTGGTCTAATGATGTCCTTTAAAACTCAAAAATCTCTCTTTCTTTATCTCTCTACCTCTAACCACCTTTCTCTTTCTATTTATAAAAAAGCTAAATGAAAGCACTCTTAATTGTTTAAAGGGATAGTTTACCCCAAAATTAAAATCCTGTCATTAATTACTCACCTTCATGTCATTCCAAATCTATAAAACTTTAGTCATTCTAAATCTATAAGACGTTAGTTCATCTTTTAAACATAGATTAATGTATTTTTGAAGAAATACAAGAGATCTTTGACAATCTATATACAGCGAGACATCAGATGTGTTATCAGTGGTTTTATCAGTATTTTTGTATTTATTTGTGTGCCCAAAAAAGAAAAGAAAATTTTAATTCCAGTCTGCACCAATAGCCTAGTGGTTAGCTACATCGACAAATAGCACCAAGGTGTTCACGGCGACCCAAGTTCGATTCCCGGCTCGAGTTCCTTTGCCGATCCTTCCCCTCTCTCTGCTTCCTGTCAATTCTGTACACTGTTCTATCCAAAGGTTTTAAAAAAAATCAGTTTCTGACAGTTTCTTCTCTTCAGTGTCAACTCAGGACACTCAGAAGAGAGGGAGCTGTTGAATAAAGTCATTATTTTATTCATTTTTATGCACACAAAAGTATTCTTGTAGCTTTATAAAATTTTGATTGAACCACTGATGACATATGGACTGTTTTTACAAAGTTTTTTGTACCTTTCTGGGAAATGAATGTTTGATGACCCTTGCTGTCTATGGAGGGAAAGAGAGCTCCTGGATTTCATCTAAAATATTTTGGGTTCTGAAAATGAACGAAGGACTTATTGGTTTGGAACAACACAAGGGTGAGTAATTAATGACAGAATTTGAATTTTTTTGGGTGAATAACACTTTAAATGGAAGAAATGGTCATTATTTGTTGTGATTGGTGGGCGGGGCTGGGTTGTGTGGTGGGTGTGGTTTATTGACGTGTTCCACTCCCTCATGGGTTTGACTTGACTCTGAGGGGCATGTGGACTCCTGCTTGTGATTTTGGTACAGAAAAGCCTGTGTCTATTTTAGGCCTTTACTGTAGCTTTCACCCTGCGTGAGGGTCTGTGAGCCAGCCTGCTCTGCCCCCCATATCTGCAGGCTTCGTCCTGCAGCTGTGAGGAGAGGAGCTTTGCCCCTCCCCTGTGAGTACTCGTCAGAGACACACTCTCTCTCTCTTACTCTCTTGTACCGATCTGTCATCCCCCCCCCCACTTCACCAGTCAGTTGCCTTAGGCCTCTTATCCTTTCTAGAGCTTCTACTCTAGCTCAATAGACTTCTTTTGGTTTGTTTAGCCTAAGAAAACACTGACGTTTTACACTGTACTGTTAGAAAACACACATGAATACCTTCATCTCAAATTGCCATTGTTTTATGCTCTCTTTCGTGTTTTGTTGGGGCATATTTTGTGCACCGAGCACAGGCTTTTATATTGCTCTAGTCCAATAGATAAAATGTTCACACCAATGTCTGGCTGAATGCTGTTTAAGGCTGTTAATACAATGCAAGCACACTTAAATCTAATAAAATGCACCTAACATTAATTTGCATACACATACCTTAATATTCGGATGTTGTTGTGCTAATCTCATTCACTAATGTTTTGTCATCTTGCCACAATAGTACCCGCACAGCATGCTTTCAGCTTTATCACAGCGGTGGTATAATTCAGTGCCCATGCTGTGAACAAAATAATAATAATTTACCTAACATGAAGTTTTTGTAGTTTGGCTGCAGTTATGTAACTGAATAATGGTACTTAACACTGTCTATTTTCAAGATGTTTACATCATTTAGACTTCAGTTGATCTGTAAAATGCTGTTGAGGATAGGACTAAATATTCAAGAAGTAAAGCTACATTGGTTTCAGAGACCTGTTATAAATGAGAAACTGCTTAATGCTTTAGCTGAAAGGCCTTAATTACTGCTATGGCCACTCTAAGATGTGCTTATGGCTTTCTTGCATCAAATAAGTGTCTGATTTCCTGAGATCAGAAGCTGGGCATTCCTGAAGAGAACATGTAGTTCATAGCACACTGTTGATGTTCGAGATTTCATTTCAAATAAAAAACAAACAGGCCATAAGCATATTTTAGAGACGTCCACAGCACTTCTCTTAAAAGTGGAGTGTCTTTAGGGAAATTTGTTGTCTGTTCTAGAGCCATTAGATCTGCTGAATGTCCTGTGCTCTGAGTTACTTTGACAGTATCACTTCCAAGCCTGATCTGGAACATCTCTTTTTCCCAGGGTTCACTGCCATCACAGCAACCAACCCGATCTGGCTTATAAAGACCCGGTTGCAGCTTGATGCCAGGTGAGCAAAACTATTAGGTATACACTGCTAAGTTTGGATTTGGAAACATATATGTATATATATTTTTTTAAAGAAGTCTCTTAAGCTGACCTAGTCCACATTTTAATCGAAAATACATCAAGTAAATAAATGAATAAATAATTTAAAAGAAATGTTCTATCTGAATAGGTTTTAAAATCTAATTTATTCATGTTTAGGGAAAGCTGACTTTACTTGATGCATGCAGGCATACATTTGATGCATTTTTGTTTTTTAGTAAAGATGCACTGATTGACTGGCCAAAGACTTTAAGTCATAGTTAATTTATTTTCTTTAAAACGTAATGTTTTTTTTTTTTTTTTTTTTGGTGTGAGTAAAACATTCTGCTAGACATACGTCAAAATTACATTGAGAGAGGAAGCAGTTGTCAGCAAGTGCTTTACCAGAACAAGATTTAAAATAATAAGAAATGATCAGAAAATATGTATCTATAAAATATTGGTACAAAAAATCTATACTTACAAATATCAATCAATCAATCAGTCAACATTTTTTTAGATTTACAATCCTATTAATATTAATTACATTTTTAAAGATAATTCTATAATTCATACATTTTATAATGAAAAAAATAAGAAGTGTATACTATAATATATATATATATATATATATATATATATATATATATATATATATAAATATAAAATCAGGAATTACCAAAAAATCTGAATCGACCAAGAACATTGTAATCTTTACATTTTGAAAGCATGTTACCTATTAAAAAGGGAATTTGAGGATATGTTTACATGACGATGATGTAGATAACATGTAATACGCATGCAAATGACACCAGTTTTCACATAATCATGTTTTTGTAGCTTACATAGGGACATTTACGTTACTGTTTTCCAAAACTTGCATTTTCAGATGTTTGCATTTTCAAGCCCCCAAAATGTAAATGACCAGCCAAATAATGCATAAAAAGTTTTTCTTAATAAAGGCAATATTATGACCTGATTTGGAATGCATTTGTGTTTTGTAGGAACCGTGGAGAACGGCGCATGAGTGCGTTTGAGTGCGTCCGGCGTGTCTATCAGTCAGATGGCTTACGGGGATTCTACAGGGGCATGTCTGCTTCTTATGCTGGCATATCAGAGACTGTCATCCACTTTGTCATTTATGAAAGCATTAAACGCAAACTCATTGAGCACAAGGCCAACTCTAACATGGACGATGAAGATGAATCTGTAAAAGACGCTTCAGACTTTGTTGGAATGATGCTGGCTGCTGCCACATCCAAGACTTGTGCCACGTCAATCGCTTATCCTCACGGTGAGTGCTACTCTTTTTCTTTATAAGTTAAATTGATGTGTTGGTTAAATATCATTTTAACAAAGCAGGCTACTCCAGATTAAATCTTTACTAAGAAACTCCTTAATTCTAGCAGTATTTAACAGCAAGTTAAAAAAGAATATTCACCTTTTATATATAAAAATGGGGTGTAAACTAAATTATATTAAGCAATAAAACCAAAACTAGAGGCATGTGGGCATGATCTGTCTTTGTTTTGCTTGGTTGACATTAATCACATTATATAAGTCGCATTAAATTTGAACTTTTCAGATATAAAAAATTATGTATTCTTGAGAATACAATGTAGAATCCAGAATCTTAGACATTTTCCATTTAAACCAGGAAATTAAGAGGGGGAGTAAACAACTGGGCTGCACAATATATTGAAAAATTATTGTTATCGTGATAATAGTTTATGCAATATTCATATCATGAGGAAATTTAATAAATTCAGTTTGTTTTATGTAGCAAGCATTTGTGTGCTGCTTGCATAGGTTGTTTATCTGACCAGTCAGATGGGGCCTTTACTATCTTTATCTCCACCTCTCCAGTAGGGGTTGTTAGGTAAACCTCGAGCTGAAAATAAATACTAATGCCGGAAAATGACAACAGCCAATGACATGAAAATGACAACAGCCAATGAGAGTCAGAATTGTAGTCATCGGATTGGTGGTGTTTTAATAAAGTCTAAATATTTGCACCTTGACATAGTTTTTATTTATTTATTTATTTTTTTTAGATTGAATTAGCTCAGAAAAATATATATTAGCTGTTTATTTTAGTATATTACATAAATAAATTATTTTAATAACATTCATGATAAAATAGTGTTTTGCAAGTTTGTATTATATATTAAAATATTATCGTAACAGTCAACAACAATATTGCTTATTTTACCTGTGTGTGTGTATATATATATATATATAAACATTGTAATATTTATGGGTGGCTGAGCAAATTACATAAGGTAATTTGTGTCAAGGTAATCTGAGGTAAATTACATTGCAATTTATAAATTTGTGTAAATTTTTTATTTTTATTTTTTAAATGTGTAATTTTCTCTATTATTGTATCAATATAAAACAAATTCATATAATTAAATTAAATGCATATATTTGCATAATTTAGAAATGAAAGAGTAACATAAATGAAGTGAATGCCTTGTAGTGGTACTGTATGATTTTCCCTGACAAGTGACACTTTGGCCTTTCTCTCTTTCCCCCTTCTTTCTCCAATGACAGAGGTAATTCGTACCAGACTACGAGAGGAGGGCAGCAAGTATCGTTCGTTCTTCCAAACTCTAAACATGGTGATCCAGGAGGAGGGTTATAGAGCACTGTACCGAGGCCTCACCACTCACCTGGTCCGACAGATCCCTAACACTGCTATAATGATGTGCACCTATGAGCTGGTTGTCTACCTGCTCAATGGTTAACACATGGAGAGGGAGACCAGGAAAGAGAGAGGGAGAAAGACAGACAGACAGACAGAGAGAGATGAACATGGTGAGAAAGCGAAAGCTAGATGGAGACCGAGAGAGATTGTCCCAGGCTTAGACCAAAGGAAGTAGAACAAATCCTAGAAATGCACGGTTAACCCGAGGTTTCTGAGAACGAGAGGGATTTGAGCCTGGACAGCATTTCAAAAAGAAACAGACTAGTGGTTTGTCCATTTTGAAATGTTTTACGAGAAGGACAATCAGAGAGGGGAATGCTTGAAGAAAAACACAAGCCTGGCAGAAGAAATAAAAAACAAACAACCAAAAAAAAAGCCATTTAAAAAAATGTTTTGTCTGAGCCATTGCTTTATAAAAAGAAAAAGAAAAAACGAGCCTGTTGGGATCTGAAGTGCAGGAAAGAAAATAAATAAAAAAAGAGTGTTTTTCAGATGTGGCACAGTTAAGGGTGTTTTTCTTCTTCTTCTTCTTTTTTTTTTTTTTTTTTTTACTTCACCCTTTCATATACATGGCGTTTTTTTTTTTTTTGCCTTTCCAGCATTGGTTGTTTCAAGCATTCTCCTCTAGAGGTCACCTTCCACACTTTCCAAACCTGCAGATGGTTGTCCATGCACAAATGTCCATTTGCTGTCGTTGAATTGACGGTCACGTGACCCGTGGCCCCTCATGTGCTTCAAACTGAAGTGTTTCTTTGTTAGGTTCATGTTATGTTTAACCATACTTATTTTTGTGTGTGTGTGTGTGTGTGTGTGCGTGTGTGTGCGTTTTTCAATGATCATACCGTTGTCCTAATATCAGTATAGTATGTATTCGGGTTGCTATTTTAGAATTGGGAGATGTTGTCCTGCTTGCATCACTGGGCCTTTTTTTTTTTTTTCTTCTTCTTTCTTTTAAAAAAAACTGAGATGGTGGAGCGTTCTCGAATTTATCGCCACAGTTCATTGCTGCAAAAGCCTATACTTGAATCCCAGGTGTCGGCGAGAGCCAGAGATGTATTTACCGATTGCTAAATGGTAGTGGCTAATGCTAACCCTGAGCATGTTGCCTACAAACAACATGCCACTTTGTGACGATATTATTCGTCAAAAGGCAATAGTCAATTTTTTTCCACTTTGAAGTGGGAATTCAAGCTGCAGGATTGTGTCCCGCTCTCTGGATTCCTCTAACAGTGGCTTCTGACTGACCGTATATGCACTTTGTGGCCTGTTTAGGCTTGCGCAAACCTTTTTTGTTTTCATTTTGGGACAATTTTAATCTTATATTGTAAAACATAGTGTTACTATGTAAGCAAGACAGTGTTTTGCTGAACAGTTCCCTTTGGAAGTTGTTGTACAGTTCAGTGTACTAAACTTTTAGTGACGGATATTCTTGTATGTGTATATACTGTATGTATGCATATCAAATATCCAGTGTTCATAACTTAAGTCCACTGATTATGCAGTAGTATTATTCGAATGACTGCATTTATTGTGTGTGTTTGATAGATTTATCTCAGAAGGATGTGATTTTTAAAAAAAAATATTATTATTATTATTTTTTTTTACATTTTCTATTATTTTGTTTATCACTCCTCATTGCTTGAAATGGAGTAAGCCCACCCATCTTTCACACCCCCCACAATGTTTTCATCTCAATAGTATGTTTACATTACTGTTGTCTGTACATTCAAATCCTCCATTGAAGGAACTCAAAACTGTTAATGTTAGCGATTTTTAGAATTCCATTACCAATACATGGGCCTAAAGTGTTAGTTCGCTCCAAAATTAAACGTTTGTCATTATTTACTCGCCTTCACATCATTCCAAACTCCAAAGGTTTTGGTTCATCTTCAGAACTAAAATGAAGATATTTTTTCAAAACTGAAAGAGATTTTTTTGCCCTTTAAAAAAAAAGTGTATTGATCCAGAATTCTAATGCCCTTAAATGTTCTTAAAGGGATGTACATAATAGGAGATAATAAAAATGAATCCAAATGAATTGAGAGGTACAAGTCTTCTGAAGAGACATGTTTGCTTTATACAATGAAAAGGCTTTTTTTTTTTTTCTCAAACATATAAACATTGATCAGCAAACAGAAGCTCAACCACACCTGCTTGACGTGCAAGAACAAATGCCATCAAGCATGCAAACTTGAGTTTCTGTGCCAAATAAACAGCAATCCTGTCTTTATTTGGATTGACATTTATTAATTAATAATAATAATAATAAATATCTTGATTTGATGTTTTTATTCATTTAAAGAGGACTAAGTTTGATGAGTTTGGAAGAGCAAATGACAGAATATTGAGGTGAAATAACAGTTTAATATCATTATATGAAGCCCCAAGCTGATAGATCTCATGCGGAGTCTTTATTGGTCCTGTAATCATTTTAATAGTATCAGTATTTTTTTTCTAGAATCAAAAAAAAACAAAAAACTGGTTTTGTTAGCTTCCAAAATTCATATGCGAAAGTGATGTGCATTTTCACATTGTGTTTTCATACATTTCGATGTCTTTTCTGTCCAGTTCGAGTCCATTTGAAATCATCAGTTTCTGTAATGCTGCAGATTACGCTCTGGAACACTGTAATGCTCATCAACACACTTTATATTTCATTACTGATGATTAAACACACAACATCAAATATTATGCAATTACAGCCGGACTCCTCACATCTAACATGATCTCTCATTCAGCAAATATTGCTCTAATTAATGAACAAAAAGCATTTTGTTTTCAGAAAATGATTTAATATCATTAGAAAAGCTTGAGTGTTGTTGACAGATGAGCAAAATGAGTACTCGTGTTTAATTTAAGGAAGTAATGCCCTTGTGTTAAAAAAGTGATCTCTTGCAGACATGGATGAATGACACTTTTAAGTTTGCTTTCAACAAATGCACTTGTAACTTCAAAGTCTCACTGAGACTTTAATGGCATTATGAAGATACTCAAAAAAAAAAAAAGGCATTTTCAGAAATCGATGTTGGAACATTCAGACAGACTTGAGCATTGAGTTAACTGAGCCTAACTGTTTGACAGAAGTATTGAACATAATGGATTAATCATTTCATAATCTCCATTTCACTTTCAACAGCATTGGATTCGGCAGTTTTCACGTGTGGTTGTCTGTATTGCGCAGTCTAACATGACCAACACTAACAGTTTTGTTTAGTTTGTCAACACAGTTTGTTATTTTCTTTTCGTTTTTGACTTTTTTTTTTTTGTTTGTTAATTTCGAGTAAATGTGGCCTATTTTTTTGCTGGTTATGTGATCATACCTCTTTTTGTACAAACTGTCAATAAAAACGATGAAAAACCCATGTTGTCGTAAAGTCTCTTTTAGGACCAAATTGTTTTCATTTTAATAGACACACATTAACATTATTTTTAGGCCCTTTGGTAACATCTGAAGGGTGTTTTTGATCATCAACAAGCACTGTGTGCCAGTCTAAATTACTGTTTAATTTATTTGGCAGTTTATAATTTAATTTACATGTTCAAAATTCTCTTATGCTCACCAAGGCTGGCTATATTTGATAAAAAATGTACAAGATTGCGAAACATTATAAATTAAAACACTTTTTTTCTAATTTAATACATTTCAATAATACATTCATGTTTTAATAATATACTTTAATAAGTTATTTAAGTCTTCTTTGTCTTCAGAAATCATTATATTCATTTTTGTTCAATTGGCCATTAAAATACCCAATATAATATTCAAAATGAATGACTTTATCTACAAAGTCATCAATATGCTCTCTAAACTATAGTACAGAGTCATATAAGACGATTTAGGTAATTTTGCAAGGCCTATTTCAGTTGCAGAAGTTGTCAGGACATATACTAACAGCCTGCCAAAGAAAAGTGCTGTAATTGTTGCAAAAAGTGGACATAATATATATCTTGATAAAAAACTGTACTACTCACTTCATTGAATTTTTTGTTGCATGTTTGCGTGTGTGTGTGTAGGGGGTTTGGGGGGGGGGGGGGGGGGGGGGGGGGGGTTAGATCTTTGTTCGATTCATTTTAATGTTTGCACCCACAGTTATACATCCTGCAACAGAAATGTTATTCAAATAGCTTTAGTGCTTGTTATTTGTCTGTGCTGCCAGACGGTGGCAGCAACGTCTAAACATTTAAAACCAAGTGGACCCCTATCACTGATCATGGTCAAAGCTGCTGTTGTCAGATTGATTGTATTTGCTTATTATTTTCTGCAGTCAGTTCACATCACAATTAAAATAGTCCTCATTGAACTGTCAAATGAAATGACACTGGTCAAAACACCCCAACATCTTTCAAACGAAAACCTCGAGTTGTCCCAACAGACTTGCAAGCAGCTGTGCAAACACGATATTGTAGTACACCTTGACATAAAGGTTCTTGTGTGCGTGTGTGTGTTTGCATAGAAAACATAAGGTAGAAACGAAGTGCACGTTTTGGAGGATTAGCCGTACAAGACCTATGTGTGTGTGTGTGTGTGTGTGTGTGTGTGTGTGTGTGTGTGTGTGTGAATCTAGGCTTTAATCCATGTAATGATTCATGGATTGAATTACTAATATCGTGGCCCTTTATTCACATAAAGCAAAGCTTTGAAAATCAGGTTGCTCCAAGGGGAATGTTAATAACGAGTGTATTGTACATCACATTACATGAAGCACCTAGTTAATGTGAAAAAACACAGAAATGTGCATTCATTTCTAATGCAGGTCACTTCAAATGATCAATCTCGTCGATTTTCTCTTTTTCTCCACAGAAAGATCTGAAGTCAGTTTGAAAAACACATAAACTGTTGACAAAATAGGCTACATGTAACCTAGGCATATATAGCTACTGTAGGCCCATTTTGTGAATTTATTTAAACATATTTATTCACCACCATCTAAAAGTGAGAAGTTCGCTGGTGTTAATGTCTTTTACATGACATGAATTGTTGGATCCACTCAGCTTCATGTACGCTAATGAAAAGAGGTGTTTTGTGTACCTGTCCATTTACTGAGAATAGATTGACTACATAATTAAGGAAGCGAATGCCACTTCCAGTTGTCTTAAGACGCAGGCATACCTTTTGACGCCGAGTTCGCGCGTGCACGTGCTTTGTAGGCAGCCTGCTGTTGGTTGTTTGTTGGAGCACGTGAAAAGATACAACTAGTAGCGTTTTTTCTTACACTGTGTTTGCGTCAAACGTCGCTTCCCGTCGTCAATGTGAAATGTTATTATTTTGACCCACTGTTGTTATTTTACTTGAATACTGCGGGGTTTTACTCCAGTTCGCTTACGTATTCTCTTATCACAGTTTTGCCACCCACACAGTCCCTCAGTGACAGTTTAAAGAGATCCTTTTCCACCCGTCCCGTTATCGGTTAGTTTTCTCCATTCCCACTTCACATAGGCCTACAGATAAACGCTTCATCATTGTGTCGTTCGGATGACTGTCGAGTCCTTATGAAAATGCAAATACTTCCCTCAAGGAGAACGGGCCTCTGCTGGGATTTCACTGAGATTGAGGGGATTCCTCGGCTTCATTTTTCACCTTGTTGGAGTCTATTGTCATTCATGTTGGGCGCCCGCTGCTTCAGAGGTAAGATCCATTTACTTCAAATCTAGGTTACTCTTTTTCTTTTTTCCTATTTTCCCCTAAAGAAAATGCATGTTTTTTTATATGAAAACAGATCATCCATCCATCCATCCACACACTTATCCATCCATCCATCCATCCATCCATCCATCATTTAAGCTATGTTGCAGAGTTGAGCCTTTGTCTACTCTTTAATAGATGTGTGTGTGTGTTTTGGCGAAACCTTTTCCAGTTTTTTTTTTTATGTGTGGGTTTAAATATGTTCAGAGAAAACGTTTTAAATGTCAACCTCTTAATTTTTTATTAGGAGAAGCTAAAATGGCGGTATATAGTAGACTAGAAAGCCAAAAATTGAAGGGAATGTGAATTACAATTTGTTGGCAGTTTATTATTATTATTTTTTTTTTATTCTGTCAAATCAAGAATTCTTGTTGATTTTCATTTTTTTTTTTTAAAGCTATGGATGATCTTCCTTCTTTTGACTTGATGTGGTGTTACGGCAGTTCTCTGTGTGAGGTTTATGATAACAATTTAGTTTTTGCACCCATTTTTGTTTTCTTTTGTTTTTCCTGTTTCTTTTTCTCATCTTTTTTTTTTTCCTTTTTCGAGTTAATTGTTTAGATAATGTATTAATATTTTGTAATAAAGT
>CAIGQV010014432.1:14122808-14159598 GCA_903798115.1 Danio jaintianensis | reverse complement strand
TCTTTCTGTTTTGTTCTCTGTATGTCTGTCTATAAATATTTCTATAAATCTTTCTTTCTTTCTGTTTTGTTCTCTTTCTTTCTTTCTGTTTTATATATCCATCCATCTTATGTCTGTCATCGGTCTGTCATCGGCTCTGTCGGTCTGTCTGTCTGTCTGTCTGTCTGTCCTGTTTTGTTCTCTTTATTTTCTTTCCTTTCTGCCTCTCTATAAAAATTTCTATCCGTGCGTGTTCTTTGAAAAAAGACACCCCATCAGCTGATGTTCTGTGAAATGGCTCTCCAAATACAACCCTTTAAAACCATTGTTGCGATAACAGTAACTTTTGCACAAATTCGTGAGCGCTTTTCTGTCGGACTTTCGGGAAATGATAGTGAGCACACAAAAGGCTATATTTTGCTTTCAGGTCTGACTTCTTCCATCTCTCCCATAAGTGTTCCAAAGCTTTTTTCTGCAGATAGCTTGTTTGATCTTGAACTTTTTGTGAAGCCCTGATATGTGAATGTAGAGTAGTCAGTCATGCGATCTCGTACAAACTGCTCTGAATGAGCCATATGCACTTACTTGACTTTTGACCTTTAATCCTGATTAATGCTGGCATCGGACCATAGAATAGTGTGATGTGGTTTTAGCATTACGAGGGGGACATGACGTCTTTTTGAAGGTCTGCTGTGAGCTCAGCTGTTCTGGGGTCCTTAGGGATGATGGCCAGATGCCACACTAAGCCTGTTTTAATTTGGATAATTTGATGTCGGCCTCTGTGAGACTGACGGATGTGCTGTCATATGGGGTGGAGAGAAGCTGCACTATTGTGACAGTGCCCATTTATTTGTGAGCCAGAACAGACAGGCTGGTCACTAACAGAGTATGGCTATCTCAGGACAGCTGGTGACACTGTAGTGCATTTTGCTTAATTTCTCATTTTAGAATTGTATTCCCCAAAAATTAGATGACAGAACATTATGTAGTCGATTGATGGAAATATTATGAGCTAGGTTTAAACCTGCATGACCTAGTAGCTACATGAGCTCCATCAGGGTGTGACAGAGCATATGACAGGGTTATTATAGGTTTGAATTTTAATTGTATTAATGTTAACTAATTATACAAATCAATAAAGTCAATTTGTTGCAACATTGTGTTTGATTATCAATTTGGTTTTGTTCTTTGCAGTTTTAGTTTTTTATTGTTTTTAGGTGCAAGTATTATCAAAGGAGTCCAAATGTTTATTTGAGTTAAGTGTATAGTATGTACAATATAGGGTTGTGCCATTTGGGGAAAATATCTAATTGCTGTGTTTTTGACTGATATTGTGATTCGATTTGTGATTTTAATTTATTAACCACTCAATATTTTTAAGAGTGTGCAGAACACACTTAAATGAAGGGAGTAATACATGCTTTAACTGTACATATTATTTTTTATTAACCCTCATCTAATCTAACTTATATTGAAGCTATGTTACAAATTATTTTGATTGTGATTAGATGAAATGGGTTTTTTTTAGGTTTATTTATGCATCAGTGAACTTTTGGGGGCCTTAAAATGCAATTTTTAAAACAATTCTATATATTTTTCAAGACAAAATTGTTAACTAGCACAGTGTTTCCCTACCCTATTCCTGGTGGCACACCAACAGTACATATTTTGGATGTCTCTCTTATCTGACCCATTAACTTAAGGTTTTGGAGTGTCTTCTTATGTTCTGATGAGTTGATTCAGGTGTGTTTGGTTAGGGAGAGGTTGAAAATGTATACTGTTGGTGTGCCTTCAGGATCAGGGTTGGGTAACACTGATCTAGGAATACACAATATATCAGGTGCCATATTAGTATCGGCCATATTAGTATCATGATTGTTATCTAGGTGTCTAGATTAATCTTTCATTAATAAACATTGTGCTCAGTCATGGCTCCAGTGCTCATTTTCAACTCTGCTAGACCGCATATAGTACCTGTTCCTTTTAATCTACCTCTTTACATCCGTTCCTTCCTTTCTTCCTTTTCATTCATTCCCTGTAGCCTACGTTCACAGTTATCCAAGTACTTATTAGCGAACATTCCTCTCTTTATCTCATTCTTTCATTTCATAGTAAGGTTTCACACACATGCACCCATTTCCCTTCAGTCTTTTTTTCCTTCACGCTCTCTTTTTTTCCCCTTTCATCCTTTCTTCTCTTTGGGAGCAATAAAACGGAATTATATGGACATATTCAAGAAAAGAGACTGACAGATGGGCTAAAGTCTTTGACTCTCTCTCTCTCTCTCTCTCTCTCTCATAGAGTAAAGCACAAAACACATAAAGGGTCTCTGAATTACACACTGGTTGGAAAATGATACTCTGGCTCTTCTTTCCTTCCGGCGGCGCTAAATATGTCTGAGGCGTAACGGCAGGACAGGACGGGTGAGAGGATGGCTGCTCTTTGTGATGAAAACAAAGCACTCACTTGCCTGTTCTGTGCTTTTCAAATGTTATGTTACACCATTGTCGTACATGTGTCATACATAGGTGCTTATGTAGTGCCTTACAATGCAGCGCATACTCTTTTTATGAAGCATTCAACCTTGCCAGCCGAAAAGGGTTGGGTATTTTTAAATTTGCTTCACTGTGGTTTTAGCTTTCTGTGCTTTTTCGGGCTCTGTTTTCACTCATCAGGCAGGCATAGTTTGAGCTGCCGCTGTCAGGCTCAGTGGGGGACGCACACTCAGCAAGAGTCCACAACACTACACAGCCCTCAGCGCACACACACATTTGCACTCCAATCCCACCCATCCAGTCTCACAAACAGTGCCATTCAGCACTCTGCCGCCTCACCTCCTGGGAGTTCAATGCTGACATACAGTGTGGTTTCTGGCTCTCGACATGTGCCAGGCTCTAAACAGACCATGCTTGACAGAACCCAAAACCCGTACACATTCACATTTCATAGACTCACCTGAACTATATTTAAATCAATGTGACATTGCCCTTAAAGAAGGTACTGTATGTCACCTTGGAATATAGATTTTTCTGTTGTTTATGAGTGCTGCACAATTATTTGAAATTAAATCGAGATTAAACAATTCAGCAAAATCTGAGATTCTCATGCACATCTTGTTAGGGAAGCATGGCTCTGTGATCAGTAGTAAATCTCCTCTGAAGGCCAGAGGGATGCTTTCGTACGGAAACTGCAAATACATCACAAAGAATCAGTGATCAAACAGAGGATATAACTGCTTTTATTGTTTCAGTGTCTTTACCTGTTAAGGGATCAATGTGTATTGGTACCAGATGGGTTATTGAATAGATGTTACTATTATTATTATTATTTTATTATTATTTTTTTTAAATATATTGGTATCCATTCATATTGTACATGACATGAAGTTGATTATTGATAAGAATATTAACATAATTCATTATTACCTCTAAAGGGTTAGTTCACCCTAAAATGAAAATGATGTTAATTATTCACCCTGATGTCGATATCTATTTTTTGTTGTACAATATATTGCACCAAAATATATTGCGATAAACGATAATATTGTCATTTTAAGGACCATTTTATGCCACTCATTATATAATGAAAGAATGACAGTATGTACACTGGTATGTATGTATGTATGTATGTATGTATGTATGTATGTATGTATGTATGTATGTATGCATAATGTAAGTACACTTTTCCAAAGAACACACATTATTCTTAAGAATATTTCTTTTAATTATAGTCATTTTAGCAATGTAATAATTAGGCATTGGAATCAGAGTGTGAAAACGTATATCCTATACGTAAATGTTAACATAAAAGTGCAAGGTAAAAGGTAACAGAGGCTGTGATATGTGCTACCAGATTTTTTATTTTCAGTTGTCAGACGCTCACATGAAAATATACTATAGTAATTTATAGTAAATACTATACTGCTTTTTTAACCATACTGAAACCTCCAATAGACATAGAGAGGTTGAGCAATTAGCTTAAATGTTGCTAGAATTGGTTTTTATGTATGGGCGATAGATATTGCATCACCAAAAATGATTGAGGCCATCTCCATGTGTTGTGTAATAAGTCGATATATTGATTATTGTGACAGGCCTACCCCTCAGACCTGTGTTCATCTTCGGAACACAAATTAAGATATTTTAGGTGAAATCTGAGAGCTCCCTCATCCTGTAGACTAGGGTTCCCAACTCTTACAAGGTCCAGAAAAATACCAAAAAAGAAATAAAATCCTCAAAACAGACCATATGACAAACAAGCATAAAAAAATAAATGAATTGACAATTAAATTGACATGAAACAAATCTACCAACTTCATTCAACAGTTTGTTCTCCTCAGTGCCAGTATATTGCGCACGTTCACGAGAGTATTAACCCTTTAATTCTTCTACTTTATGCATCTACTGGATGTAAAATGGGTAACATGATTCTTGAGGACCTTACAGTATGTTGGGATAATTAGGATGCACTTACAGTGTATCTTAAGTTGTATTCAGTCTGGAATAATAGTAATTTTCTTCTTCAGATGTTTAGGAATTATATCATCCGTTCTACTTCTTTGTTATTACCTCGCCATGGCTGATTGAGCAGCATTGCTGAATACCAAAGAGGTGGTGCTGACATTCAAATGTGGTCAATCTTTTGCTAATGCACTCATGCTTTCAATGTCACAGAATTACAGATTTCAAAACAAGACATTATAGGAATAAAAAAAACAAAAAAAACAATTTAATCATAAAATAATAGATTTTCCATAATATGACCATTTTAGTGTTCTCTTGGGACCAGTGCTGGCAGATGAGGTCTTATTTACATTTAGATAACAGAGCAATGGCATTTTACCATTGGTGTCCCAATAAATATTGAGTGTGATATAATGCGCGTTGTAAAATAGCTAGTCAGTGCGTTGGTGCTGGAGTCTAATTTAGGATGTTTTCGTGTGATGGCTGTTAAATGAGGTGCATATGTGTGTGTGTGTGTATATAGCTGTATCGTTCATCTATTTGGAGTATGTGATGCGCGTGCGAAGCCTGAGCCTGCGTTCTGTCAAATGAAGAGAGCAAAGCTTTCATTTGCTGCAAGGTCATGACTGATTGCTTGCCTTATTGATGGCTCACTTTTCAAACGTCTTTGAGCATCTTTATACGTGCGTTTTTGTCCGTTTGTGTTATTTGCTGCTCAGCTTTATTTATTTGTTGGTAGCTCTTGATTCTGTTCCAGCAAATGGCTGATCATTTGAGAGTTTGTTGTGCTGTGTAATTGAGTTGCACTTGCGTCACTTGCATACAGTGATATCACACACAGGAAGCAGCTGCCCTTAAGAAGAGAGGCATTAATCATTAACAATGCCGTGAGCAGAGTTCACCAAACACACACACAGCCCAGCCCCCTTCCTCTTATTTATTTATTCATTCATTTTTACTTCACGTTTGGGGGAACTAAACTGGGTCAAAACCCCTTGTGCCTCTACGTGACTCGTGATCATTTTGCAGCTCCTCGTATCTGAAGGTATAGCCTTGTTTTGGTTTGCCACCGAGGCTCTTATTATACATTTTCTGTCTGCCTGAGGTGAAAGAAAAGTATGTTCAATAAAGGAAGAAGGTAATGTTTTGTCATTATATCCAAAATAAACCAGGTCTGTAAGAATATATAGATGTCTTTTTTCATCTTTCATGCTGCTTGTTTATTGTTAGAGAGAGTGTGTGTGTGTGTGTGTGTGTGTGTGTGTGTGTGTGTGTGTGTGTGTCTGTGTGTGTGTGTGCGTGTGCGCGTGTCTGTGTGGGATAATTCAGATGCACCTGCAAACAGCAGCTGATAATTTGTGGTGGTAAATAAGCTGTTGAAATTCAGATTCAAGCAATTTTCATAATAAATCATATGCTAAATTAAAATCTGTAGCATCCATCCATCCATCATTTTATTTATCTATTATTCTATCTATAATTTTGATCTATCATTTTGTGCATCTATTATTCTATCTATCATCTATCAATCATTCTAATGGTCTATCTATTCTTCTAGCATTCTGTTGTTCTATCTACCTTTCTGTGTTTCATTATTTTGTTATTTGTCAGCAAAATATCATTCTATCTACACTTCGATCCATCAATATTTCTGTCTCTCCATCCATCCATCCAGCCATCCATCCACCCATTGATCTACCTGTCTATCTGTTCTTCTGTCTATTTATCTCATCTGTCTGTTTCTCCCTTCATTCATCCCTTTTTTCCTTATTTTGTTTTAAATCAAAATGCATCTTTGCCATTTGACTTCTTTTTGGATGGTTCATCCAAAAAAAAAAAAAAAAGTTATCATTTACTCAGCATTGTGTCATTCCAAACCTGGATGACTCTCTTTTTTCTTTGTAATGTAAAACAAGATATTTTGAGATGTATCTCTGTTTTTCTCTATGCCATTGAAGCCTCCACAGTGGTGTTTGGTTCCCATTGTTCGTCAAAATGTTGTCTTTTTTTTCTCAAACAAAAAGCAAGTCATACTATTTTTGAATAGATTGAGGGCGAGACAATATGAAAGCAGAAGTTCCAGTTTTGGGATAGTTCACCCAAAAAATTTAAATTTTGTCATGATTTGCTCACTCTTGACTTTGTTCTGTTAAGCACCAAAGAAAAGATGTTGAAGAATGTGGGAAACTTATAACCACTGACTTCCCTTGTATTTGTTTTTCCTACTCTGGATGTCAATGGTTACAAGTTTCCAACATTCTTCAATAGATATTCTTTTATGTAAAAAAAAAACAGCAACAAAGCAAAACAAAAAATATTCAAATAGATTTTTAACAAATGAAGGGTAAGTAAATGATGACAATTTTTGGGTGAACTACCCCTTTAACTTTCGGATGGCGTCACTCAGTGGTTTCCCGCACACAGAAAATGAGAGGATGAGAGAACGATCACGGCATTTGTTTGCGCTGATAGCTTTGCTGAATCTCGCCTTACACCACCTCGTATGTCTCTGACTAATTCAGGCAGCACCTATTGATTTCAGGCTGGGTCACCTTTAGCAACACACTACTGTGCTTCAGGGAAGAGAGAAACAGAGAGAAGATAGCTGTCAGTTTGCATTGAGATCAAACAAGTAAAAGAGACTGAGAGAAGAGTTCCCTGTATAGATATGGAAAGGGAATCTAAACGCTATTGAAGGAAAGTACAGGAATTTCATGCTCTGCTCTTGTCACATAAGAGCATTTCCTGTTTCTTTTCCATCACTGAATTAATTTAAATGAAGTATTCATGTCCCTATGAGTAAAACATTTTATGTAGAGCTCATTAAAAAAACACAAAGTAGAGTGGAGCGGAGTTCAAGTCAAGGTAGGGCTAAAAATGATATGCTAGTAGTAAGCGAGTACAAACAGAAGCAGTATTATTGACCATCTCAAAGGAAAATTGTTTGTCTCTGTCATTCCACCACTGAGTAACCCTCAACAAGCCCTTTTCACCAGCGGGAGATGTGAGAAATGACCCAGAGAATGGCCTTCTAATGATTATAACGGTTCTCTGCTAGCCACCCTGCTAGTTCATGGCTAATATATTATCTTATCTCAGGCATTTACAGTTACAGGTCTCATGAAGGTGTAATTTGATATATTCAACAATGTGATGAACCTAGACTCAGGAAGGAAAAGGATACTAAGAATGACGTGATGTAATTTAAAAAGGTTTCTGTATTCAGTTACAGTTACCTGCACATTTCATGAAAAATGAAAATTCTGGGAAAGAAATGAAGTAGTTCCAACAGTGTAGTATCTTGTTCACAAGGTTTATTTGTCTTGCGCTTTTTACGATCATTGGCATTCCAAAGGAGCTTTACAAAATGCACACATTATTCTATTGCAATTCAAATCAGAAAGAGTTAAAGCCAAAGGTGAAATGTACAGTTTCATGGGCAGTACTATTGTCCATTGTTTTTGTCCATTTTTCTGTCAATGAATGAGGATTTATACACAACACTCTGATACTTTAACACCCTGAAAATTAATTATGATTAATAAGAATTCATTCTTCCACCTATAGTATATAATATGAAAAGTAAGCCATTCATATGATATTTACCACAAAGTGCATACGTCCTGGCTCTGTAGTGTTCCTTCTTAATGTTGAGTGCATGGATAATGCCTATACAATAGCTATACTACGCATCATGAAAAGGATTTTTAACATTGTGCAGGGAATTCGTTTTATTGTTGTAGGAAAGGAAAGGGATTTTATTATTATTTTGAATTGTTTCTGTACAGCATTGGGGTCATCTTTGTTTTGATAAAGGTCCCTTAAATAAAAAAAATAATAATAATAATAATTTCAGTCTGTTAGTTTTAAGGATATCTATTAGCTAGTGTGTTCCAGAACAGTGACAAAATTCGCGTTTAGAAAATATAAAATCAATTAAATGGATCAACGTTTTTTTCACGTCACCTCATACTTCAAATCTTGACCAGTCTAATTCTCTCTACATTGAAAAATGATTCTTGCTGCTTGCTCAAACTACTTGTTTCAACACAATTCTTGAGTTTTTTTTTAGGGGGACATCTTAATTGTTTTATGTTCAATCTACTTATATTCGTAAAAACTATTAAGTTAACTTAATCGGTTTGTGTTGGAACAATGTGAAGAAATTGTGTGGAACCCAGCTTTTTTTTTTTCAATATGGTATCTGACATGTCCCACCCCCTTTAAGACACTTCTCATTTGATGCACTTGAGTTCAACCACTCACTAAAAACGAAACACTATTGGCACCCTCTCTTAATTTTTCAGTTGAGATTACATCAAACATCGGATAAAAGAATTGACATTTCAAAGCACTTCAGGGGACCTTTAACATCTGCTTTTATAAATAAAGTGAACATTGAACGTGTGAAAAAGGGTTAAAATCAAATATTCTAGCATTGTAACATTAGAACCTAAAAACAACAATAACGCTTTTAACCTGTTTAAAAAAAAGAAATAAATTTCAACAAGCGGTTTGGAATAACCCATTACAATAATCACTGTATACAGTTGCTGCTATCATAAATTAATAATACACTTACGTGTATGTTTACAAATGAATTTCTTGCTTAACACAAACATTTGAGTATGGTTTGGTGAGAATCATTACAGCTTCAATGAGTATATAGACTATATTACAAATAGTCCATGATTAAATTAATATTGCAAAATCATAATAGCATATTATGCTATTTTTTGTTTTGTTTTTGAGGATTCCTTGATGAATATAATATAATATATTTTAACATAACAGCTCAGTGCAACAACACACATGCGCGCGCGCACGCACACACACACACACACACACACACACACACACACACACACACACACACACACACACACACACACACACACACACACACACACAGAATTAATGAGACACGCACACATAACAGCTCAGTGCAACAACACAAACAAACACACACACACTCAATGACACGCACAATAAATGACACACACACGCAACACCTCAGTGCAACACCTGAAACACTCACAATGACACACATAATCACACACACTCGTTTGTTTTTGTGAATTGTGGGGTTACAACATTAAATAGGTTTTGAAAAAAAAAATTTATACTGTACAAACTGTATTTTGTATTGCTCTAACCCCAAAACAATGATCAAATATAATATTTTGATCATAATGATGCATCCTTGCTGAATTAAAATATGCATTTCTTACAAAACGCTCAAGCTTTTGAATGATTTTTTTTTTTGTGATCAACTTTTTATTGTCTTTAGATTAACAAAAGTTTTGAGAATGACACAAATATTAGTTTTCTCGAAGTTTTCTGCTGAACTGCTTTTAGATCTTTGTTTCAGTTTCTGTGATGTACTGAAATATAATTACAAGCACTTCATGCATTTCAAAGGCTTTTATCGACAATTACATGACATTTATGCATCAAGTCAGTATTTGCAGTGTTGGCCCTTCTTTTTCAGGACCTCTGCGATTTGGCTGGGCATGCTCTCAATCAACTTCTGGGCCAAATCCTGACTGATAGCAACCCATTTTCTTCATAATCACTTCTTGGAGTTTGTCAGAATTAGTGGGTTTCTGTTTGTCCACCCGCCTCTTGAGGATTGACCACAAGTTCTCAATGGGATTAAGATCTGGGGAGTTTCCAGGCCATGGACCCAAAATTTCAACGTTTTGGTCCCCGAGCCACTTGGATATCACTTTTGCCTTATGGCACGGTGGTTCATCGTGCTGGAAAATGCATTGTTTTTCACCAAACTGTTGTTTGATTGTTGGAAGAAGTTGCTGTTGGAGGGTGTTTTGGTACCATTCTTTATTCATGGCTGTGTTTTTGGGCAAAATTATGAGTGAGCCCACTCCCTTGGATGAGAAGCAACCCCACGCATGAATGGTCTCAGGATGCTTTACTGTTGGCATGACACAGGACGGATGGCAGTGCTCACCTTTCCTTCTCCGGACAAGCCTTTTTTCAGATGCCCCAAACAGTCAGAAAGTCGGAGAATATGACTTTGCCCCAGTCCTCAGCAGTCCGTTCGCCATACTTTTTGCAGAAGATCAATCTGTTCCTGATGTTTTTTTTGGAGAGAAGTGGCTTCTTTGCTGCCCTTCTTGACACCAGACCATCTTCCAAAAGTCTTCGCCTCACTGTGCGTGCAGATGCGCTCACACCTGCCTGCTGCCATTCCTGAGCAAACTCTGCACTGGTGGCACTCCGATCCCGCAGCTGAATCCTCTTTAGGAGACGATCCTGGCGCTTGCTGGACTTTCTTGGACACCCTGAAGCCTTCTTAACAAGAATTGAACCTCTTTCCTTGAAGTTCTTGGTGATCCTATAAATTGTTGATTTAGGTGCAATCTTAGTAGCTACAATATCCTTGACTGTGAAGCCATTTTTATGCAATGCAATGATGGTTGCACGCGTTTCTTTGCAGGTCACCATGGTTAACAATGGAAGAACAATGATTTCAAGCATCACCCTCCTTTTAACATGTCAAGTCTGCCATTCTAACCCAATCAGCCTGATGTAATGATCTCCAGCCTTGTGCTCGCAAACTTTCTCACCTGAGTTAACAAGACGATTACTGAAATGATCTCAGCAGGTCTTTTAATGACAGCAATGAAATGCAGTGGAAAGTTTTTTTCAGGATTAAGTTAATTTTCATGGCAAAGAAGGACTATGCAATTCATCTGATCACTCTTCATAACATTCTGGAGTATATGCAAATTACTATTATAAAAACTTAAGCAGCAACTTTTCCAATTTCCAATATTTATGTAATTCTCAAAACTTTTAGCCACGACTGTACAGAAATTAGAACCGTCGTTGAGAAGACAAAAGAATGATACATTTTTAAAGTAGCCCAACACTCCCTCATGAGCACGCTATACCTACAAATGTGAATCAAATGACCTTCTGTGCTAAATTATTATTTTATTATTATTTTGTTTTTTACAAGCACTTTGACTGAACTTGCTTACATTTCAGCTGTATAAATCTTTTGACACCTCTTGAGTATATAATGCGCTACAAAATGGCAAAAGTCTTACAGTGAGGCGACAGGAGGTTAGAAACACAGCTATCAAGCTGCCACAAAACCTGCATTTTTATCCCGCTCGTACTATCAGGGGAGTCATCAGGCACTGACCGTACCCCGTGACCTAGTTTGCACAGTGTTCGTCATTGGTAAATTCAGGTAGAGCAGACGACGCTCCACACACACCAGGGGCCTGGAAGTGCCGAGCGCTGTTGCAAAACCCCTTGGGAAATTTAGCAGTGAATTGACAGACCTGTTTGGCGCGAGTGCTGCCATTGTGGGGCGACATGAGATGTCTGTAGAGCACTTATTATACCTAGCTCTTTATTTGCCCTACTTTTCTTCTTCTGCTCCTCATATTTTCTCTTTCTAACATGCTTATCTTTCTATATCATGGAAGCCGTTTCTTGCTGCACATGGCGCTACTATCTTTCCATGCCATCAGTTGTCATGGAAACATATAAAAATGTTTCTTTGCACAGAGGTTTCAGGGTCATGATGGAAACATCGTCTCTTCGTCTCGTTTCTCTTTAGTGGGACATTTTGAATGATTTTATAAATGTATTGATTAGTTTTGGCTTATGAGCCTAATGAGTTTGTTTTGTTACCTGCACACATTTTCCTTGCAAATGCCCTTCCTGTTTACTGAATAAATTATTGATGAATGGCTCAGTAACATTCAGGTTACTATCCAGGTAAATTGCATTCTGATTCTGATATTAAATTCTGTAAAGTCATTTCATATTGATTCTTAGCTACAAATACACTCTTGGATAAAGCTGCGGATGTATTAAGCTATTTTTGCTCGGCTATTTTTGCTTCAAATGATCTCATTACTATTGGTAAAAAAGAGCTCATAAATTTTATAACGTTTAATATTATCTTTCCTTTTACTCTGTGGCAATGTTTAACACTAGGCATGGGCTGGTATAAGATTCTGACGGTATGATAACCTTGGATAAAAATATCTCGGTTTCACGGTATTGTGATTACTGCTCTAAAATATATTCTTTTTAAATGTCTGGGTAAAAAACAAAAACATTTTTCCCCTTTGAACACAATATATTTTATTTTGAGAAATATTTAAAATATTTTGGAGCAGTAAACATGTCAGGCTAAATAATTCAAATGAATCATTGATTTCTGCTGTGTTCATTTGTTTCAAAAACACAGATTTCTTTACAATTTAAAACGGCATCTTTGGATATCTTTTCTGCTGGAGATACTGTTGTACTTAAAAACAAAACAAAACAAAACAAAAAAAATCGTACATATACCTTAGGAACGGTATAGCAGAAAATTTAGGTGGTTTTAAAACCTTGACTTTTTCAAACCAAGGTATAACTTGAAAACGGTTATCGTCCCATGCCTATTTAATACCATAGTAAAATCACAAAATCAAATTCAAACAAATACTGCATCAATTCTGATATATCTTTTGACAATGAAAAAATATGTATGAAATGTATTTTTTATATATTTATCTTTTAATTAATTTATAAGTACATTTGTCTAATATAGTAATTTTATTACAATATATAAAATATTAGTAATTAGGAATCATACTAATCAGTAAGCATACACTAAAAAAAGTTGGGTTCCACAGAACAGGTTTAAAGGAATTAAGTTAACTTATTAGTTTTTACAAATTTAAGTGGATTGAACATAAAACAATTAAGTTGTCCACAAAAAAAACAGTAATTGTGTTGTTTCAGCTCATTTTAAAGGTGCTGTATGTAAGTTTTTGACTCTTCTAAAGCATAAAAATGCCATAATATGTTTGCAGATATTTAAGTAACATGCTAAATGAACATTCTTGTTTATCTGAAAAACAGTGCTGAAGTCAGATATTCTGCTTTGAAAATGTGTTTTCCGTGCTGGAACGTTGGTCTTTGTTTTGGTCATTTAACCCGCCCACTGCCAGTTTAGCCAATTATATTTCAGCAACCAGGGTTACCTTGGTGGAAAACCGCATATGTCATTCATTCAGTCCGAAATGCGACCTCCGGTGGACAGTAGCAGCCTCCGAATTGAGAAGCGGATTCACAGTTCCACATGAGGTGGTTATTAATGAGCAAATAATATAAATATTACGAGCGTAAACATTAGGTGAGCAGGTTACACTGTAACCGTGTGTCTTAACAACACGCTATGTGACGAGATTTGCAGTGATAAGCAATTTGGCAGTTTGCACCAGACGAAATACGACAGAAATTTAAATACAGCCATTCAGAAGCACAGAATATGCACTCACTCACAAAATGGTAAGGTTTATAATCGAATTAATACATATTAAACCTCTTTAACATTATTAAATGTATATGCTGCCGATCTGAGGTGAACTATCTGCTGCATGCTTTCAGTAGTATGACAATAAATGTCGTGTAAAATGGCATTTAAACTCACATTGTTAGCATTTAACACTAAATAAAGCACATGAGGTGTACCTGAGGTAAACGGCACTGTCAGCACTATACTGTTGTTTAGCTGCAAGAAATAGAAGCCGTTTCCAATATATCAATTCGAGGTGTTGGTTAGAACAAAAACTCCTTTAATATGGAAAATATTCCTTCTATCGCATGCCATTGCTTTTATTTAGAACACTGTTTAAATCAACCTTTACCGTCAGACTCACTCCTGTTGGTCATCTGGCAACCTGCGTTTGCGTTTGTTTTGATTCAGGAATGTAATACCTAGTTCAACCACTGGGTGTCAAACTTACATACCTCACCTTTAAGTAAGTAGTTTGAACAAAAATCGAAAGTTGTTTTTGAGTGTTCTAAATTAACATTTATATTTATTTATATGATTAAACACTACTTGCTGACAAATGGATAAAATCTAGATTTTTTTTGACCAGAATCATTAAGTTTTATTACTTTAAACAGAACCCATCCAACTGTAACTTGTGTACTTAAAAAAAAATGAATAAAAATAATAATAATAAAGCTTGAGAAACTTGATACTTTTTTGCCTTTGACCCATTTATATTTTATTTCATGTTTTTTTTTTTTTTTTTTTTTTGTTAACAAAAAATATTTGAATACTTTTTGCTAAACCTTAACAAAACAAATTTTCAAACTCTCATAAACCAATAAATATTTATCTTAAACATTTTAGCTAATGCTTATCTAACACCGAAATCTCACCATCGCCCCTAGTGCAAGTGCTAAAATTTCTACATAAATGTTTTGGCTCCACTTTTAGAGCTGACCTGCACGAGGAAGGTATGTGACCTCTGCTGATCTCTGTTCTGTGTTTGCTTGTTTACATGTGCATTCCGTCAGCTCTGGTCGAGTATGCGTCTGCTTCAGAGCCATGTTGCTTATCTGCTCTCAGGTGAACACAGTCAAAGAAAGAGACATTGATTATTGGAAATAAAGACTGACAATGATGCATTTAGTCTACAGGAGGTAATTTATGCTTCATTGTGTCCAATAATGGGGAGTATTAAATGGTCAGCCTCATTAGCTTATGTTTGGGCGTCATTAAGATCTTGGCCTTTTCCACTTATCATAACCTTTGAATGGGATTTGAGTTCCATGTCTTTGGCATTTTTGAAGGTATAGAAGGATTCAGTTAATCCGAAGAAGATCGTTTCATCATATGATTTTGTGTTTTAGCTCCATGAAGTCAACATATTTCTAAAGCCATTTTAATCTTTAATGCACTTATTTTGTTTGAAGAAAGAAGGGAATGCTTGAAGTAAAGCAATATTTGCATGCAGACTGTTACAAAAACACACATAAAGCATTATTATGTATTCTTTATATAAATAATTAAATAAATAAAACTAGACAATTCTGTAATCGATTAGAATTGCATGCTTATTACTCAGCTTTATATGTAGTTTTTTTTTTTTTTTAAGTCCCCTAACTATTAAATAAATTATTTTGTTTCTCAACTGGTGGGTTACGATGATATTTCAGTCTAATATTGTGAAATAAAGAAAGCAAACCAATTTCATTTGTATTCTGATTGCCTCAAAGCTATATTGAAAATTTAAACACTGTTTACACCTGTATTTATCGTTGTCCTCTTGTGATTGGTTCAACTAAAATCCATTTTAATGCAAGGTGATGTTATTTCAAACAAAACAAAGTACTACTATAGTAAATGTCCAACAATATACCAATTATACAATGTAATTCTTATTTTTATGTTTTGGGTATGTTTGTCTAGCATTTTCCAGCCAAACCGTTTAAAGACTTTGCTTCTATTTAACAGTTACATAACTTATTTTCTACTTTATATTGACCAGATGGAACAACCCTTTTATTTTATTTTTGTTATTTAAATAATATTTTAACATTTGGAAATGTTTTGCTTATATTCTTATCATCGTTTGTCATTTTGTCTAATAACACACAAGTATATGAGAGAAAGCAGGGAGAAATCTTATGGTTCAAGAAAATGTTCTTAGATATCCACATGATTACAGTTGAACCACTGAAGTCACATGTAGTGTTTTGACAGTTTTTTTGGTTCCTTTTCTGAACTTTGAATGTCTCGGGAGCCTTGCTGCCTATGGAGGATGTGGGAGTTCTTGAATTTCATCTTTTTCATTTGTGTTCTGAAGATGATGGTGGTCTCAGGAGATTGGAACGACATGAGGGTGAGAAATTAATAACATCATTTTCCATTTTTGGTTAAACTAACCCTTTAACCTGCTTGTTTAATATTTAAAAAAAACATTATATACAATGAAAGGAGCTGTATACACACAAGCGGCTGGATTTGGAGTGCACAAACACTTTCTGTGCATTGCTTACTTTCATGTCAAAGTGTTACTGTTGACAATTCTTTACTGTTGAAATCTCCAGATTCTCCCTCTGGCCACTCGAGGGCTGGTTTACATCTTTGATTTTTTTTTTTTTTTTTAGCAGTGTTTGTGAACTTTAAAACTTGTTTTGTCATTCTAAATTATTTTAAGCCCCCTAGTTTGCAAGTTTGCTAAGGCCCCCTATTGGGATCTCAGCCCCCCAGTTGAGAACACAGAGTCTTGAGTATAAGGCTGTTCAGCCTCTCCTGAGGGTATGCATGTATTAAAGTATGTCCCTTTGTCCTTACCGATGAGTGTTACTCTATAAACTTCAGAATGATCATGCTAGGGCTGCACAAAACAATTATTTATATATATATATATATATATATATATATTTAATGACTAATTTAAAATAATTAATTTCTTTTATCTTTGCCATGATGACTGTACATACATTTTTACAAGATATTTTTCAAGATACTAGTATTCAGCTTAAACTGCAATTTAAAGGCTTAACTAGGCAGGATAGGGTAACTATAGGGGCGAATAATTTTGACCTGAAAAACTGATTTTATTCTAGCCGAAATAAAACAAATAATACTTTATCCAGAAGAAAAAATGTTATCAGACATACTGTGAAAATTTATTTTCTCTGTTAAACATCATTTGGGAAATATTTAAATAAAGAAAAAAAATTCAAACGGGGTTTAATAATTCTGATTGCAACTGTATATATGGATGAAATAAAGTCTATCGTTTAACATGGTCTATCGCTAATTTCGTGGTGTCATAATACACAGTTTACGGTAATACTTTTTCATTGTTTGAATGAGAGCAATAAAGGCAGAAATGTGAATAACAGTATGGTGAGAAATTTCATATGAGTTTCTTCAAATTAGCCACTAAACTGACAAACTGTAAAATAGTTACGTTTCCTCCTGAGATCAGGCTGACCTGGAGGAGCTCATTAAATAATGCAGAGAGCTTTCAGAATGTCCAACAGTGACCAAAAACACACACACACACATAGAGAAACTGCACCTTCTGCATGTACATATACATTGCAATCAAATGCGAGCTCTCTCTTACATGCGGACTCACACTCCGTACTTGTTGCCCTTGGAGATGCTGTGGTCGGAAAGTGGATCCACGGGCCCTTGTATGCCGGCCAGGCAGGTAACAGGAGCCTGTGTGTCTCTGAATATTTTAGAGAAAGAGAGCGATGGAGAAGTAGCAGCAGATAGAATTAGCAAATCAGCCATCCCATCCGCTGCTCTTTGCATGTCAGGGCCTGGGGTTGAATTACAGGGCTGGCACTAACAACACAAGGCGGCTATTCGGGCTTAAACAGAACAGAGCCTTTGTGGCAATAACACTAAAAGAAAGGAGAGTGGAATAACGCAAACACACACTTTTAATCTATTAGCCAGGTTCTGGTTAGTGGTCTGATAAGACCTTAACAATTCATCACTGCATCAGAAGGATTATTGGTTCTTTTAAATTCATTAAATTAATGTCATTGCAAGGTTATGAAGGAGAGATTGTAGGCCCATTGCTGAAAACAAACATATTCCAGAAGGTGGCCAAATGTAGTATACTGTCTTTTAAGACAAATTTAAAGCAATATTGTGTAATATTAGTAACATATAAAATAGCTTTTCCATTTTAATGTAGTTTAAAATGTGTGGCAGTGTGATGGCAAATTATCTACAGTCATTACTCCAGTATTTAGGGTCGCATGATTCTTCAGAAAACATTCTGATATGATATGGTATTCTGTACACTTTTTTTGTTCTTAAAAAAAAAACAAAAAACGTTGCTTTATTATTCAAGCCCTAAAAACATGTAATATTATATTATAGACTTATTGTACAATAATTGAATAAATGAATAGTGGAATAAGGCTGTGTGTCCACCTAAAAACACCAGCAGTGTGACAAGGTGTTGAGATTTTAGCGCTTTTTTGTGGAGACAGATTTTTAAATGTAAGATTTTTAACCTAAATTTAAGTTTAATGCAACACTGCAAATGTGTTTTTGGAAGAGCACTAGCATTTTCAGCTTTGTAAAAATGCTTTGGTGCACCCTATTTAGAAAACATTTCTCAGGAAAAAAATGCTAAAAAAAAAAAAAAAAAAAAATTATGTCAATTAATTATGTCTTAATTTGTTTAGAAAAAAAAACACTTGTTCTTGTCTTGATTGGCTTCTGTTGATTAAACAAAATGTTTGGCCACTATCACCTCCCAAATCTGACTATCATTCCCAGACAAAAGCCATCTGCCATCAAATATTAGCTAAAATGTTTGCCAAAACTTTGTTTTTTTTTTCTGCATGCTCTAAAATTTTGAAAGTAATTTATTAAATTAATCAATACAACAATCTACAGCTTCTTCCCTGGTGGCTACTACTTCCATTTTTACTTTGTGCTATTTGTCATTGTCTTTAGTATTTTGAAGACATGGAATGGCTACTTTGTTTGCTAATTGTCTTTGTGATTATTCAATTTCTTTACATAAATTACATTAGCAGCTTAGATGAAAACATAGTTGCTGTTACAGCATACCAATTCCACCCATTCCACTTGGGAGCCCATAGAGCATTGCTTATCCTTATAAATGCCATAAATGTGTGTCCATTGAGGTATTAGGGCCAGTGTAGGTGGCAGTAGGATGGGGTGGGTCATCTTTTGTGGGTGGTTTTGGGGTCACACACAGATCAGCAGCTGCCATTGGGGTCATGGTGGTCAGCATTTGAGGTCATCGGGGGAAAAGAGATGAGCGAGGGGCCATTAAGCTGATTAAACCCTGACCCCTTACCCTCCTCTGACCCCAAAAACAGTCACGGAGACAGAGACCCCACTGCTTCTGTCGACTGTCACTGTTGTGCTAAAAGCCTGGACCTCAATAAGAGAATAAGGACATTGGCAAAGGCACTTCAATTAGACAGGACATGACCCTTGGATAAAAGGACATGGAGGAAATGCTGTAAATTTGTCATTTTTATGAGTGTGTGCCGAAATACACTGTGAAGTGGAAGGTTAAAGGTAGCATGCATTACAAGACTAATGCTGGCTTCAGTTCTTCCTGAAAAGTTGTTTGGGAATCATGTCTTTTTTGTGTGTCATGTATGTCACAAGATTTGTTATGAGCTCTGTTTCTGCCTGTTATTAACATGGATCTTCTGGGATCCAATCACCTGAGGTCAGTAAATGTGTTCATTCTTTTGTCATTGTCTACTTTTGTATTTGTATTTTAAGCTCAGTGAAAAGCAAAAATGTTTTAGAATGAACTAACTTGAATTATGCAGCAGAAAAAAAACAAGCAAATGAAAAGTATATGGATGGCAACAACAATTTCAGTTGTAATTTGTGTTGTAATATACCTTGATTGCTGCACTACTCACAAAATGTCTTGTAACAATAGTATTAGGACAGTAGGAAAAGTATTGATGAATATTAACGCTTGACCATATTTGCACACTTCGATGCAACCAAATCAAAAACACTTTTAACTATCTCTGGATGTTCAAATTCAAATTCAGTGTTGTCCACTTGTGATCAAATTGAGGAAAACTCATGTTGACATAAAGATTTTTTCATAAATAAAACTTCATAATTTACTCTTAATTAGCCTTGTTTTGAGTAAGCACACCATTTGGGTAAACCTGTAGGGTCAGAAGTTTTAAACATCAACCAGTTTTGAAAATGTTACACTTTTCAACACTTTGTTTATAACATTTAGTCCCAAAATTGGAAAGGACTGTGTGCACCCCAATGTAAACTTCTGCGTATATGTGTGATTTTAGGTTAAAAAGTACATATCAAACAACTGTATAATAGACAAAGCAATAATACCAATAACAATTATTCACACTTGAATATTCCGCATCTTGTCTCTACGCAGCATCTTGTTGTCACTTGGTTTCTTCGAAGATGTGTTTGCCCAGCCCAATCTCTCCATGAAACTTAACTATTTTACGCATTGTCAGAAAAGTGGTTAATTCATACAACGTTATACGATTTAATTAGTATGAAAACGTATGATTTTTAAAAGGAGACATGCCCCCAAACCCCTCATTGGGGGATGAGCAAATCATACTAAAATGTACAAACGAGATTGTAAACATCAATGCGAAATAGACACTAAATCAACATGTTATGAATTGCCATGAGATTGTGTTGGTTTTAGAGGTCTTCACGGGTCCACAAATTTATACCCGAACCCAACCCAGACAAGTAAGTAATTTGAGATATGCTTTAAGGCCGGGAAAAATTAAGTGACGATCAGCCATTGGGCTTTGTCAGTCAGCATCAGTCCAGCTAGTTAGTTTGTTCACAGAACGTTCACTCTTGAATTAGTCTGCTGCCCTCCGTTTGGTGTGTTCACGCACAGTTTTTTGGCCCAGACATGAGGTGACAGCACTGTTAGGTTTTGTCGGTGCTAGTTGTTTGGCGTCAACAAACGTACCGGACCCAACGTGGTCCCGAACACAGCTGGGAAGACACATATCAGCATATATTGACAGCAAACTGCTATTAGCAAATATAAATAAGTTACCCGCTCTGTTGCTTGGCTACCAGATTCTCCATAGCTATAGGCGGAAGAGTGCTATTTACTTATCTATTGTTATTCAGCAAAGTAAATATCAGAAAAAAGAAATAAAAAAAACAAATATCTGATCATAGTTCATATCACTGTTTACATTACACTTACATTGCCAAGGAAACAAGAGACACATTTACATTAAATTAAGAGGTCCGTCATCTGCATGTGTGTATGGTTATATCCCATCCTGATTTTACAAGTTGCAAGTTACAAAACACATGCAAAGTGCTGCCGACTGATCACTGGTGGATGGGGTGTTCTCTGAGCCCAATCAACTCATGTATTACACACAGACCCGATATATACCCGAACCGAACCCAACTCGCACGGATCCTGGGTCCTCAGGTCTTGGGTCTGCTGTGAAGACCTCTGTGGTAAAATTCTGCAACCAGTCATTTTGGCAGATTGACTTTAATATAAGCTGTTTTAGGCTAATAAGAGAGTTTTGAGTTCTGAAGCTTACAGGTTTTATAGTATGATGACCCCTTATCTGTCAGTTCATGACCACTTTAATATGCAATATGTGTAAGACTTTTTGACTTGTAACTTCCCGGGAAGTTTTATTTTAAAATGCACTATTGAATTTATTGTTTTAAAGCCATAAACCAGCTAAGTGTGGTATCCAAAAAGAAAAAAAGTATTAAGCATTTCTTTTCAATCCAAGCTTATTCTGATTATGTACCCCTATATACATTTCTGGAGAGGTTTTTTTTTTTGCAGTTTTTGTTTTCGCGAATGCACCAGAGGCCACTGTGTATGCTTTCTGAGATCACAAATTTCTCTCGCGAGTGCCATTTGCGCCTGCTGTTCTCACATAAATCCACCAGAGGCTGCTGTTGACTGACTGACTGATCGACTGACCCACCCATCTCCTTCCCTAAACCCAACCAATAGTGTTTTCAAAATCACAGATTGACCCGCCCACCCACTTCTCTAAACCCAACCAACAGAGTTTTCAAAAGCAATGTAGAAAAATAAAAGCTCTCACGGCAGCCTGATTTTTACCACGTTTTCAGATTTACCACATTCTCACCCTGTTATTTACTTGTTTATTTATTTTTTTTGTCTTTTGTTTTTGTCTTACCTGCTTTCTGGAACCGTTCTTTGCCGGACTCGAACCATGTCTTCGCGGTCAACTCCACTCTGTGTCTCAAGTCCGTCATCGTATGCGGCGAGCTAACTGGACAAACTGGTAACAGCGGAAAAGCCGTCCATACGGAGGTAAGCTGTCAGCTGGTAAAGGAACGGCGTCATACCGCACCGTAGCGTTCGTTTTAAAGACGAAATGCAGCCATACGTACCTCTGGCTACATAATTCATGATCTCCAGAAATGTATATAGGGCTACGTTTTCAGAATGAGCCTGTGTTGTTTCTTTTAGTGACTCTTTTTTTGCCACCATTGCTTTCCAACTGATTCATACATGTATGTCTGAAACTGAAACAATCTTTGCATCCTTTGTTAAAATGTGTTTTTAAGTCTCCTAATAGACTTCCTAAAAAGTGTTTTAGCATCATTAGCATTTTCACAACATAGCAGATCTCTATTCTCCTCCCTCCATCGCCTGCTGGGCATGACATTCATCAAGCTAAATGAAAAAGACAACAGTATCAGCTCAAATATTAGCTGTTTCAGTTGTGTGGTTTTAATTATGTATGCCATTAGTCATTTTTGCATATTCATAATTCTTGCCTCCTTTCTTCTTCTTGTTGTGAACAAGATTGACTCAAACAGCGAACTGAACGAACAACACCCCCACCCCACATCCTTCTCATTCAGTGCATCATGAAGTCTTTGTTCATGATTGATTCATTGAGTTTGTTCACAAATGAGATGTCATGATTATTTAGAGTGATTACAAACTTGATCAATGCCTCTTAGGCTCTATTTACATCTGACGTTAAAATGCATTTTGGTCAATTAGATCACAAGTAGATGAAGAAGACGCATTCCTGTTCACACCTGGCTTTTAAATCAATCAATTTTGTCAATTTTAAACACGAGGGAGTGACGAGGGAGTTTCTATAATGGCTAAATATATAGACTTTTTTTATTTCACAATTAGCTGTAGCACAATTTATGTACTGTACATTAAATAGAAATAAATCTTTAACTAAGAGGTGCTCATTTTTGCTGAACTTTTTTAGTTAAAAATACTGGGTAAAAGAAAAGCATATAATATATGTAATATAAGTAAAAATAAATGTGATTTATTTTTATTTTCTAATGCAGAATTTATATAGTTTTAAACATGATAAATTAAATTTATGTATTCAGAGGTATTTTCTGGGTTAATTTATCAGACTGAAACAGTGTTCCTGTATGTTGCTAAGCTGAAATTAAATAAAATTAAAATTAAAACATTCCCAAACCTGTTTTTCAACATAGGAATCCATCTGTTCATATTATTGCATGAAAGCTAATCTTTGAGGATGAGAATTTCAAACATTTTTAGTTAAACACTAATTTCTTGTCCTTTTTATTTTGAAGGAAAACATAAAACGCTGTAAGACAAAAGACAATGTATTGATCATTTTTATTTAGCTTTTTCCTATTACTTAAATGATATTCAGTGGTTTTTGTTTAGGTAGTGACTGCTGCCGCTTATCAGTGTCACTCATCAGTGAACAGTGCCAGAGCGTTAGAGCCAATCGTAGCCTTTTCTGTTGAGCGTGTGACCAATCATAGGCGTTTAAGAACTCGCTCAACAACGCTCAAAAAGCAAGCAGTATAATATTTATGTTTGCTTATTTGCTAGAAATGCTCATGTTGTTCTGTGCATGTCCTTGAGTTTTGTTTGATACATTCCAAAAGAGTGTTTTCTTTGAGCAGGTAAAATTAAAAGTACAGTTAAAATATCTGACTGCATGCATTAAAGAACATAATTGTATTACTAATAAAATATTAATAGAAATATAGTTATAAATTATACATTTTAATACAAGAATTCTTGTTCTGTGAAGTAAAATATAAAATTGTGTATGGAAAGCATCGTCAATGCACCGTGATGTCAAATTGAACCGAATCGATGGCATGATAATCGTAACCGAACTGAACTGTGAGACCAGTGAAGGTTCACACCTCTACAAAGGAGTATTTTCTAAAGCCATTGACTTCCATAGTATTTTTTTTGTTCCTGTTATGGCTGTGGTTGCTTTTTTTTTTAACAACATTCTTCAAAATATTTATTTTTCTGTTTAACAGAAGCAATATATATATTTTTTTTTTGATGAACTATCCCTTTAACACTGTACTGCTAAAACCAAGACTGGTAAGAGAACATCAGCCTTTTACATTTATCCTCCCCATCTTTGAACCAAATTTAGCATTATCAATAGCAAAGTCCCATAAATATGATCAATAGTGACATCATTTAAAGCCTGCACGATGTGAGGCTGAAATCGAACACCCTCGTATAGGAAGGAAGGGCGCTTTACCTGAAGTGGAAGATTAAAGTGCTGCTGAAATATAAGGTAGGAGGAAGGCTGTCGTGCCAAAAGCATAATTTATTTTATCCCCATCCATCCATCCGAGCACTTAGGGCATTGATTCTGTGCCCTTCCCCAAAATTATAGCCTGATGCTGTACTTTTGCACATTCAGACATCATATTGATGAGAAGCTGCCGAATCATCGCGCTTAGATCGAAGCTAAGAGAGACATCAAATGGAACTTTGACGCTTGTTGCCAGATCTTGTAGAGCCGTGTCCGCGCAGGCAATGTTCAAGTTTGCTTCTTTCGGCCTACTGGAAGGTGATGTCATGTGTTTGAGCGGTGTCTGTGGTTTGAGTGTGTCTGCCGTATTGGTTTCTGTGATTGTGTCCTGGAAGGTTTTATTTAGAATGTCCTGTGTTTGTTGTCTGGAGGGTGTGTGTTTTGAAGTCTGTTTTTAGGTACGTGTTTTGTTTGGTGGTTTGTCTTGTTGGCTGCCTGGTTTGTGTGTGTGTTTATCCTGTCAGGTTTTTTTTCCTTTTCTCTTTTTGCTTGAACACACACTCCTTTTTGTTGGATGGTTGTGAAAATCTTTATGTTTGCTTCTGTGGGATTTCTGGAAAATTTAGAACAACCTTCACACAGACACTCAGGATGAGACTCTTACAGTAAAACTTGCAAATGTGGACTTTACCATTAGGACATTTTTCTACAAATTAGGTTCAGTTCACTTTAAGATAGCTTTGATGTCAAATATTAGTATTGTTATAATAGTGTTTTGTTTGTGAACACATCTGGTTTGAATCCAAGTGAATCAATCATGATTATTATTATTATTTTTTTTATACATGTGAAAAATAAATTGATGACCATATACAAATAAAATATGAGATTGTTAATGAAACTGCATATTTACAGTAGTTTTTTATATATATATAGCTTGGTAAATGTCATGTCTGGCAGATTTGATTTGATCTAATTTATTCAAGTGTTATAAGAATCATTTTGGTATTGAATAATACATTTTTAGCTAACTAGTTCAACAAATGAGTCACTGACTCAAATAATTATTCATAAAATAATACTACACTCTAGAGCTGAACAATATATCATTTGAGCATTGACATCGCAATGTGTGTATCTGCAATAGTCACATCGCAGGATTAGATTATTTATTAAAGATTAAAAAAATAAAGATATTATTATTATTATATAAATAAATTATTTATACAATGATGACTGTGTTGTTTTACATTTGACTGTACAATTTCTGTACTTGAATATTGTTAGACTCTCGAGAAAACCATAAAGCGGTATTTATTTAACTTTATCTTTGCTTGGTTGTATTTATATATGCTTGTAATTTATTATATTTCATGCAGATGCACTGCATAGAAAAAGACCTAACCACCCCAGTTGAACCCAAGTGATTAATAAAATCTACCAAAATAGAGCTATTCAAATCATCTGGTCAAATTATATTCATATTATGGCTGCACGATATTGGGAAAAACTGACATTTTAATAAATTATTTTTCTACGGTACATATTGGGATATTAATTTAATTTCATAAGATGATTTAACTCTATAAGGAGAGCATTCATAATTTTACATTGTGATCATTTTGTAGTGAGTGTGTTTATTATAAAGTATAATAATGATAATAAATTACAAGCATATATGAGTACAATAAAACAAATATACAAATGAAATAGACAGTGCTTTATGGTTTTCTGGAAATTCTATTGAGTTCAAATGTAAAATAACAATGTTATCAAATGTAAAATAACACTATATAGTCTTCATTGCGATAAAAAAAAAATACAATTCATCTTTGTTAAAGCTACAAATTGTATAACTTGTGCAAAAATAGTTTAAATTAGCTTGCAATGTTATGGTCACATTCCTTAAAAATAAATTTGTTCACTGTAGTAAGGTTAAACTTAGTTATTTTTATTGCTGTTAAACTATTTCCTGGTTAATTGTAGTCACAACTCAAATTTGCAGTTTCTGCAATGTGACTATTACATATTCGTACATTGCAATAACAATGCCGAAACTATATATTGTGCAGCCCTAATTCATATAGCAATATATATCAAAGAAAAACTAAATATTGCAATGTCCGATTTTTCCAATATCGCACAGCCCTACTACACTTTACAAATTGGTTGTTTAAATCCAAATATGGACAAACTCAAACGTTGACTTAACAATGTAATTAAAATAAGTAAATAACATTTTCTTTTGTAAATATTTGACCCCATATTTAAGTTGAAACCTGAAAGAAAAATACAAAAACAAATCATTAAACCAATCTTTTTAGCAAACTAATTAAAACGATTTGGATCTCGGGGATGAATCAAAATCTCGATTATAGCGATTATAATGGAACAAAACTCAAATTTGCATACAAATAGGGTTATTTGCATTAATACAATTGTACAATGTAGGATATGTAAGTCAGTCAGCTTTGAGGTTAACCAATATTGAATATATATACATTTTTATAAATTTTGAAGTTAGCCGCTATTGATTGTGTATTTTGTAGTATAAGCGAACATCCATCATTTCTAAATGAGTAGCAAGGGATTGCGGGTGTCAACAGTGAATGCACCATGTTCAATAGAAAATGACTGACGAAAACAAAAGGGTACAGACACCAATTTTTAAGTGTTTTGTATCCTTTTGAATGTAAGCTAGTCAGTAACAATTTTACAGTACGTTTGGCTGTCTTAAAGGCTTACCTTTACTTTGTTTATATGTAAATAAACTAATAAGCTAAATCAAATGCAGTTGAAGTCAAAATTATTTTTTGTTTTTATTATTTATTTATTTTTCTTTTTAAAATGTTTTTCAAATGATGTTTAACAGAGTAAGGAATTTTCACTGTGTTTCCTATAATATTTTTTTCTTCTGGAGAAAGTATTATTGGTTTTATTTCAGCTAGAACAAAAGCCATTTTAAATTTTTTTAAAACCATTTTAAGGTCAATATTGTTAGCCCCCCCAAAAAATATATATTTTTTGATTGTCTACAGAACAAACCATTGTTATACAATAATTTGCCTAATTACCCTAACCTGCCAAATTAACCTAATTAACCTAGTTAAGCCTTTAAATTGCACTTTAATCTGGTTACTAGTATCTTGAAAAATATCAAGTAAAATATTATGTACTGTCATCATGGGAAAGATAAAAGAAATCATTAGAAATTCATTCATTCATCAATCATTAGTTATTAAAACGATTATGCTTAGAAATGTGTTGAAAAAGTCTTCTTTCCATTAAACAGAAATTGGGGAAAGAAATATACAGGGGGGCTAATAATTCAGGAGGGCTTAAAATTATGACTTCAACTGTATATTCATTATACAATATTATACCGCAGTCTGGAAAACTATTTTGATTGGTCATGACATTCCAAGGTATTTTATTCTAAGATAACATCTGCTGAAAACACATACACACAAACACTTGTACAGCTATCTTTATGGGGACTTCACATAGACATAAGAATACTGTACAGACTGTAATTTGTATCACTCTACCCCTAAACCCAACCCTTACAGAAAGCAATGCATTTTTACATTTTCAAGATACCTCATCCTGTGTGATTTATTAGCCGTTTTTTCAATGGGGAACAAACAATATCTACGCAAGGTCAAAATTGACTGGTATTGCTATACAATGTAAGCAAAACAAGGTATGCGTGTGTGTGTTTGTGTATGTGTGTATGTATATTGAAAGCAGCATAAAAACACGTGTGTATGCTGAGCAAATTCTCTCTGCACAGATGATTTGCTGTGTGTTGAATGATATCAGTGTGGATCCAGCTGGTCTGTTTGCACCAAGTGCCCGAATAAAGGGGGTGGGGGGGTTGCAGAGTTTTCCATGTGCCGCAACACATGCACTGATGTAAGCAGCTATTGTGTCACACACAAAGAAAAGAGTGATACAGTTGCTTCCTCCTGAATCCGTCCATCTGTGTGCACCGTACGTGTGATCTGTAATTGTAATCTGAAGCTTGTTCGCTTTTTAACGTCCGCCTTATTAATATGTGTCATCATATCTGTCACCACATGACCCACACTCTTTCTTTCATTCTCAGTCTCCCATTTCACTTTGCTTGCTTGTTTGCCATCTGTCTGAGCCGAGGGTAGTTTGGTAACTGCCAGATGAGCATCCTTTTAACTCCCCACAACTCTCTGTCCTCCAGAACAGCACTGGTGCTTGGACAATTCCAGGGCTTTGTCTGTGACACGTGTGTCTCAGGGTGGTGCGCCTACCCCCCCTTCATCCCACTCCAGAGCCTCTCTATTATACGAAGACCACTCAGATGGTGCCCCCCTCCTGGTTCACTGGGCCATTATCTCTTTGTGAAGGGGGTCTCCACTATTGTCCAATAGATTAACACAAGTCCCTCCCTTCTCTCCTGTGTCCCCACCACATGCTGGCCCAAAAGTGTTAAAACGCCCTGAAGCAGAAAACGAGGAGGCAATTTACACAGTCAACAACGCTGGGTCAAATAGAAGAGAGGAGAAAGACAATGAAAGATAAAGCTGGAGTAATAGGTAGGAGTTTGGCTGGAAACTGCGATTTAAAGTGACACTTCCCTTCACAAATAAAAGCCCACTTGCGCCAGAGGGTGCTTTTCTTTGGGAGAGCGATTTCTTTTCAATTTCTTTCACTTATGGCGTTAATGTTTATTTTTCATGGAGTTTTCTGATAAGGCCTGATGTTTTCATTTTCATTTATTTTCATTTCTCTTTTTAAAAGATGCTTAATGATTTTTTTTTCTGCGTATTTACTTTTAAAACAGGAAGTCTGGCTATGACCAAAGTCCCTTTAAGGCAAGTCATTTGACTCGGCGGCCATCTTTAAACGTCTCTCGGGCAGTATGCTCGGGCATTGTGTCTGAATGGGAAAACATCAAATTCTCCAAAACTGTTAGCCAAGCTTACGATTACATTACATATTTGGAATCACTAATAAAATTAAACAGCAACTGTCTCATAAGTTTAATTTCTAAACATTCGAATCAAACAAAATCTGCATATTTTCAGGTTGCCCAAGCTTATGCCCATGCGTACTCAAAAGGAACGAGATAGACACCAACCTCATTTATGGCCGTGTTACACATTATTATTATTCTCTGAATAATGCTTCGCCTGATCGCTCTGCTCTTCTGAAGTAATCCACAACATGGTCTTGATGGCAAATCTCCAGAAATGACCACAACTCTTTGTTTTTGAGTAGTTGCTGTCATGTGACGTCCGTTTGACAGGACTGACTGTACCTCGCCTTCGTTTCATACAGGTTACAAAACCAGAAAACTTTTGCTATCAAGTGCACTTGGTTCATTTAAAAGTTTAGATTGCAAGTATTGGCTGAGATTGTTGTGTGTTTGTTGACCACCAAACTGTTGTAAAAGCACACGTCTGATCCGAGCTTCCCCCTGGAGAAACATCAGTCTATAGCGATCGATGATTGGCTCCTGTACTAATAGGCGGGGCTTCGTTCGCCATATTGACTGTTACACTTTTCCCCATTCAAAACTATACGAGTGACATGTCTTGTGTATTCAATAGTCTTTGGTATGACATACTGATAGGATTGTCTTTTTGTGCATAGCTTTTAGTTTGGGTCTAGGAAGAATTAAAATCCTATTAAGCATTGTAGATTCATTCATTCATTAATTTTCCTTCGGCTTAGTCCCTTATTTATCAGGGGTCGCCACAGCGGAATAAACTATTCTAGTATATGTTTTACACAGCGGATGCCCTTCTAGCCACAACCCAGTACTGTGAAACACCCATATTTTAGTTTAGTTTAGCCAATTTAGTTTATTCAGTTAACTATGTTACGTTATGTTTAGTTATTTAGTTGTCTTTGGACTGTGGGGGACACCGGAGCGCTCGGAGGAAACCCACACCAACACGGGGAGAACATGCAAACTCCACACAGAAATGCCAATTGGTCCAGCCGGAACTCGAACCAGTGACCTTCTTGCTGTGAGGTGACAGTGCTAACCACTGAGCCACCATGCCGCCTAGCATTGTAGATGATGAATGAATATATGCTTTTCTGAAAAGAATTGGTAGAGTGTATAGAAACAATGGGTTTTAGATCTCTTGCAACAATAATCGCATATAAATACAAACATTTAAGTCGTTTGAGAGAGTGACTGATTCTGTGTTATTTGCATTGCATAATGGGAGTTGGTGGAGCTCTTTTGGCACAATTTGCTTGTTCTTTTTGGAGTGAAGATTTGTTTGCAGCACAGCCAACATGGCTTTTTATCAGGAATTCTGCTGGTAAACGTAATTATAGAATAATTGAAATAATAGGGTCTGACAATAATGGGTTTCAACAATAGCATATAACATCAGTTCAATAAATGTATCTTTAAAGGGCTGTAAGTTAGTTTTTAAATATTTTTGGAAGGAATGAATGAGATTTAGACTTCTGGAAACCGATTGTTGCAATTGGCTGTTGGTCAGAAGTATTAAGGGTATGGCCTTTCACGTTGCAAAAACCATTTGATTGGGCAAAATGAGTGCAGGATGGGTCATCCATGTTTTTAGTTTCCCTCAGCTGTACATTTTATTTTGTGCATCTGCTGAAAGATGTGAGAGAAATGATACGTTTTGCAATTCTCACTTCAGTCACATTTATTTATATGATAAACATAAAAAACAAACAGATTTAGAAAATGAAATTAAACAAACAAACTTTGCTGTTGGCCTGATTTTGTTCGAAATTATATGCAACCTGTTCAGTCTTTGATTTCACTTGATGTATATATTTAAAGTATGTTGGGGAATAACAGTATTCTATAGATTAGCTTGAAAGCTAACACACAAAAGTTTTTTGTTTTTATTTTATTTATTATCCGATTTCAGAAGCATCTATTCTGCACACTATGTGAGACAGACATGAGGGATACCCAGATGGATGGATGTTGGCTTTGTGGGCGATTACTATATATGCACTTTTTATAATATACATTAGGGGTGTAACAGTACATGTTTTCGTCCTGAAGGGAGTTCTGCCATTTTGCTGTTGTCATGTCAACTTGTTACGCAGTAAACATAAGCATGCAACACTAGTCCCGCCTGTGAGTTCTTCTGATTGGTCCACTGCTCTGACACTCAATATGACAGATGATCGCTGCTGTGGGTGAAAGTTGAAATCGGTTTATTTTCACACAACATCTAAAAAACGTTGTGCTGCAAAAGACTTGAGTGTATAACGGTCATGCACATCCGTCAAACAATAAAGATATAAGATATTGAAATATAATAATATATAAGAAATATATAAGAAATATAAGATATTGTCTAATCTTGGGATCACATAAGTCAGTCTGTGAGTAAGTGAGCAACTTCTCTACACGCATAATATTGGATATTGTTGTCCACTGCACCTGCTGTTATGGATGGACACAGTGCTAGCATTTTCATTAAAAGAGATTTCAGTTTTGAAGCTTACTGAATCTTAAAATTAACACACAATTGTTGTTTTTCTGTTGTTTTAGGAGAGGGCTAAGCTTAATCTTTGAAAGTTTCCTAATTATAAAGTTTTATTTTCCGTTATTGTGTTTGTTTATTTTTTTTTTGCATTGCAAGAAGCTCTTCAGTTCTCTAGCTGATTGTGGCAAAACATTTCTGCCTGTTCAGAATAAACGGAAAAAGCAAGTACTGGAGATTTGTTGCTTATTCCTGTTGTATCGTACCCTTAGCAAACTGTGATCCCAAAACCAAGGTCAAAAACACAGCCCTAATATATGGGAATAAAGTCAAGATTTGAGAGTTGGATTTTTTTAACCTGTGCCTCATAATTCTAGGTCCTGTAATTGTTTTTGCTCTTGACATTAATCTTTGTATGTTTTATGTCAACAAAACATTCCCATTTCAGTTTTATCCCACTGCCATCTTTGGAAATCCAGTCTCAGTTTTTTTTTAGTTTTAATAGTTGGCAGAGGATTTTTTGTTTTTGTTAAATAAGATGGCTTGTATATTTAGAGGAAAGGTAAATGGCCCTAAAGTATGTCTGGTGCAGTTGATCCTACACGATTGTGTATGTTTTCATGGCGCTTCTCATGCTTCCTTCAGACTGCACTTTCTCGGAGAGAGGGTCAGCACTTTTGAAAAGGCTGATTGAGTTTTCAGCTCGAAGGCTGGAGGGGGTAGCAAAAGGCGACTCACTCTCTCTTTAGTGCCACAGACCTTTCGTTTTGTGTGTGGCCTTGGAGGAAATGGTCAGGAAACTCACGTCACCCTGAAAGACTGAGTACATTCAGGGTGTCTCAGAGGGATTCGAGTGTGTTTCGGGTTTGACAGGGCTTGCGGGATAGAGGGAGATTGTTTATTCAAGATCTGGAGCTTGACTGAGAAGTGTGTCTGTTAAATGTTTGTCCTAAAGATGTGGGGTTAGCGTAACACAGTGGGTAAAGATCAAATCTGGTTAGCAAAATGTTGTCTAGAAGAGTTAGTAAGTCTAAGCTGTTTCATACAAGAGATTAGAACAGCTATTAGGTTCAAGTTGCTTTGGAAAATATACTGCCAGCTGTGTTGCATACCAAAATTTTAGAACCATTCTAAACATGTTGAAAGTTAAAGAGGAATTACGGTATTCTAGTTGGTTCCTGTCTAAAATTTAAAATAAGGGTTTGAAATACATCTGCACTGGACAAAATGTTTAGCGCTTTCTTTTGTCCTTAACTTGTCATTAAATATGAATTAAATGAGCATTAATGTTGTCACACTGTTACCACAGTAAAAATAAATTTCTTTGACTGTTCTGCTTTTAATGCTTTTATGTTTTATCCTATATTCATGTGAAAATTCTAATGTAATACAACTTGTTTGTTTGATTGGTTTTATTGTATTTATTATATTTGTTTTGTTTTTGCCATGAACAAACCCTATGAAGCTGTCATGGCATTAAATAAAATATATGATACAATACAATCATACCATAGTAATTTTATGGTTTAAAACTTGTATTTAAAATATTTATTCAAATATATGTAAACTATTTATGTTTCTTGGAAATGAGTGTGTTGTTGTTTTTTTCAGGTTCTGTTTGCATTTGACTTGTTGACTTGTTAATTTGGCAGATAAATGCAGATAAAACTTTATAATTCCAAGAAGAAAGTGTGTATGTGTGTGTGTTTTAAGAATTAGAAGGTTCACCATATCATGTATACTACATTGAATGCTGCTGCTCAATATCTTAAAATCACCCCGAACGCGGACAGAACCTTGTAATTCTTAAATGGTGAATCACAGACATTCCTAATCATACAGGGTTAGCTGAAAAAAAAGCTGTTTGAAGAAATAATAATAATAAAGAAATAATAATAATAATGATTTAGTTAGAATTGAATTAAAATCACAAACGCTCAAACTCTCCCAGGGTCCTCAAGCAAAAACTCCACCAGGGATATTTTCTTCCTCTGAGCTATGTCCACATAATATTGTTGCCAGTCAAACCGGAGTCAGGTTATCTTTCAAAACAGATATCTGAGCTGTGGAAGTAACAGGCTGGAGACTCGCAGCATGTGTGTTTATGAGTCTCTCTGTGCCGATTGGCTGAGCTAAAAGTGTGAAAGAGCGTAGGGAGGACTATGCATGAGTCGGGGGTGGGGTAAGGGGCGTGTCCTCTCTCTCTCCCTGTTTGCCTGGTGTCCCTGCTTGATGAGATCAGCGGATCGCCTTTCATCATGAGGCAGCTCTCACACTGCCGTCTGTCCTCTCTCTCTCCTCTCGTCTTCCCTCCTTCTCTCTCTCCTTCTCTTCCTCCCTCTTCCAGACCGCCAAGCTGGAGTTGGTAGCCGGAGCCGTGGTACAGGACGGAGTACGGAGTGCATAGTGGGACGGAAGCTGCCACGGCAGGGATTAACCTCAGGGAGGGGGTGGGGGGGTTACATCTCTGGGGAGAAGCTTCTTTTCTCCTGCATCAGCAGGGAGACACTGGGAAAAAAAAAGAACTAGTGTGCGCTCCTCCTCACAAAGAGAGGAGCTCCCTTCGTGCTTTATCCCACCAGGTTTACTTATTCCTTCCAAACGACTAGGGGATTCAGCAGGGGGGACCATCAAAACTGGGTCTGGGTAAGCAGTGTGCTTCTGTGTCTGTGTGTGTGTTGGAAGAACTTAATGTGGCGTGTTTGTGTGTTTTAAAAACTATCCGGCGATCTTTTATTCTTCTCCTTCTTTGCTTTGGGCTGTTTGGGTTACCTCGTGTGCACTCTTTCTTTCTAGCTCTCGCTTTTCTGGCATTCCCCGTTGTCTTTTATTCCTCTAATAGAGGTTTTGATCCTCTAATTGAGGTTTGATCCACCCTGGCAAGGATACTTCAGCGAGGATACAGGCTTTTCTTTGTGTTGGATGTTACAGCTATCCTGTGATGTTTCTGAAACCTGGGATTTCCACCCGCTTAATACTTTCTGAGCTCCAGGGAGCGGGTTCAAGACCTCGAATGCCACCGCGGGGTCGTAGGAACTGTGCCCGGTCCTGCTCTTGAGGATAGTGTGTGTGTGGGTTGGAAAGAGAAGTATTTCCACCTGAACTCGCAGCTCATGTTTTCTCAGCTGCTGTGTGTGATCAGATAAGGTGATTAGAGGACGGCTGGATGATTACCTCCCTGTGTTGCGCGTCACGGCTATCGTTTGTCCTTCTCTTCCCTCTGGTTTGGTGTTCAGAGGAAGCGCTCCCACAGCGCTGACTGACTCGTAGCCCGGGGAGCAGATTTGAATGCTTTTCATTGTGTGGCTCATGTTTGTGTCCACGCGTGGCTTATGGATTTGCATGTGTCTGTTTGCGCGCATGTGGCTGTGTGTTTCCAGTGCTGGAATGTTTGTGGAACAGACTGTGTGTGTGTGTGTGTGTGTGTGTGTGTGTGTGTGTGTGTGTGTGTTCAGGGTTGAGAGCAGTGGGACATCTCTTACAATGAAGTACTGTAGTTGTGTCATGGTACAGTGATGTTATCAGATAATGATGCTTTATTACGTTTACTTTATGAAAAAGGTATGATACTCAAAAGCAGTGGTAATATTGTGGTCCCTTAATAACCCTGAAGGATTACAGTGTTCATTTACATGGTGTTATCATGGAACGTATCAAAAACGCAATGATGATGCTACTTTGAAATCAAGTATCAAAACTTACCTAGTGCTCCATGTAAATACTATGATGTATCCTTTTCAGTACAAAGTGCCATGGTAATACTTTCTGGTGCCATGTACCATGGTGTTACCATAGTTCTTCCTTGTGAGGAATACTTTAGTACTGAGAAAGAAACTCTTTCTTTTTTCTTTAGTTTTACTATGTCCCATACCCCAACATGGTAAAACCATGGTATGAAGTCCTGAAATAAAACAGGAATTCCATTCTCTCACTGTTATTTTATGTAACATAATATTTATTAACTTTTTAAAGGTTTAGTGTTTGAATATGCTTTTGACATTTTTATTAAGTTTGTTTAGATCTTCTTATTTTCAATTTTTAATCATTCTCCTTAATAATCATTATTATATAACTTAATTATTTTAAGTTGAACATTTTTGCCATTTTTAATATATGTGATATCTATGTAAAAATATATTAATAAACAACATGCTAATCCCGATTTGTTAATAAGCATAGTACTTGATGACTACAATGTTCATTTCCCATGGTACAAACATAATCCAATGGTACTGATTTATTTTTCATAGTGCTGTAAGAGTACAATATTTATTTATATACAGTGGTAGTACTGCACTACTTTTAAAGACACAGATAGTTCACCCCGAAATTAAAATTGTCATTATTTACTCTTCTGTTAGATATTTTGAAGATATTTTGAAAAATGGTGGAAGCCATTGACTATTGTAAGATGTTAATGACTATCGGTTTTCATCATTCTCATGAACTTTGGGGTTTGGAACCACTTGAAGTTGAGTAAAGGATGAATTATAATATATTTCAATGTAGGGCAAACTCTTTCCTTTTACCATAGAACTAAATAGTATGATGTTAATTTCCATACCTTTCCAAAAGTTTAGAGTTTTTGTGACTCTCCCGTGCACATGTGTCTTTGTGTTTGTATGTGAGTTGTGAAAGGTGTGTGACCGGGGCACAGGCTTTGTGAGTGCGTGTGTGTGTGTGTGGGACGAAGAGGGCAGTGGGACTGCTTTAATCACTGAGTGTGTTGTCTGAGAGCAGTGGGCTGGAAAGAGCTGACTGGAGCTGCTCTGTGGGGAGAGGCTCTTCTGGGAGAGCTTAGAGCTCAGCTGTTAGCCGTGTGAAGAGCTACACAACCATTTGCCTAACCATTCAATGTCCCTCCTTTGGAGAGGGCCACTGGGTTAGAGCCAGAATCATTCGTGTGTGTGTGTGTGTGCGCTGCTTAAGGGTTTGAAAGGACAGGAGGTGGGCTCGCACATCTGCCACAAGGCTGTGTGTGTGTGTGTGTGTGTGTGTGTGTGTGTGTGTGTG
>CAIGQV010014432.1:14103085-14119593 GCA_903798115.1 Danio jaintianensis | reverse complement strand
CTTTGGACTAAACTAATGGAACATGGATTCGATGTGATAAAATTTGTAGGAGGAGTTTGTTACACCGTAAAACAAGTAACTTCCTGTTGCCAGCAGGTGGCGCTATAACTGTATCTGGATATCGGCATGTAAATGTGTTCAGGTCAGGACTGTTATCAAACATATGGATTTTGAAGCACATAAGACAATGTATGCCTGAGTTATAACAACTTCCTGTTTCGTGGCAAAGCGTCAAAGTTTGTGAGGCCGCCACGGACACGCCCTTCGACGAAAACTCTAGATCTTCGCAATTTAACATCGCCAAGGCCTTTAGATGACAATACCCAATTTTGGTGTTGATCTGATGAAATCTCTAGGAGGAGTTCGTTAAAGTACGACGCCTGGAAATGGCAAAAACTGCACTTTTTCGGCAGAGGAAGTTAAAAATATCCGACTTCCTGTTGGGTTTGAGATTTTGCTCCAAAAGACTTTTTTGTAGGTTTTGGCATGTTTAATGTGTGTGCCAATTTTCGTATGTGTGCGTGAAACGTAGCTCGGGGGCCAGTCCGTCAAATGTGCATAGGTGGCGCTGTCGAGTCATTTTGCCACACCCACTTTTGAAACCTATAACAAACATAAATTTTCGCCACTTCTGGGGCGTGTGCAAAGTTTCGTGAGTTTTCGTGCATGTTTAGACCCTCAAAAAGACGATTCATTCCGGAGAAGAAGAAGAAGAATCATAATAATAAACGGCGCAATTCCTATAGGGCCTACGCACCGTTCGGTGCTCGGTCCCTAAAAAAGAGGGAAAAAAAAGCCCCTTCCAGACTCTTCTTAAAGTAGGGCAGTGTGAGATCAGGGAAAAAATATGGAGAGGAGAGAGTGCACCTCCTACAGGTGGTTTGTCCAGCCCACTAACCTGTGTGTGTTTTAGTGATTGACCAGAGATTAGCAATATATTGATGCTATAACAAGTCTATGTTAGTTTAGCATTTTTTTTTACTGAGTTGTAATGTTGTGTTTGTAGGAATGTATCTGGTGCATATAGAGAAGAAGAGTGTTTCCTACAGGTCAAGCCCACTCACATGTGTAAAGCACAGTCAGGATTTCCCAATGTTATCACAGAAACGTGGCGTGTTTATAAGAAAGTGTCTGGTGCGTATGGAGAGGAGAGAGTGCATCTTCCAGAGTTTGTTTGTCCAGCTCACTAACCTGTGTGCTTGTAGTGATTGATCACAAGTGGTCAGCAGAGATGCATGAAATAAAAATGAATATTTATGACTACTTGCTTTCAGTTTTAATGGTGACCCTCTTTTATTGGCACATACTACACCAATTTCTGTGCAATGCATGATAACTGTAATATGAACAAAAAAAGTGTGTTATGCATCATATGAGTAAGCAAGAAAGCAAATGAAATAAAAAGGATGGTATTATGGTTGTATGGTTGTAATCTGTGTTTGTTTCAATGCAGGAAAATATGAATACCTTGCTTTAATGCACTTTCTTTTAACACACAATATTGAACATTGTTAGGTCAGTATGTGGATAGTAAGTGGTCTTTTGTGGCTGTTTGAACAGATTTGACCACATGATTGTTTACACAAAGCATTTTTAACTACCTCTTGAAACAGTTGTGAAAACGGTTAAGCTCTCTATGCTTCCCATTTATGCCTTTATTTAATGTCTTCAAACAGGTCATATGTGCATAAGGTGGTATAGAATAGACGTAAAATTAATATAAATGAGTATGCTCATTAAATTTAATGCAAAAAATTGAAAGTGTGAAGTAATGTACATTAGAAAAAGCATTTATTAGAAAATAGAAATATTTTGCAACATCATAAAAGTCTTCACCATCACTGTCACAGTTTATATGCATATTCAAAAGTCACAACTTGTGGATTAGCACAACAAAATATAGGCCATTATTCACTGAAATATTCACTCTGAGCTGTTAATTCCTGCAACCAGATTGTTGAGCCTGTAGGATCAGTCCGTTCTATTTTAAAAAAAATCACACTCAACAGAACAATTCTTTTATAAGTCTAATAATAACTATCATGATGATTGTGCCAAGGAGAGCGAGAGCAGTTGTCCAGATTAGCAATGAGCAACAGCTTGAATGTCAGGTCTGTTTGTCACGCAAAGCTGTTTTATTCAGAAAATTTCTCATTTCAGTTGGTAACTGTGGACTACTTTTTTACACATTGTTATTGTGTTTTATTGCTTTTTTTTTAAAAGTTGAAGCTAGCTAGCTTTTTTTAATTAAATAGATTAAGTATACCAAAATCAAAATATCTCCATTCATGTTTCAAAGCAGAAAGAAAGTCATGTTGGTTTGGAACAAAATTAAAATAAGTGTAAATGCTATTTAGTTAGTTGGTTAGTTACACTCAAATAAAGATGTGGGATGCTTGTTCAAACTACTTATTTAAAATCAGCTGAAACATCACAATGGAGTTTTTTTTGGGCACAACTTAATTGTTTCATGTTCAATCCACTCAAATTTGTTGAAACTATTAAGTTAATTTAATAGATTTGTGTTGGGACAACATGAAAGAATTGTGTCCAACCCATAATTTTTTTTACAGTGTAAACAGCTCTTTAGATTGACCAAAATGATCTAAGAGGTTAAAACCAAGTCTAAGGTCTGACAGTTCATCAGCAGTCTAGACCAAATGCTTGTTTCAAACTGCTAGATTATCCAGCTGGGAGAAAGTGTGAGCAAATGAATGACACCAGGCGCAGAGGAAAGAGAGATGCTCCCAATGAAATGGAGAGCGAGAGGATGCAAAGATAAACAACAGATGGCGAATGTGTGTTCCTACTCATCAAAGCCACCGGTGGCTAGAGGTGCGTGTGTCCATCACGTCTATGGTGACCAGGGTAACGCAGGCGAGGGTCCAGGCACCAGGCGCTCGCTCAATCACATCCCCCCCAACCTTCCTGAAGGGAAACAGAGGCTCTGCTGAGGGTCTGACGGGTGCCGAAGCATAAACAAATTCACATGAGGATGTATACAGTAAAGGCCAGTAGACTAAACAGTATAAACACACAGAAACACGTCACACAGGTCGGCTCGATTGATTTAGATGTGTGTTTATTGATATACAGTCAAACCTGTATGACTTCATTTTAAAACTCAGGCCAAAACAAGAAAGCAAAAAGTTTGTTTCGAGTTTGTTTTTAGGAGTTCATAACAAACCAAATTTACTTACTTGCTTACTCCCAGGGCCATTTATATCGACTATATTGGTGTTTCGTAACATCTAGTTTTTATGAGGTGGGTTGTTAGCCCAATGCTCAACCCCTAAGCTGGAGGACCAGGACATACACACATACACTACGGACAATTTAGCTTACCCAATTCACCTACAGCACATGTCTTTGGACTGTGGTGGTAAAACCGGAGCACCCGGAGGAAACCCACGTGAACACGGAGAGAACATGCAAACTGACCCAGCCGGGGCTCGAACCAGCGACCTTCTTGCTGTGAGGCGACAGTGCCACCCACTGCGCCACCATGTCGCCCCAAACCAAATTTACAGAAAAAAAAAATGCTGGTGAACACCTTTGAACTACTATTGGTTTGTGGTGTGATAGTCTCCACATTCTGTGACATCTGTGAAATCTGTCTGGTTTATTTTCTCTTTTCCATTGATAAGACATCCAATAGAAATACATTACAATGTAAAGCTATAGTGCAAGTTTATTGTTATTAGTTTATTATTATTAGAAGTCAAATTCTAATTGAAAGTAACACTGACACCGTTTTCGGATGCTAATACACTAAGCAAACAAACTCTTTTGAAAAGAAAAGTCTAAGCAAAAGCACTGTGCCAGATGTCCAAAATAATACAACAGTTAGTTGTTGGATCCAAAACGATGAATGATAACAGCAGGAATAAAAATTGCACAAGGTTATGCAGGGTACAAAGCACCTAAAAAAAAAAAAGAAACCTTAGGTATGAATGAAGAATCGTCATTGAGTTGTTTTATTTGTGATACATGCATACCATATGGATTTCATGAATGCAATGTGTGTATATAATGAAAAGAACATTTTGTGCCATTTAGTATGTAGATGTCTGTATATTGAGATTTTGTGCCTGCATATATTTTCTAATGTCCGTGGGGGTTTTCTTTGCACCGAGGAAGAGCTTTTTGAAACGTTTTGCACTTTGCAAATTTTTTTGCACTGTTGCACTTTTGTGGCCTCTTATGACTCGTCATTAAAAGTTTTGAGGTGCTTTTTATAGCTGTGTGTGGACTTTTAATCCTGCTGTTTAATAGTAATAAAAAATATTTTAAAATGTTGCAAACTCATTGCTTGGATAGAAGCTTATATCATCGATTAACAAGCGGAGTTCACAGAAGGTCTGTCTTTAATGGCTTACTGTACGAGTTATCATTAAAAATCTATTTCCCTGTAAAGAAAATGAACATTTGGCTTCCGAGTCCTGACTAATGCTAAAATAATGAACATGTTCTCACACTCCAGTGCTGTGATTTCTGTCAATTATGCTGAGTCAAATGGATATATTTACACTTTCATGTGTTTTCAGTGTAAATGCTCTCCAAATGCAACACAATCAGATTGCATGGACAGACCCACTGTATTAACTATTGTATAAAACAGCATTCTGGCCTTAAAAGTGAGCAGCCTAGGGTCTGCGATATTATCATTTCCTCTAGTCATGCAGAACAGCTACAAGCTCTTGAGTCCCGGGGCGTTAGCCAAACACGCAACGCAGCAGCAGAAAATTCAATTATGCGTGCCTGAAAACAAAGACGACTATCTTTATGATGGGCCGAGCAAAACAAATAGAGCCTTGAATGTGGAATTGCAAAATGAGGAAGATGTTTATTACCCAAAAAATGTTCCGTATCCACTAAATGTGCCTCTTCATCTTTATTTTAGTAACTCAAAATGGCACATTTGGCTTGATTGAAGATACAACGCTAAAGTACAAGCTCAAAGGAGCCACAGGGCACAATTACACTATGTTTGTTTTGACTTCTACTTGGCTTTTCTTTGACTTATAGACATAGCAGTCCCATCCCAGCGACACACTCACCAGTGGAGTGCTTTTGTTTTTCTAATAGATAAGTCAGCACAAATGGGCAGTTTCCCATGCGGAGACGTACGGCCCTGGCAGACCGCTTTTATATGTAGTCTTGTCTCGCATGGGTAAGCAGATGGAGACAGCACATCAACGGTCCATTAGAATGAGGTTGTTATAGTTACATTAGTCGTGTCTCATATGGTTCGGGATCATTACCCCTGAGGAGAGCGAGTGTAATTGATGTAGTGTACGTTTTCTTCACTTCTCTGCTTGATGTTGGCATTTTATATCAGCAGTGTAACGCCCAAAGGCACGGTACAGTCATGCCATGTGGTCACTGTCTTACAGTTTGACTCAGTCACTCTTCTGCATTGCATCTGTTGTTCTCTTTATCTACTTGTTTATTATATCATTCTGTCTCTCTGTCTATCATATTGTTGTTATTTCTAGGGCTGTGTGATTTGGGGGAAAAACATGACTGATCTTGCTAATTTGATTTTATTTGTAATTTAATTTAAAGGAATAGTTTACCCAAAAATGACATTTCTGGGATCATTTACTTATCCTTTACTTGTTTCAAACCTTTAGAAGTTTAAACCTTGAAAACAAAAGGTATTTAAAAGAAGGTATTTTAAAAAATGCTGAAATCTTGTAGCCATTGACATCCATAGTATTTGTCAAAAACAGAAGCTTCGAAACCACATGAGGATGGGTAAATAGTAAGTATTAACTTTCATCTCTGGGTGAACTATCCGTTTAACTGCTCAATATTCTCAATAGTGTGCAGCAAAAACTTTAAATGAAAGGAATGCAACATGCTTTAACTGTATGAAGAGATATTTATTAACTGTTGATATAAATAGAAGCCTACCTATATACAATGTGTACTGATTATATATTTTATATCCATTATTTCTGTGCTTCTCTTTACAAAAAGACAGCTCTATAAATTCTTATGTGATCATACTTTTGAAAATATAATTTCAAGCATTGACGTAAGTGTTAAATTCCGTTACCTGCCACAACACCAGAAGAGTCTACTGTCAAGACAAGAAGAGCGAAGCTTGAACACTAAGTCAGTCTGTTCAAGAGCAGACAAGTGATAATATATCTGAACTAAATTTATTCTAAAGTCAATCATTGGGCAGAATGAGTATGTTCTCATTCAATTGGCTACACAAAGTGGACAGTAGCGGTGTGACGAGACGCTTACTCCACGAGACGAGACACGAGATTGGGTTCACGAGAACGAGACGAGACAAGTTTTTTACACTATTTTTAAGAAATCTTCAATAATGAAATATATGAATGGAAAATAGTCTTTTATTCAACTGAAAAAAAAAAAATCACAAAATACATAGCTATTTAGGTGCTTTTTTAAATCAACTTGTAATGAATGTTATTTTACTTCTATTTTAATGAATTATGCCATAAAGGACATGCAAACTCTGCAAAATATTTTGCTATAAACTCTACTGACTGGCTTCTCTCCTGTACAATTTCACATGAGATATCGAACTCCTTTTCACAAATGTAACTTTTTAACGCATGTTCAGTGATGATGATGATGATGATGACCACTGGTGTGTGTGTCTCCAGGAGTTCACTGTGTGTGTGCATGCACTCGGGGGGAGATATTTGTGTCTGTGGTCCTTTACTGACTCGATAGGTGCAGAGAACAGTGTTAAACAGCTGTGTGCGTGCGTGTGTGTGTGTGTGTGTGCGCGCGTGTGTGTGTATGAAATATCCTGTTGCAAAATGCGGCTAAGTCATACACGACGGTAATAGTTTGATCACAACGTTTACATGTCTGTGCTGCACTTCAATAATGCGACTAAAATAGGAATACTGTCTTAATTCGATTTGTGTTTACGATGATTATGACTTTAAGCATATCTAAAGTGCTATTCCATCGCATGCTTATGAACCGGTTAATTTGTGTAGCAGCAATTGTAACAGCCTTTGCTTTTAAACGCGGCTACCCTTGAACTCCGGTGAAGAAGCGGTTACGCCAAGCAAACGAGTGACACGCAACACAGAGGCAGCCCGGGTTGCCAGGTGTGTGCAAAGCACTTGATGTGCGGTTCAAATCCAATCCTGCCTCCAATCTTCAGTGCTAAATTCACCCTCACGCTCCATCATAACATCACAACTCACGAGACAACTTTTCACTTTTCAACTTTTCAAATCTCATCGCGACTTAGTCTCGCAAGATCTCGTAGCCCGAGATCTCGTCACATCCTTAGTGGACAGTCAAACACTTGCTCTCGAGTGCATATTTTTTTGTGTTAAATGTACATATTTATATCCCATTCCTATTGCAGCCTTTTGCAATCTTTTGCTAATCGCAACATTTTAAATCGTGTTTTAGATTCAGTTTCAATTGATCGCTCAGCCCTTCTGTCTGTCTGTTATTATTAGTTTCTCCATCTTCACTGTAAGCTGTGAATTATCAAGCTGTTTTGCGGGGAAATTCAATACACAAGGTATAATATACTGTTTTATATAAACATAAAAATAGAAATGTGTCATAATAGTAGGCTTGACATTGACATTTTTTAAGCACGCCGTGTCAGATTTCTACATTTCCAGCCTCAAAATGGTGCTTAATGGATTGAATTGATCCGTAAAAAAGCTTTTTGTATGTAGGTATTTTTCTCAGCCGTTTCTTCATCTTTTTTTTTTCCTGCCCGTTTTACAAGCCTTCATGTAATTACCTAATGTGTGAACAGTGTTTAAAACTCTGTCTACAACTCCCAGACAAACAGCGTAATTATGTTCGCGTCGGTGTTTATTACTGTTATTAGTGACTACAACGGTTCGAGTGAGGAAATGTTAGCTAAACTGATGTGTGTGCATTCTGATCCAAATACAACCTGAATGAAATGCATTAGTGTGGCCCGGCACGACAGCAAGTCTGTGAAAGCCTTTGTGCCCTGCCGCGGGAGCCTCTCCAACTCTGAAATATGATACGGAAAACCTAACACCTCGACTCCAAGCACACGTTATGATAGCTGTGAGTGGCATGTTAGGGCAGCAGTCTCTCTCTCGCTCTCCTGCTCATTCATTTTCTCTCTCTCTCTCATTCACATTCTATCCCACTTCTTTCATGACCTCATTTATTTTTCCTTTAATATTGGTAACACTTACTCAGGATTCCGACATCTGACTGTCTGGTCGTCTGACCACCCTCCTTCCTGATGTCTGAGTTGAGCTCTATCTTTTCCTCTCTCTCTTTCTCTTTGACCTTAGTGTGTTGAGACTGACAGAGGTGTGTTTGTGTGCGTGTACAGTACATTATGTTTGACCTTTTTTTTCTTTGTGGCGGTGACCTACGTGCTTGGGTTGTCTGACAGAGAGTGAATATGTAGTCTGGCACTGCTGGAGAGCAGCTAAAAGTAGCAACATGGACTCCGCTACATATTTTAATAGTGTACTGTAGCAGAGCTCTTTTTTTTAACTTGTCCTGTAATGAGCTGTAATCCAAAATAGTGATAGTCTAACATGACACAACACGCAAACAGGCTAACAAGATAAATTAATCAAACACGATCTTCAAAAACATGACCTTCAAACTCAAAAAGTAACCATATTAATATGAGGTATAACTAGGGCCAAACAGATCTGCAGACATTTTTTTCCTATTTCTGGGGAATTTTGTAAAAAATCTGCAGATTTATGCAGAATGATTTTGGGAGTATCGTAACTAAAAACTTCATAAATTAAATAAAAAATAATACCTTTTTAATTTAATGTTTACAATGCAAATCCAATTAGATCCACTTATTTGGTAAACAAAGCAAGTCTCTCATATAACAGATCTACTAAAAGCCAGAACATATTACTTTACAAACTGTATTGTAAATAAATCGTATGAACATTTTCATATTAGTCAATAATATTATTGAAATTAATATAAAAACTGAATAAATATAAATTTACACACATTTACACAAGTAAATAAATAGACTCAATGATGGGCTAAAAATCTGCAGAAATCTGCGGATTTCTGCGCATGCAGAGTCTGTGTGGGCCTAGGTATAACTAAATAATAATGCATGTTTGTGATGGCTACTTTTGAAGCACTGCTTTATGACAACCTTAAATTTTGAATCAGTGGTTTTAGAGCTTGTACCAAATTAGCAAGGTCACATGATTTCAGTAAACTGGGTGCCATTACATCATAAGTGTTTCGAAACAGGAAGTAAAATCAACCAAAAAAAAATCATAGCATAGGGCAATCTCTGTAATACCATAAAATCTACATGAATCACATTCAGATCACCCCCAGTGGTAAATCGCCAAATTTGGTTCAATTTTTTCAAAGCTTTGAAAAAATTAGTTGTCACTTATACCGCTGAGGAAGCGCATACTTTGAAAGGAATGGATATGTCACAAATAGTATAGATGTTGTAGACACAATGACACAGTTTATGTAAACATTCCCCAACTGTCTTTTTTTCTAGTGCTTTTCCTTGGGATGAGACTCTCTTGTTCCGGGAAAAGATGATGCGTCACTTACTGTAGCAGGAAGTTCCTGCTTGTGTTTCATACATCAGTATCTCATCTCAAATGGTCTTTTAATGTGGAGGTAATTTTTTGACATTGAAGCTGATGCGAACCGATTCTCTCTTTTGTTTCTTCCCTCACACTTTCTCCCAGGAATCTGGAAATAAAGAATGTTACATTTTGGCATTCTTCAATTTTCATTCTATTTCTAGTGAAGAGACCTGAAGTAATACATTTCAGCACATATCTTGTCACATTCAGTTTGTGTTACAGATTGTTCAACTCTTTGAGTTTTATAAATCAAACTAATATTCGAATAATACAATAGATTTTGGTACTTAAGTATTGAATGGCCAAGCCATATTTCAAAACGAGTATATATTGGGGTTTTAGGGCTCTGACTTAAGCCAGCTTGCCAACCACACAGAACACCTAAGGCTACACCTTAGAAACCACCCAAAACACCATAGCAACTGCAAATCAATGCTGTTAAAATCACTCAGGATAAGTTGGCTATGGTCTGGCAGACACCTTCGTATTATGGCAGCAGGTTTGGCATATGCAAGCCGAGCTTCTTTTTACACCAAGTTTTTTATTTTTCTATGTATTTATTCACTCTTTTAAAAAAAAAAGTGCCTTATTAAAATACTTCTGCTAAGTGATGGAATCTGTAGAAATGTCAGAGAGTAGACAGGGTCTTTCAATTTCTGTACAGTACATTTTGAAAAGGCTTTGACTGTTTTGAATAGATAGCATTTATAAGATTTTTTTAAATGCAATATGTGTGGGTCTGTATTGACATAAGCTGGGCTGTTTTTTGAGCTATAGGTGACATGTCTTGTCAAGTGTGAATATGTGCAGGCTTGGTGTTTCTGTATGTCATACAGAAGGTGTCTCGTTCTCACCTGCGGCCCTCATTATTACATCCTTCCCCATGGCGATCTCTCACTCTGTCAGACTGCAGTTGGCAGCAGAGCCCTGATCATCTCTTTCAGCTCATCAAATTTTTGCTGTTCCTTTATTTCTGTCCTCATTTTTATCCTCAACACCTTTGAGAATTCACATTTAGTAATGCTAGACCACTCTTTGGTCTCTCTGTTTTAATGACATGGTGTGTTTTTGTGTTTTCTCCTAGGGCTTCAGTAAGGCTGGCACTTTCTCTACTGCCAGATACTGTCGTATATTTCGGGGCTGATGTCTTGATGCTTTGATGAGGTAACGGCGGACTCCAGAAGCCCAGCCCTTGCGTTGAGCCACCCCTTCCCTCTCCCTTCCTCCCTACCCCTTCCAGCCAAGCCATGGGCCAGAAAATCTCAGGGAGCATCAAGTCCGTAGATGTGCGAGGGGAGCCGTCCTTCAGGCCCCTGAGGAGGGAACTGAGAGGGCCGGATTTCTTCAAGCCAGCCCGACTGGATTTACTCTTGGACATGCCCCCTGCTTCATATGAGCAACAGCTCCGGCATGCTTGGAACTCAGACGACCGCTCCCTTAACATCTTCATTAAGGACGATGACAAACTCACCTTCCATCGGCACCCAGTTGCCCAAAGTACCGATGGCATTCGTGGACGGGTGGGATACACACGAGGACTCCATGTTTGGAGGATCCATTGGCCTGCTAGGCAAAGGGGCACACATGCCGTGGTGGGTGTGGCCACAGCAGACGCCCCATTGCACTCTGTAGGGTACACCTCTTTAGTTGGCAGCGATAGTGAGTCCTGGGGCTGGGACCTGGGACGTAACAAGCTCTACCACAACAGTAAGAACCGACCGGCCTCTTCTGCACCCACATATCCAAGCTTCCTGGAGCCAGAGGAGGCTTTTGTGCTACCAGATACATTGATGGTGGTGCTGGACATGGACGAGGGCACGCTGAGCTTCATGGTGGACGGACAGTACCTTGGAGTGGCCTTCAGAGGTCTTAAGGGCAAAAAGCTGTATCCCATTGTCAGTGCGGTATGGGGACACTGTGAGATCACCATGCGCTACATCAACGGCCTAGATCGTAAGTACACACTTTCTCTTGAGTTACTGAGCTATACCTGAATAATTGTCTTACTTTAAAGGTCTTGATGTCAGTTCAGAGATTTTGTAAAATGAATTGGTATGTTATGGGATAGTGGTTAAGGGTCAGGCACTGGAACAATATATGTTCCTCTGAGCAACTTATTAACCAAAAATTAACCAGGGTGATAAGCTTATGGTGTCGTTCTGCTTAAATTGTGAATTGCATTTGTCTTGATGGAAGAATATCTTAAAGCAGCTGGTTTGCTGGTCTTCCCTTGGTCTCCCAGCCTAGTCAAGGTAATGTTTAGCTGGTCTCCTGGTCAAGCAGGTCTAGCCTGTGGATATCCCATCCCATATCCAGTGTTCTTACAGAGTTTAGTTTTCAAAAGTTTTCAAAATGCTTTTATATATCAACCAACACAGCAGCTTGACCTGAAGATCAAGTTCAAGCTGCATTAAGGTGCATTTTCAGCAGAGTAAACCCTCCCTTGACCATACACCAAGCTTTATACATTATATCTATTGCTGTGTTCCCTTTTCACCTCACTTTTGAAATCTACTAATATTTCAGCTGCAACAACACTTTGTTTTAAGCCAATATTTTATGACGTGTATCCACAGATTGTTGGTATTTCAACATATAGGTATAGTTAGTCAGCAAGGTAGCTTATGTACTAATGTTAAGAGATTCTGGTTCTTCTCTCACAGTGTCCCTCAGGGTGCTCTGGCAATGCTGCAGGCATACATTTATTATTAATGTGAAGAACAATGAAACACGCAAGGGCAGTGGAAACAAGAGGCCTCAAAGCACTGCTAGTTGTTCCCTACACCTGGCATAGCATTAATCAGAATCAGAATCAGAATCAGAAAGAGCTTTATTGCCAGGTATGTTCACACATACGAGGAATTTGTTTTCGTGACAGAGCTTCTACAGTGCAACAGAATTACAGAGACAGGACAAAAAACAGATAATAAATATATTTAAAAAATGAAAGTTGTAGTGAATGCAAATATACAAATTGACAAGTGTATGTAAAGGAATATTACTATATACAACAGCAGCTGTTATGTGCAAATTAGCATGTAAAATATGTTGTTAAATAAGTGTTTGTGTATAAAAAGTGTATAGCAGTAGTGATGTTTGTTCCATAATTACTATCATCAAGTGTTCATGAGATGGATTGCCTGAGGGAAGAAACTGTTTCTGTGTCGGGCTGTTCTGGTACACAGTGCTCTGTAGCGTCGACCAGAAGGTAAAAGTTCAAAGAGGCAGTGTGCTGGGTGTGAGGGGTCCAGAGTGATTTTGGCAGCCCTTCTGCTTGCTCTGGATAAGTACAGTTCTTGGAGAGTAGGGAGGATTGTACCAGTGATTCGCTCAGCAGTCCGAACTATTCGACGTAGTCTTCGGAGGTCGGATTTGGTAGCTGAGCTAAACCAGACAGTTATTGAAGTGCAGAGGACTGATTCAATGATGGAAGTGTAGAACTGTTTCAGCAGCTCCTTTGGAAGGTTGAACTTCCTCAGCTGACGAAGGAAGTACAACCTCTGTTGAGCTTTTTTGACAATGGAGTCAATGTGAGTGTCCCACTTCAGATCCTGAGAGATGGTGGTGCCCAGGAACCTGAATGACTCCACTAAGGCTAATGAGGAAAGGCTCTCGTTTTGGTATTCACAAGAAATGTGCTTATAAGTTTGCTGCATGTATAGTTTGATGCCGTGTGTGTTGTGCAAGTGATTATGTATTAGTTTCAAGCACACTGAGCTGTCACGCTATTCAGAAGCCTAAACACTGAGCCTCTGTGTTTGGAGAGGCTTGAAACTCTCCTTCAGCCATCATCAGCATGTGTTTTGGAAACACTTTTTTTTTTTTGTTCTAATCCGCTCCTGCCAGGCAGACTCTGTTTGTGTATGAGCCAGAGAGTTTGTGTGAAACGGCATTTTAAACCCAGAAGCATGTTTTGTAACCCTCTGAGCTTTATTTGATAGCGCAACCTCAAGGTGTTTTTTCTTCTTCTCACATCTTACAGAACAAAGATGCAGAGAGTCATGTTGTAGATTTAGCTCTGTTTCTCCATGAAAGAAACTCTGTGTTCAAATGTCCATACCTGTGGATGGATGTTCTTTTTTTAGCTTAAAGGTATTGTTCATGAAAATGCTGTCATGTGTTATTCACCCTTACATTGTTACAATCCTTGTTCAGAGCAAGAAGACACGTTGAATAACATTGGACATTGGACCCCATTGACTGCACAAATAGTTATCTTTTGTGTATCACAGACATGAGTTTAAGTAAATTACGATTTTATAAAAATATATATCTATCCCTTAAGTACAAACAGGATTAATATAGCATTAAGCCACACTAAGACTTTGCCTTACCATGCTAAAAACACAGTAATAACTGTAAGACATTTCACTCACTTCCACTTACTTGGCTAAATTGCCATTGTACAAGTAATAAAAGCACAATATCCTTTTATGAAACTCATCATTGTACAGGACTTCAAAGTATTAATTTAATAAGCAACCCAGTAAGCCCATAATGCAGAGTCCTATCAGTGTCACTTCAGGCCTGTTTATATGGATTAGTTTGCTTTGGCCTTGGCGTCTCTCTCACAGAGTCTTCTATTTCCTGGTGTGTTTCCGTATTACGGGAAAAAAAAGCAGAGTGGGACACTCTGAACGTCCCCTCGTCTGAAGTTGAAAGAGCCCTCTTTCTCTCTTTCATATGGAAAGAGCACCTCAGTAAGTGGCCCCAAGTCCGTTTGAAATCTTTTCAAAGCTTCTAGTAAGCATGTCTTTATTTGTTGGAAAATTGTGTGAAATGAGTGAAGCAATGTGTAATGCTTGAATGAAAGAATGAAAGAATGAAAGCGAGAGAGAGAGAGAGAGAGAGTGTGAGCGAGATGAATCTCGAGAGGTGTTTGGCAAAGCCATCTTTGGACCGGATTGCAGAGCTGCACTTGGAATCTCACACTTTCCAAGCAGTGTTAAGAACTGCGCTGAGGATTGTGGGTTTATATACACGTTTTAGGTGTTTTGCACATTGTAAGTCGTATGCAGGGAGCTCTTTGCTTGTGGATTGCATGAGGCTGCGAGCGACTGTTAGGGTGAGAGAACCAATGGATAATGAATGCAGTTAGGAGGATGAGTTTGGAAAAAAATGTAAGCTGTGACATTTTTAGATATGTGCAGCACAGTTTAAACCCCAGGCTTAATTTTAATATATATGCAAGCATGCTCCCAACACTGCCTTCTTACACATCTCAGCGGACAACAGCAAACTACTTTCATTACACATACTCAGAGCCGTCTGACTGAATCAGACTCCTCTGTGGTGAATAGGTCTTAAAATAGATACTTATGAGTTTAAAGTGTTCAGAGCAGGATACTATTAGAGATGGAATGGGATAATGTAAATACAAGACTGAGGCAGAGAATGTCATCAGTAACTAGTCAGCTGCCAGTTATAATTTGTGTACATCATAAGGATTGTTACAAAATCTACTGATTGACCTATTTGAACAGAATATTACAGCATTAAAGAAATTTACATTTACTTTTAGGAGCTATTGGCATGGTGTCTCAAAATGTAGTAAGCTCTCAAGTTGTTTTTGGACAGAATAAGCTAGATATATGCCTGCTGTATTTTATGGAAAATTGCACTGTTCTTACAGTACATTGTATTAGTGTTAGACACAATATTAGATTCATAAATAATGTAAAATACCAATAAATTAACTGGTGTATAAAAGATTGAACTGCTGAATTAGGCAGCCAAGTCATACATTGTACTGTAGGTAATGTTACACATTGTAACAAACTGCCTAATAAAAAAAATAATAATAATAAATGAACAAATAAAGACTAAAGGCTAAATTATGCTTCTTGTCGAGTGGTCGCACAACGCATACCTTGCGCATAGCCGTGCATTTATACTTCTGCATGCTGTTTGTGTTGCTCTGCAATAACACTTCTGAAACGCTAGCTGGCATTAGGTTTTTATATTCGTCTGTGTCGAGTTTCTTTGCGGGTGCTCTGTTTTTTCTGAATTCTACTTTAATGTACAAGTAGCTAAAACTCACTCATTTAGAGGCGGGAACCAGCAGACATGCAACAACTTTAATCATAAACACAAAACAAAAGTTTCGATATGGCACTCCTTCGTGGGACTCGACCCTTGTAAACACTCGATCCAATGGGCTCGCAGCTCTCCACGCCGCCCACGCTCGTCACCAATATCAAGCTGACCAATCACGCTTTGTTTTGATGTGTAGTTACATTTTTTTTTAAGTGATGCGTGTCATTGTTGGCATCAACCATGGCGAGGGGTATGCAACCATGCGAAGGCTGCGCCAGACCATACGTGTGCGCTCGACGCAGAAGTATAAATCAGCCTTAAGTGCCCTTAATGAACTGCCCACTTGCTTTTGGCTATCAAAGTTTGTTTTCAAACCTATATAGCTATCTAATTAAACCATATGTTTTGGTGTTACAAGCTTTTGAGGCATCATATGCATGGTTTCTCTAAACCCAATCAAGCAGGAAACCTAATCTAATAATACTTAGTCAGCTCAACAGGTTTCAACAAACCACGACTTTGACGACCAGAAATAATGTCTAATTAGGCAATTTGGTTTTGAGCATATACTTCTGATATTATGGAGCATTTTCATCAGTCCGATCATAAGCAGACAGTGCTAAATATGCAAACAGATCCTAAAACATTTCAACCTCATCACTGCTAAGCCCATATAACTTAGGTTCATGCATTCAATAGTACTTGTGTGTCACTTTGATGTAGAGCATAAAAAAAATAATAGGGAATTGGAAGAGGGAATCCAAACACAAGATGCATTTAGTAATCTGGAAATAGTATTAGATCTCGACTGGCCACTGAAAACTCATTATGTGTCCCAAAATTTAGTGAACTGCCTACATAGAC
>CAIGQV010014432.1:14072551-14094298 GCA_903798115.1 Danio jaintianensis | reverse complement strand
GTTAGTTAGTTAGTTAGTTAGTTGTTAGTAAGTAAAAAGACTAATAATCAAAGAAGTATCTGTTCGTTAGCTAATTAGTTTGTACATTAGTTAATGTACAGTAAATATATATGTCAGTACACAGTTAATAGGTTATTTAGTTCCAAAACTCTTAAAATGTAAATAATTATCAGTATCTGTAAGTTTAGTTTACAGTTAGTTAGTTCTAAAACTATTAACGAATGTCAGTTTCAGTTAGTTAGTAAGAAATGTCTTAGAATGTAAAAGACTGTCTGCATCTGCTAGTTAGTAAGTTTAAAGTCTTTTAGAATGTAAATGACTTAGTTCGTTAGGTTCAAGAGGAAAATATGATGTCCTTTATAGACAATACTGTAAACGTTTATCTACTGTTCCATCTGGTGCTGGGAGAGGACAGAGAGCACCTGGTTTAAGTGTGGAGGAAACAAACAGATGGATAAAGAGGTAACGAGAGGACAGAGAAGTGGTCTTTACTCTTTTCAGGACAAACAGCTTGGCTCTGTGTTAATTGAGAGCCGGTCATTAGAGGATTACTTTGCTGGATCAAGTTTCAGCTAACGCCATAAGGCCGCAGTCTCAACCACAGCTGTTACATTCACCCTTACTGTAGAACAATCACGCACACACACACACGCACACACACACATACACACATACACACATACACACAAGTGAAGTCAAGGGGAGGTTAAGCACATGCAAAGAGTGCCTACGTAATGCAACAAGAGAAGATATCAGGAAACTGTTTTTTTTTTTTTTTTTTTTTGGGCCAAAAGTTGGCAAGCTGCCCCGTCATGGGTACTTGATATCTTTTTTCTGCACTGGAAATATTCTGGTATGACAGATATGAAAGTGATTTATTAAAGCACATCATTATTCAGCCATCCCAGCACGATAGGGCGCCCAAGGTTGGCTCAATACCTCAGGGTCATAATATGTCGAAATGAGACTTGCCTTCATTATTGCTGACCGTGCAGTTTGTGTGACTTACCCACCAACTCCCACCAATGGCTTACTAAGCATCTTGGGTAATCTCCTTGAAGGCTTATTTTATGACAAAAAACAAAGAATAGACTGAAGCTGTTTGTCTTGGATTTGGTTGCTCGCTATGACTTTGTTGCAACACATCAGGTATTATTCATGCACACTTTTGGATCAAATCCTACATGTGACAGTATAATAATTCATTACGTCAACAAATGGTCACAATGACCTTCTCAATCACAAACCATTTTTTGTGACCTCATAGTTTCCATACTTGTGTCGTGACCACTAAGTAAATTTTTCATTCATTCATTCATTCATTTTCTTTAGTTCATTCATAGTCCCTTTATTAATCTGAAACGCCAACTGACCCAGCCAAGGCTCGAACCAGCGACCTTCTTGCTGTGAGGCGAACGTTCTACCCACTGCGCCACCTTACATAAACTCTTGTGCAAACCACTTAGTAATAAAAGTAAAATAACAGTTAAAACAGACACTGAAACCAAAGCCATACCAATGCAACTTTAATGAAAAAAGTTTAAGCTATGAAGAATCTATGCTGCACTCACACCAAATGGGAAATTAAGTATTTTCACAAGTAAACTGCATACAAGTCCATGCAAACATGAGAACAGATGTGGATTACAGTCTCTCTCTGCGAACAATGTAGAACATGCAATGCGTTTGCCACGAACGTATGGAATTTGCCTCATTCTTTGTGTCTTCTGCGTTTGGTGTGAGCCTAGCCGTGTTGGCCAGTCAGAAAGGAGAAAACAGCGTGCACGCTGACGTCATGAGTCAAAAACTCCAGTTGTAGAGAGGTGACTGTGGTCCACACGACCACACTGTATACGGAGTTTCGGAAAATTCTCACCCTGGCCAGAGTTTTCAGAAAGTTTTGGTTTCAGTCACCTGAAAATCCATTTTTGTGTGAACAAACAGTGAAACCGTGTAGAAAAAACTGCGGTTGTGAAAATACTCATGTTCATGTTGACAGGGCCTAAGTAGGATCTGAAGGAGCACTTGGATATATATTTCTGTTTGTCTGTAAAAGCGCCATCTACATGTACATCTCCAAATAGCCGCAGGTCACATTTTCCTTCACCAAATGAGTGCTAATCAATTCTGAAAACAATTATTATTTTTGCTAGTTACAATTTTATTTCAGTGACTTTTGTTAGTTTTATTTTTTCGTTTGTGATTTTATTTTGTAACATTTTATTTAAATTAATGAAATGTCTTAGTTTTCATTTTTGTTTAACCTTGCTAGTAACCTCAGAGTAGCCACAGTATCCAGGCAACTCCGAAAGTATCGCCACCCACTATTAAAGCAGCTCCAGGTTTGACTCTTTGATTCTTGCTTTTTGTTCCCTCCCCATCCCATTTTTCAGCACGTTCTGTCCTTTCTGCACCGCTCTGTGATATTTGCACACCTAATTGCCTGAAGGAGTTTCCCTGGAAACAGACATCATTCAGTCACTGACAGAGACAAAGGGAGGGAAGAGCGTGAGGGAAGACAAAATAAAGAGAGACAGTATGTTCGCTGATTGAGCTGTGGAGGCTGTGGGCTCGGTTAATAAGCCCGCCTGCTGCTTCCTGACCGACTCCAGCTCATCAGATTTGGCCGTTTCTCATCCTTACACTCATCCAACCGTAAGCCTGACCACACAAATGAGAGAATGAGGGTGACCGCAGACTTGTAGACGTTCGGATTAAGTTAAGCGTTATTATTATCCGCAGAGCTTAAAATACAGGCCTCGACTTACATTGCGCTCACTGATTGTGGCAGCTTTCAAGAACATGATGTATTTCTAGACCCTGATATTACGTTGGATGTTGAGAGGTAACTTTATTTTGTAGCCAAATTATTTAGGAAAATAAAGAAAATGTCTTTGAAACCAAACACTGAAGAAAAAATGATCAAAACAAATTTACAAAAGTATTTTATGTTCATAAAAAGCATATATGTATACTTTAAAGTTTCAAATAATAAAACAATCAGAATATGGATACGATAATGCCACCTCGTAATTCAGAAATGGATACATTTGTAAAAATAAATAAATTTAGTAAAAAGTACAAAATAATACGTTGTTATTTTAAACTGTATTACACATTTTAGGTTATTTAAAGATTGCTTGCTGACAAATTGATAACATCTAGTCCTTTAAAGAGCAATATTTTTTATGTCATCAAATGTTCAAAATACTGTATGCCTGAAAATATTTTTTTGTTGCATGAATCTGAATGACATTTTTAAAATATCCAAATATGTAAATATATATAAATTACAGGTGTAAAATCAAATACAAAAAAGTCAACAAAACAAAACAGATGCATGTGCGTGTGTACAATTGTAACTTTGTGGGGGTGTACAGTATATATGGAAAGGAACATATAGAAAAGTACAACAGGCATGACAAAGGGTATAATAATTTCTAATCGATGAACTAATCAATGATGGTGTAATAGTATTATTAATAAAAAGAAAACCAAAATAAAAATAAATATCTGAATGTGAGTATAATGACTAGTCTAATCATTTACTTGGTGAGATGTTGATCTTTCCAAGGTTAAAGTGCTTTTGATGTGTTGGGATGTATCCATACTTTAATTCTCTTTGATGAGAATGGCTGTCCACCTGCATGAGCTGATTTACCTCAGTACCAAGTGCACCTTTATGACACGTGTACTGACACAGCAGATCTACCTGATCATTAGCATCACTTTTCTTTAAGCAAAAATCATTATGCTTACAGTCTTGCGCCTACAATAGCTGTTTGCTATTCCATGGCTGTTTTGAATGCTGACTTTGGTTAACGTCAGTGCATAGAAACTCAAGGTGAACTGAGCTGTAACATGTTGCATATACAGTATAAAGTGTCAATAAATCAATGGCGCACTTAGCTTCATTTTATTTATTAGTTTTTTTATCCCTCATTAACTGTGAGAAATTGCGTATTTAAACACCCACTTTTAGATCTTAAAAATCAAAAGCAACTTGTTAATGAGTTTCTAATGACTTATTCTATACTCATTTTCTAGTTAATATATCTGGAAACAAGGAAAGTATGGAAGCAACACTGCACAAAATAAGTAAATATTTATGTTTTCAGAGAATATATCTGAAATTAAAACAGTTAAGTTGTCCCCCCCAAAAATCTCAAGAATTGTGTTGTTTCAGCTCATTCTAAATATGCAGTTTGAACAAGCAGCAAAAATCCTTTTTTTGAGTGTATATACAGGTGAAATGTCTTCAACATTGGGAGATTTTTTTCATTTATTTATCTTTATTTATACTTAAAGCAAGTGAAAAGATCTGTCATTGCATTAAACGTTTTAGTGCATTTAATAGTGAGTTTCAAATATGTTTATATATTTTTAGATATTTAAAATAGACAGTAAAATCCAAACAAAAAATAAAAAAGGGAGCATTATGAAGAATTTGTTTCAGTATTTGTTAGGTTTCTTAGCTTTGAAGCTATATGCATCAGAAGATATACACATTTATAATAACATAACATATAATGTAATATCCATTTTTTTTTTTTTTACATTTAAAAACTGCTGATATCAACTTTAATGTCTTTAAGGAATGTTTTAAAGTTCCGTTTTGTTTCACTAAATCATTTTAATATTGTGTGCTGTTCTCTCTCTCTCTCTCTCTCTCTCTCTCTCTCTCTCTCTCTCTCTCTCACTCTCTCACTCTCTTTTACTACTTTTCTCTTTGCTCTCTGATCTATCGATTTCTCTCTCTGCCTCCTCAGTCTTCTTGTGCTATATGATCTAAAATCTATGGCAGCTTCACTGTACACCCATCATTCATTCCTCCAAATGTCTTTGTACATCATGTACATGCTAATATATGTTTGCACGCAGTGTGTACAGTCTATAGTGGTTGCAATTTGTTTGTGTTATCAAGTGCACAGAAACCCTCCTAGTCATCCCTGAACTGAACCTGTTGTTTAGTTGGCCCACAGTCTGATAAATGCTGCCAACTGGAAAGTGCTCTTGAGCAGAACCGGTGGCACAGTGGTGGATAGCAAAGGTTCAGATGCTGAGTCTGAGGCTGTATTCTAATGATGGATTCATTATCTACATTCAATGTAATATTATTTAGCTTCAGAGCTCTTAGTAAAGTTTGACTGCCCTGCTTAAAAACAGATTATGCTGGTTTAGCTGGTCTTCCATACTGACCTGATTGGATCTAGAGGGATCTGGACCTGCTATAGCAGCCGATGACCATCTTAGCCATCTAAAAAATATATATATTATTATTATTATTATTTTTTTTTTTTCTAAAACCCATTGGAGCCTTTTTATTTGGAGTATATTAGAGAGATCACAGAAAGTAATGTAGCGTGAGTTTGATCTGCGAACATAAACAGAAGCTCAATTACACTTGCTGGTTCTTGCAGAAGCTCAAATTTGCTGATGTGACACGCAAGAGAGATTTTTATTGATTCTTGCATATAAAGTTACCGAAAACTGTAAACACTGTTCACTGATCAAAGTTTATATGTGATTCAAAGCCTAAATACATAATACGTCTATTCTTATTATGTGTAATAAAAAGTCATTGTCTCTCTAAAATACTTTGATTGACATGTTTATTGATTTTTAAAAAAAAATCCTTTTATGGATTTTTTGAAACAGAGGTTTGAAAAAAGACAGTGGTCTAAAACATTGGTTTGGTGTGAGGTATACAATTAAAATGTTCAAAGCAAATATTATTAGATTACTGTAAAAACAATGGATGTCAATTCCATGCCTTCAGGGGGAATAGTAAAGTACAAAACTGTTATTACACTATCAGAAATAATAGTTTCAAAAAGTATTTTCAAAAGGTACACTTGTTGCCTCTCAAGGTTTCATGATGGTTGCATAAAGTTGCATATTAGTACCCAAATAGTACAACTTATACCTTCTGAAAAGGTACCATCCTACTGATGGTACTATTTTCTGTACATTTCTGTCTGAGAGTGCAATGCTGTGTTCACGGTAACAAATTTCGGTAACACTTTAACTTAAGGTGACAGTTACACATGTTCCGTGCGCTTACTATAGTAGTTACAATGAATTATGCATAATTACATGTAACTAACCCTAAACCTAACCCACATTCTAAGCCCTACCATAGGGTACATGCAATTACAAGTACATGGAATTAATTATTATTACTCAGTATTTAAATGAATAGTTACACTGTAACCTAACCTTTGTCACATTAAAATGAAGTGTAACTAATATTTTAACACAATTCTGGCAAATGCGTTGAACGTTCTGTGTCATTCATGCTGCCCGGCAGAAATTTGCTTATATTCATGCATTTGCATTGACTTTGCATTTAATCTGCTCGTGTGAATACTTAATTTTGCTTTTGGTGTGAACACAGCATTAGGTGGTATGGATGCATATTGGTACCTGAAAGGTGCATAATAAACATACATAATACTGATTTACAAAAGCTGTTATTGGTGTTGTCTAGGGCTGTGCGATTTGGGGAAAATATCGAATTGCTTTTTTTTTTCTAACAGATATTGCGATTTCGATTTGATTTGCGATTTAATTTTGTAGTCAAGCTTCAACTCAATATTCTGTATCGTAGCTTCTTACTGCTAAAATGCAGTCAGTGTTAAAAAAGGAACTGAAAATATATTAACTTACTCCAACTTTTATTCAAAATTTGTTTTTAAATATTCAGAAATTTAACACAAATTTTTCTCTAGAGTCAAACAGTAGTGTGTTATGACGTTAGTTATCTCCTGGTGCCTTCGTGATGTTTTTTCATATGGTGTAACAGCTGCAAACTACTCTGAAATTGTACTTTGCTGTTGCTTGCTACTAGATTGAGTGTCACTTGCAATACTTTTAGTTGACGTTTTAGCAGGACACTCGTCATATAGCCGCCTGTGGTGCTTTTTTAGGTGCTGGTTGTTGTATTTCCTCATGCTGTGGCAACAATTCTGAGACAGCTCTTACAAATTACCTGTTTTTGTTCGGTGTCTGTGACTTTGAAACCAAAATAATCCAATATTATTTGGTTGCTGTTTTTCTTTGATATGAATTCGTCTATTAATGCTTCTGAAGCGGCAGACGCCATCATCCCACTCGTCTGCACTTTCCTGTTTGTTTGTTTTATTGTGGGCGTTCCGCATAGTTCGGTTGCGCAGTTCTGATTGGGCGGAACGAAAGTGTGCTCACTCAATTGGCTAGTAAGACTGTCACACACAGACGGCAGTCACGCATTTGCTCTGGGCGGGGAAAATTATATAATACATATATATATATTTCATATCACAGCCTCTTGCGATTAGCTAATTGCAACGTTTCAAATCGCGATTGCAATTCGATTTCGATTAATCGCACAGCCCTAGTGTTGTCCTATACCCAGTCTACCCTTTTAGCATGCATGAATGATCCATATTAGAGTACCTTTTGAGTTGGTACCACGCAAGTGACATATTTTCATGTGTTTTTCTGAGAGCACAAAAGAGAAAACCATGTGTTGCGCAAGAGAACCGGTCTATTTCTGCAACTCAGTGTGGCTCTGTTACATGTGGTAACTGGGTCTGCCGGTTCTGTTGTTCAAGGTCGGAGACGTGCGGGTGGAAAAGGGGTCAGTAGATCACCTGCTTTAATGGGCAGAGTGTCTGTAAGAGAGCCCTGAAACGAATCCAGTCCATCCACAGAGAGTCTTCCCGGACATCATGTCTCTCTCTCTTTACTGTCCCTGTACAGCACAACATGCCTGCCAGCAGAAGCATTACATTGGCACACATAAATTAGCAACTATCAGCATATGCAAATGAAGGGTGGCTGACTCAGTGTGTGTGTGTGTGTGTGTGTGTGTGTGTGTGTCTGCATTTAGAGACAGGCGGTGACTGTAGAGCGACGTCATTTCATCATTCCACTCAGGTCTGTTTACCCAGCCGTAACAAGATGATGTTTGACATGCTGCGTGACGACGAGCGAGAGAATTTCACTTTGAAAGTAGGGCCTCTAACGGTTCGCTCGCGCTCCAGCTTTGATCTGCTAAATGAAATGCCTCATCCTGAGTAGCACATTAAAGGAACTCACCTCCTCAGATAAAAACGATGTGCAAATTTCATATCAATTAAAGCTGCTGCTCGGGGCTCGATGCTGAGATGACATGGCCATCAGTCACCTTAAAGAGTATTAATACGAGAGGGGTGGAGAGACTTGATGTAAAGAAGCCTCTTCAACAGGGGTAAAGGTAGAGATATGAGAGCATGCATGGAGAGAGAGGAACAGAGATAAGAGATGCGTCAGACGAATTAATGGAATTGATGAATCATGTCCACGTTCTCATGACATGTGGAAGTCATGAGGACATAGATCTTTTAGTTCTGCTTCATGTTCCAGTTCAGTTCCTCTTTTTTGATTTCTTTGCAGTCCTGGCTGGTGAATGCATGCAAAAAGCTTGTACATGCAAATCAAATTTGAATGGGTAAGTGAAATGAGTTAGAAGGGTTTTGTGCAAGCAAAAAATAAATGCAAAACATTTTTTGTTGTTTCTTTTTTAGTTTTTATCATTCGCTTTTATTCACCACAGTCAAAAATAAAAAAAGTTATTGGAAGTAATTGGAGTCGTCACTTTGCTCCTTTGTGTTTTATGATTATCCCTTATCGCTTTGGTTGTAATCTGTTGTGTAAGATGTTGTAAAGTATTATCTTTGTGTTTGCCTTATCCAATTGGTTTCCATATTGAGCTTATGTAACCCTTGACTATTTGCATAAAGTGAATGATATAGGGCTCTATAATTTCTACAATGCAGGAAACAAAGGTTGAATAATGAAAATCAGTCATAAAAATGTAATTTGAAAAAATTTCAGATGAATGAATCAAAAGTAGTGTCACCTAACCAATATCAAATTAAACAAATGTTTTTGAGTATTAAATCAAATCAACTTTTAAAGTATTTTGCTGTTTTAATTTGAGCATATCATGTGCATGGAGAAACTCAATCACTTTCACAGCAACCTTACAGTAATTGTGACAGATCATAGGGTTTCCTAAAAATACGTTTTCATTATATGCTTAAAAACTTGTTGGACTGAATAAGGTTCATGATTTAAATGAACTAAGCATGCTTTTTGATGACTAAAATGTATTTTAACCATTAAAATGCAGCAAAGAAAAAATAGAATTGTGAAAAAATAAATAAATAAAAATTTAAAATAAATCTTTCGTTAGGTCCTATACATAACATTTACAATAAAATTTTTCATTTATTCTCAGTGACTGGTTATATACATACAGATTTATGGATTAATTACTTATGGATTGTTCTGTCCCTGTTTGTGTGATGTTTGTGAACTATGGGTGAAATGGTAACATAAGACTTAAACAAAAAAAGTGAACTGGTCCAGGACTGAAGCCATACATCTCCCCCGATTTAGTCATCAAACATTAATTAAAATTTACAACAATTTCTGAATGCAACATATTTACAGTTAGCTATGAGTTCATGCTGAAACACTAATGCCGTGTATCCATCGGTTATCCATGGGAAACTAATTTCAGTAGTGTATCATTCACATGCAGTCCACCTTGTCGACTGTGATTAGGAACGACAGCGAGTCCTCTACCAGTTTGCCTCTCTAGAATCCTCTCTCTCATTTCCCTTTCTCTTCGATTCCACTCCTCCTCCATCCTGCAGTACATATGTAAGGAGAAGTGCCATCCACCGTTCTCCATCAGCATGTCCTCTGCCCGATCCAGCAGACTGCACACCTGCTGTCTGTCCTGCAGTGCTTTATTGTTCAGAACATTATACCTGTACCTGCATTTCTCCATCAGCCACTGGAGGTCCGTCCCAGATGCCTGAATGTAGTCCTGTATGCTGTCACGCAAACGGTCACCCAACGTAAATACAACCATAGTATGACGCCACGCACCCTCTGTGAGGATCTCCATGCGTTTCTTAAGAGCAGCTCTTTCGGAGTGGCTGAAGTGCAGAAGGGGTATGACTAGAAGCAGGACGTGGGGTCCGGGCTCACAAAGCGAGAGGGCATTAAATAGTTCCAGTTTCTCCTGTTTGGGAACCAGGTTCTCGTCGGAGCCCCATCCGCAGGCGTCTACAACCATCAGATGTCTGCCTTCAGATTCTCCATGTGCTACGGCACTCTCTGCTCCACCCCATGTATTGAATGCTTCCTTGCCCAATATTGTGTTGGCCACTGAACTCCTTCCTGTTCGCTTTTGGCCTACGATTAACAGCCGTAAAGCTGGGGTGATGTCATTGGGGGCTGTTAGTGATGAATGGCAAATTAGATTGAGTCTTAAAGGAATACTCCACTTAAAAAAAAAGGCTCATATTACAACTCATTTTCCATTCAACTGCAAAAGTTTCTTGATTATTACACTGGAATGATAGTATAGTTCCTATAGTTCAGGAGTGCCCAAACTCGGTCCTGGAGGGACAGTGTCCTGCAAAGTTTAGTTCCAAGCCCAATTAGACACACCTGAACCAGCTAATCAAGCTAATTCTAGGTATACTTGAAACTTTCAAGCAGCTGTATTGAAGGAAGTTGGAGCTAAACTATGCAGGACACTGGCCCCCCAGGCACGAGTTTGGACACCCCTGCTATAGTTGATGTGATAGTATACTATAGTTCTATAGTACAGTATAGTTTCCATTGGTCTCAGTACATAATGTAACTACAGAAGAGTCAAGCTTTATAGAAAAATTTGAAATTTTCGATAGAAACTCTTTGGCCATTTTTGAGCAAGATGCTAAAAAACCTTTCTGCTTAACTCCTAGGAGAGTTGTAAAATGATCCTATTGTCAAAAAAGTGCAGTGTTCCTTTAGATTTTGGAGGCAGACAGGGCTGTAATAACATGGAACACTTGCAAAAACATTTTACTTTTACATTCTATTGTGTTTTTAGACAGAAAAAGGTTTGAAAACTTAAGTTTAGTTTGCTTTTTAAACTACATTTTCAGTTTGCATTGGTATTCAACCAGCGTTACGTTACATTTTCTAGTTTTATTAATGAATTGTTCATGTTAATTTTTTCATTTCAGTTAACATGTATTAATTTATTTCAAGTAATGATGGTTTTAGTTAATCATAATAAGCATGTTTTCATTCATATAGCCACACAATATTTTACTCAAATCAAGTAGAAATTAGTATTTCCATTTATTGTGAAAAAATGAAATCAAACATAACAATCTTACCATTATTTAGCACATTCCGGTTGTCCATTATTCTTGTTTACCAGTGTTTTTCAGTATTATAATGTAATTTGAGTCCATCTGACAGGTATAGTCCTGAGTGTTCAGTACAGTGTGTTCAAGTTAGTCACTGATCGGCTTGTTTTACATGAAGAGGGAGTGATCTGAAGTCTCCTCCCACTGCTTTCACATTTACAGATCAGCTTTTTTAAATTCGTGTCTCCCTCAGTGCTGGGGTTTGTTTATGTTATAAACTACATGAATGCTTTACACCTTTATTGTTATAGTGTCATGGAAATCAGGAAATGCTGAATACTGTAGATTGTTGAGTTCTTTAGAACTGATTGAACGTGAAATGCTTGTTTTGGTTCTGAAGTCACGTTGCTGAGGGCCACATGAAAACAAAGTGCCAAAACGTGAGTGAACTGCCTTCTCTCCAGCTAGTCAGACAAAATAAACACTGAGCCTTTTTCATGATGACAACACAACGGATAGAACTATTAATTCTGCAAATCATCACTTTCAATTGAGTGGAACAATGGGACAGTTTATGTAAGAATGGATTTGTGAAGGATTTAAACATTCTGCTCATGTTTCATTAACAAGGACCAGTGTGTGAAATCTCACAGTGATTATTTTTCATTCACTACAAGGTTATTTTCAACAACTGTAATATGATAACATTTGGGTGAGAATATTAAAGGTTGTATAAAACTTGTTCTTGTAGTTTGCTCTATAATAGATTGTCTTTTTACACTCTTTGGCTTTTGTTAATAATTATTATTACAATAATTTATCTTGAGAATAAGATCCCAAATCACTGTTTTACACTATAAATGTGCTCGGATACAGCTTATTTATTGAGAATGTACAAGAGAAAGCTAATATTTTAATTGTCATCAATTTGTGTATATTTTTTTCAGTGTAAATTTTTATTAAATGGCTTTAATGCAGTTCATTTAAACAGCTCAGCACCCTGTGGTATGAAAAAAAAACAACAATAATAAATACAGCATTCTTGTAGTCTCTAAATGAATATGATGTTCTAAAACTGTGTAGACAACAGTTTCAAATAAAGCAAAACAAATATGAAATACAATATTCATGACATTATAATTAATAGTTATTAATCTTGACAACAGTTATTTTTCAAACCTAACATTTTTAGACTTTTAACTGTATTATCATTAGATGTTGTGATTACACAATTTTATGTTTTTTTATTAATGCTTAAGGAAAAGCATATATTTGAGGTGTTTTAGCTGATCACAATCTTTTTAAATCACCTCAATTTTTGCACTATAAAGACATAAAAAAAAGAATTAAATTGACATGTAGTCTCTAAATTAATACAATCCTAAAACTACAGGCAATAATTGTAATGCAATAGTCAAGAGATACATACATTAATAATTGTAATAACATGTAATATTCAAAAGTAACATGCAACTTTAAAACGGTTAATATTGTTAATTTAAAGTTGCTGTGATATGGCTTTTAAATGCATATTTAAGGGAAAGAATATATTTATATATATTAGAATATATATAGCTATCACAGCTGATCACATATTTCTCATAGTTTTTATCATCTTTATTTTATAGTTTATTTAATTGGTCACACTTCACAATAAGGTTTTATTAGTTAATGTATTTATCAGCATGAACTAATAATAAACAATACATGTACAGCATTCATTAATCATAATTCAACATTTACTAACGCATTATTAAAATCCAAATGGATGCTTGTTAACATTAGTTAATGGACCATGAGTTAACATGAACTAACAATGAACAACGTTAAAAATTAATTAATGTATTGCTCATTGTTTGTTAAAGTGTTACCATTTAATTAATCGACCACCATGTGATGTGAAAGAAATTAAAATTGCATTATTCCATATAGTCTCTGCATGGAAATCAATTGGAAAAATGTGGAAAAACATTTTTAGTTCAAGTATAGCCAAGTAATGCAATAGTCATGGGAAATGTAGAGGAAAAAATATATAAATAAATATATACAAACTCAATATATATTTTGCTTTATAATAAAAGAAAAAAACATTGTCTGGATGTAATTGTGCTTTACTGCTAAAGTCACTGGCGATAAGGAACTAAATTCCAGACTTACAGCTCACCACCATCTATTTCACTGCAGTAATTTCTACCAAGAACTGAAACTGTAAACACCAAGTTATAGTTTGTTTTATAGCTGTGTTGTGTTTTTAGGATTAATTCAGCATACTTTGCCACTTTATGAGACCCTTTTCTCACTCGTAGCTTGTAAATGATTGCCTAACAGTCATGCAGTCCAGTTGTAAGAACTTGTGGCATTGTTTTGATTTTTTAAAATGCATTTTAGGGCTGTTTTGTTCCTCTGCTCACTTCCCCATTTCTTTATAGTCACTTGCCTCTCAGCATTGCAGTAACTTATCTATATTCACCCCAAAGGAGGATATGCACACCATATGAAGCACAAAGAGTGAAGTGATCTGTAAACAGAGGCCTGGCGGAGGAGCATCTGAGCTTGAATGACTCACGTCTTTAGGAGCAAAAAAATAAAAATGTGAGGAGAGAACAGATAAAAAGAGGATATGAGAGGAATAAGGAAGGAATATCTGTGGGTTGTAGCTCTGAGCCAAGACACATGGCAGTTGTTTCCCAGCATGCAATGCTCTCACTTTGCACTCTGTTTTTTAAGAGTTTTATGATGTACTTTAAAGGGGACATATCCTGCAAACCTGACTTTTCACATGTTTTAATGCTATAATCGGGTCCCCGGTGCATCTGCTAACCCAGAAAACTTGAAAAGAGGACAACCTAGGAAATTTGTTTTGGTAATCCTTATTCGGCAAGCTTGTAAAAAATGAGTTTCTCAGATTTCATTCCTTTAATGACGTAGCACTGGATCTTGTTATATTTACCCACCTATTAATCTGTCTTCAGCAGTCACCATGTCTGTTTACGTGCTGTAGAAGCTAGAGACTTATAATGCAAAACACATTACAAATGTTCTGTTGTTGGATGTACCGCCGAACATAAACGTATCCAGACTTCTGACATCTGAGCCAATGAGGACATTGAATTTTAATTTGAGCTGAAGAATATCAGTAAAGAGTGGTATATTTGCACAAAATAAATTTTACTTCTTCAAACTAGGGTCATGGTGGCACGGTGACTCAGTGGTTAGTCACCTCACAGCAAGAAGGTTGCTGGTTCAAGGCCCGGCTGGACCAGGTGGCATTTCTGTGTGGAGTTTGCATGTTCTCCCCATGTTGGCGTGGGTTTCCTCTGGGTGCTCCGGGGTTCCCCACAGTCCAAAGACATGCGCTATAGGTGAATTGGATGAACTAAATTGGCCGTAGTGTATGAGAATGTGTCTGAATGTAAGAGTGTATGGGTGTTTCTCAGTACTAGATTTTTGTGGTTGCAAGGACATCCTTTGCGTAAAACATATGCTGGATAAGTTAGCAGTTCATTCTGCTGTGGTGACCCTTGATAAATAAGGGACTAAGGAGTATCATTTAGGAGTATCACATAAAAATTAAGGTATGTGCTCCCGTGAAAAAATTATTTGTGAAATTTTGAGGGGGCTCAAAAAATATTGACAGTGTTATTTTGACGTGCGGTTTCAGTATTGTGTAATGTGATCAGTGTTTATTATGTGTAAAAGTGCAAAAATATCATTCATTCATGCATGACGGCGATTTACACCTCCCTTAATAAAAGATAACTACACATGTCATTCTTGTCATGAGCATCAAGGTGTGGGGGCGCTAAGGAGCAAAGTCCAGTCATGTGAAAGACTGACAGCCAGATGCTTTCATATGGACGAGACACTGCTTATTCGTTTTCCGAAACAAATGATGTGACATTGTGTTTCATTTTATTTGCTTCATACAGTAGGCCAATACAATGTTCTTTTTTTTTTTTAAACACCGTGACATTGCTGTAAACATGTTGGACAATTAAGCTGAAAGCAGGTAAACTTGACAAAACGGAGCCCCTTTCTATGGTGTTTCTTTCATTTTCAAATTCGCAATCATGTTTTACCGGAGTGAAAAGTGAGATCCCATGACATTCTATAGCCCTATGTAAAATAAAAAAGCATATGCTGTCCTTAGTGCCATCATCTTGAACTTAGAGCGAATAGAAAAATGATAGGCTACATGACGAGGTTATTTATTTTGTTGTTAAGTGAAACATATTGGTGTTTGTTGATTTTATAAAAATGAATGTATTGTTCCTCATACAGAAGCACTGCAGGTAAAATTAGACAACGATGTTCCGTTGTTTAGGCTGCTGTTGTTTGTGCATGTAAAAATAATTCCCTCAAAAGATATTTTCAAGGGTCAAAGAAGGTTATCGATGGGAAAACAAGCGCTTTTTAGTGAGAAAGTAAACCAAAACTATCGTGGTGTTTTGTTAATGTAGCCTACTTTGTAATATTAGTTACAATTATATAAATATTTGTTTTATATTTATAGATTTTTTGTTTATACATTGCTGTTTAAGGTTTTATACCCTACATCGTTGTGGCATAGGATTCTCAAGATCAAAGCGACGACCCACCCCCCGGCGTTAGAAAAAAAAGTGGGCTCCCCGAAAGGCCACGGTATAGTTATAACACTGCCGAGGTGCAAATTGTTGTATAAGAAAAGAAGGTACACATTGGCTTCTCCCACAGCAAATTCCATTTTGTCAGGAAGTGACCATTTATTTCTCGTTGGCTGTTGACTCATTCGATGAGGTGCTTTATTTGCAAAGGTTTATGCGATATTCCAGTTTTATGCTTAAACCCAATTTTAATGGAAACACATCTATTGTCGGACTTTGGTTTGAACATGCAAGGCTTCAACTTACTGCTGGTCATTTCTTTCATTTTGGTTGTGTGAGATTCACTTGTTTTGTTGTTTTTGTCAGAATAGCATGTAAAGGATCCACCCTCTTCTGGAGATCAGCAACAGCTCATTTGCATTTAAAGGAACACACACTCAAACTGCCCCAAATATGAGCATATTTGACGAGTTGTAATAAGTGATCTATAATATATCTTGAGCTGAAACTTCACAGACACATCCTAGGGACTCAACAGTTATTTATTTTAAATCTCAAAAAAAGGAAATTAATATGTCCTTCTTAAAGGAGCGCTGCTTTTTTCCAACACTTGTATTTTGCTCTATACTACAGCTGGTCACATGAAAGTGAAACATTTGACCTTTATTTATAATTTGAAAGTCAGTGTCTCAAAGGGAGGAATCCAGATTGCACCATTAACTGGGTTTATTTTGACATGTAGTTTGTATTGTTTCAGCACATAATAATTCTCCAAATTGGATAAAAGTACAAACACACCCTACAATGTTGCTGTTTGCCGGCAGCTGTTCTTGCAATAAACAAGATTTCATATGCTTTGGGAATAGAGCGCTGAAGTGCTGTAACGTTTTACTAAACTCAACCCAGATTGTTTTGCATTTTTCTCCCGAACATATTGTGTGACACAGGACCTGACGTGTTAATCTGTCCCTGTCATGTAATCTTGCCTACATCTGGCTCCAGCAGTTTTCTATTTCTAACTGTGCACTGACAAATTCATTTTTTCTTTGCGTAAATGTTGGTATAGAGTTTCGCAACTTTGTGTTATTTCGTCAGGGGGAGCTAAATGTGAAGCAGCATATTATCCTTTTTGAAACAATATGACAGTCACACACTTCTCATGTTCCTCAAATTCACATACTTATGTGTAGAAGCACACACAGTCCTGTTTTGTGTCAGACCTCTATGTTTCAGCACAGTTTCTTGGATTTTTCCCCAGACTGCTAGTATCTGGTATTAACATCCGTCTCATTTGATCAGATCATGAGTTGTCGGGGATGAATACAGGTATATACAGGGTCCAGTTTTTTTGTTCGCTTTTGTGTTGTAAAATCTAATGGGTTCTGATGCAATCCAGATAGCAGTAAAAGACCACCTATAGGGCCGGGTGTTTTTTCACATTTTATTGATTCATTTGAATGCAGATGTTACAATTGGGCATACTGACAACATAACAAGAACTAAAACAAAGAACATGTTTCTAATCCTAAACAGTTATTCACCCAAAATGCTTTTTGTGTTTAAACTTTTCACACATACATAAGTTTTAAATGCTCCCGCTGTCCCCCTTGTGTGAGTGTTCTAATGTCAAAATTATGTAGAATACACGGCACTGCACAATGATTTATCTGTATACTGTTTTTTTTTTCCATTTTCTGCAAATACTGACAAACATCCAAGTCATATTGTTAAATAACTGATATTCTGATTCTCAAATGTAAGAACATGTATTTTGTTTTTTAAACAGTTTATTATGATCATATTATTTGATTTATGATATGTGATGGGTGCCGGCATGTTAGTCGATATTAGAGCTGCTGAATTTACAACATGTTAATTAATCAATTTTACCCGAAATACATGAAAGTCAGTGGCTGTTTAACTGGGAGAAGAATAAAGTAAACATTGTAGAAACCCAAACAGTGTGTATCTGATGTGAATAAACCTCATTTTCCAATTATGTTTAAAAATAATTGTTATTTCTGTCACAATAGAGATCAGCGTGTATTTGTGAACCATATGTTGTGTTTCGCTAGCACTTACACTGTAAAAAAATGCTGAGTTCCATTCAGTTCCTTCATGTTCCTTCATGTTGTCATGTTGTCACATCGATTAAGTTAACTTAATAGTTGTTGTTTTTTTTACAAATTTAAGTGGCTTGAACATAAAACAATTAAGTTATTCCCCCAAAAAATAAGAATTGTGTTGTTTCAACTCATTTTAAATAAATAGTTTAAAAGTTTTTTTGGGTATATTTAAATGTCTGAAACTTAAAATCAATATTATTTGTTGGAAAACACTGATAAATTGTGATTTATGATAACTGCCATGCACATCTTTCTCTGGCTCAGCATGAGGGATCGCAGGAAAGCACATTTGAATTTAGAAGCTGATCACACAACGCACTTAATATGCACTCAAAAAATAATTGTCCAAACATATTTAAAATGAGCTGAAACAACAATTCTTAAGATGTTTTTAGGACAACTTGATAGTTTTATGTTCAATCCACTTAAATCTATTTGTCAAAGCCAATTAACGTAACTTAAATGCTTTACGTTGGAACCTTTTCATTTTTCACAGTGTGTCAAAGGGTTAAAAAGCATAACAGCCAATAGAATAGGAAAAAAAAAATATGTCGTGAGACTCGAGCTGAACTTTAAACTGGTGGCATGTTTTTAAAATGTCATTTCATGCACAAGGTGCTTCAAAAGGTGTAAAATGTGAATGCAATGTTCATTGGCATCCATCTAGTGCATATTTAAATGGAATAATAATGGAAAAGCAGAGCAATGAAATGCAAATCCATATGTGAACTGCTACTATATAGTTGATATTTTATCCTTGTATGATGGTGATAGGCTGAAAGGTGCTGTTATGTTCTTTGTCTTGGAAAAATCTTATTGTTAATAGCTTGCTACTATTTTGAGATGACCTCTAAAACTGAATTACTACCTTTTGATGACATCTCATTCTAAAACCAGATGTAAATACCAGCAGATGTGAATACATTTTCAAATGAGGCATTTATAAAATGGATTCAAGGTATACATTTTGTGGGAAGTGATCATACGACCTTCAGAAGTGCTTTCATGAAACATCCCTAAAGATACACCCCCCTGTGTGTATCATCATTTTTCCATGCACATATAGTTGCATTCAATGTATACATTAGTTGTAAACAGTCAAACCAGGTGCATTTACTATAGGAAGGTCACAGATAACAGCTGCATCTACTGAGCTCCTCTGGTGGGGTTACAAACACCTCTGTCTCAAAGATTTAAAGTGTAAGCTATTTGTCACGCTGAATGCCATTAAATGTCAAGGTGGTAAGCGCTTGACAGCTTGTCTAGGTTTTGTATGGGTTTGCTGCTTCATTTATTATGTCTAATATAGCACAGACTTTCTCTGCCTGTGCCAGAGGGCTTTTGCTGATTGCTGTGTTTTTTGGTCGAATGAATTTGTGCACAAACATAAGGTATATTTTAGTATTTGCTGAGGTAACTAACTACATAGGCAGCTGGATTTTAAGAGAACAGCCTAAACAACCTCTTAAGTAGATACTGAAAACAGTAAGAGAAAATAATTGTAATAAATTCTTTAGAATCCTTTCGATAATTTTGATATTGACTAGTAGTTTATCGGTCAACTGGTATTTTATTTTATATATTTTTAATAGTTTTTAAATAAATTTTTTATTTATTTTATATTTATGTAATAGTTTTTTATTGTTTTTATTATTTTATTTTATATTATTTTAGTACTTTTTTATTTCAATATTTTTTTAATAAATTTTTTATTTAATTTAGTTTTAATTTAATAGTTTTTTATTGTTTTTATTTATTTATTTATTTATTTATTTTTTCTTTCAGTTCATCCAAGATGCAGGTGATTATTTTTTTTTTCTTCAGAAAAACTTTTTTTTTTTTAATGCCCTATGCATGTTTTAATTTGTTTTGTTATTTTATTTATTTATCACAGTGTCATTGAATAAAAAAACAAAACAAAAAACAATATCAGCTGAAAATGTTCTCAGGAAGAAAAAAAGTCATCTTCATCTTAAAGGGCCTAAAAGTGAATAAAATAACACAATGTTCTTTTTGAATTTGGTGAACTATCACTTTAAATGCAGAAAGCACATTTCTATTTCATTAGCTTAATTTTTTATTGCGCTCATCAATGTTTTTTTCTGCACTTCTGCAACCATGCTTGCAGTTTGAACCTTGAACTTTCATGTTTGCATCAGTTTGCTATAGCAACTCTCTTAATGATGATTTTTGTAGAACAGTATTTGATCAGTACAGATGCCAGATGTATTTGCTTGTGTTGTGGCTCTGCAAATGAGGCATATAAAGGCTAGTGTGACCGTATCGCTCTCCCTACTGTCCATCTCAGCAGAAGCCGTTACCACACTGAGGCTCACATGGGCCTTCATGTGTACAGACCGCATAAAACATGCATTAGCACTGCATAATGCATGCTTCCACGAAACTGCTGGCCATTCTCTCATGATCCAAAGTCATTGCTATTGTGCAGAATTGCTTGCAGTGTTTTGGAAAACGAGCAAGTGGAAGCTTTCAGTACAAAGTGGAAGAATCCACCCGGAACTTTTAGTTATTTTTGGTATCGATCGGAATTTAATGCTTTAAAGATTTTCTTCCCTGGTGTTTGATGTACAGTGTTTACCAAAGTTAATCATGTAGAAAGAAAGACTTGAATGCAGCAACAAAAAAAGAAAGAACAGGAAACCATTATGATCCATTGTGGTCTATTATTAATACAAGTGTGGTGTTTTTTTTTCTACACTTTTTTTTTTTTTTTGAGAATTTCAAACCTCCTTAGTCATCATAACCTTCATAAAAATGCATTAAATAAAAATTATTATTATTATTATTATTATTATTATTATTATTATATAGTATATTTAGTACACTGTAAAAAAATGCTGGGTTCCACACAATTCCTTCATGTTGTCCTAACACAAATCGATTAAGTTAACTTAATTGTTTTTACAAATCTAAGTGGATTAAACATAAAACAATTTAGTTGTCCCAAAAAGAATTGTGAATTTCAACAAATTTTAAATAAGTAGGAGCAAAAGTATTATTTTTTTTAGTGTAACGTTGTTGCATATGACTGTTATCGTTGTTGTTGTTGTTATTACAAAGATTTTCAAAAGCTTTCACATTGTAATTTTTAATTTGTAAGTCATTTTTGCAGTTGACTAATTGCATTACAATTACATTATTATATTTTTAAAATATTATTATTATTATTATTAGTAGTAGTAGTAGTAGTAGTAGTAGTAGTAGTAGTAATATTAGTATTATACAACCCTTGTTTTAAATAAAGCAGTGTATAGCAAAGAATATTCAATAAAGGTTGTGGATTCAATCAAGGTGTTGCATATGAAACTTTATTATTATTATTATTATTATTATTATTGCTGTTATCCTTCATCTTACTGTAAGTTATTTAATGTCTTAGTCGTTTATTTATTTACTTATTTATTCAGTCACTCATTCATTCATTCGTTCATTCATTCATTCATTCATTTATCTTTCAGATTGATGAAAATGCAAACAAGGCATTAAAAAAAGCCATGGTCAGCTTCCTGAATTGCCATGAATTCAAACTGGGCCTTTGATGATAAATAACTGTCGAGGAGAGAGAGAGAGATGGGATGAGAAGATGAGAAAGGTTAAAGCCTGAATATAGATAGCCTGTCTGAGATTCTCCAGACATATTTGTCCCACACTGAGACAGAGGGACACGGTGCACTCATAATCCGCTGAAGGTTTGAAGGTGACTCGTTTTGATCTGTATATACTTGCATACAATCCCAAAGCAAACAAACAGGAGTCTTTCTGTTCCCCTTCTCTCTCTCTCTCTCTTTCTCTCTCTCTCTCTCTCTCTCTCTCTCTCTCTCTCTCTCTCTCTCT
>CAIGQV010014432.1:14023760-14067122 GCA_903798115.1 Danio jaintianensis | reverse complement strand
GAGTGAGTGAGTGAGTGAGTGAGTGAGTGAGTGAGTGAGTGAGTGAGCGAGCGAGCGAGCGAGCGAGCGAGATGTATTTATAGTCTTCACAAGCTTCAGCTGTGTGTTTGCAATCAAGGGGGATCTGGGCCAGGTGTGTGAGTGCAGAATTTGTAGTTCGTTTCAGTGGCAGAATTGTAGTCCGGGTGATAGTGCATGCTTGCCAGCGTTCTGCAAGGCCTAGATCGCTGGTGATCGTGACATAAACTTTTTTGTTTTGTTTTTCTGTAAAAGAATGAAAAGTCTTAATTGATGTTGGATAAAATGACTATATAGTATGGCTATGACAGAAAGTGTGGAAAATACAAAAAGCCATCTGACACACACCAAAGCTGCTTTTCAGACAGTATGTAATCCTAAATTTTGTTTCATTTTGCAGCATATTGTTCCTTGCAGCTGAAATACACATTATAATGTCAAAATGCTACCTTTTGTGTGTAATGACATTTACACACATACACTACTGACAATTTAGCTTACCCAATTCACCTATATAGCGCATGTCTTTGGACTTGTGGGGGAAACCGGAGCACCCTGGAGGAAACCCACGCGAACACGGGGAGAACATGCAAACTCCACACAGAAATGCCAACTGACCCAGCCGAGGCTCGAACCAGCGACCTTCTTGCTGTGAGGCGAGAGCGCTACCCACTGCGTCACCGGGAAAATGAAATAAAAATGGGAAAGAATGTGGATGTATATCAGTTTATTTGATCTGTGCATTCGGTCTTAATGTGATAGTGACCTTATACTCCACCTATTGCTTGTTATCATTATCATTTATTAATCAGCAAAAGACAAAGATAAAATCACTATACTTCTGTTGGTTAAATGCTATTCAATGTGGGTTTAATTCAAAATATTTTTTTTTACAGTTGATTTTTTCAGTTAATTATATAAATACTGCTGGTACCTGTAATTCGTAATAGTACGGTACGGAACGGTAATAGTACAGTTCTTTTTTTTTTATTTTTTTTTTATTACATATATATTTTTGTGTGCAATTTACCCATGTATACTGTGATGTAGCTTAATCGTACATTCCTCATCATAAAATACAAGATAAAATTATTTTGGTCATCCAAAAATCCGATGCTTACTGTAAAAAGCTATTAATTAAGCCTTAATAATTAAGTAAATGAATTACAGTTGAAGTCACAATTATTAGCGCTCCTGTGATTTATTATTATTATTTTATTTATTTTTTTATTTTTTTTCAGGAGTTTTTCACAGTATTTCCTATACTATTTTTTTTCTTCTGGAGAAAGTCTTATTTGTTTTATTTCAGCTACAATAAAAGCAGTTTTTAAAAAAAAAAAAAACCATTTTAAAGTCAATATTATTAGTCCTCTTTAGCAAATGTTTTTTTTTTCCGATTGTTTACAGAACAAACCATTGTTATACAATGACTTGCCTCATTACCCTAACTTGCCTAATTAACCTAGTTAAACCTTTAAATTGCACTTTATATACTAGTATCTTGAAAAATATCTAGTAAAATATAATGTGCTGTCATCATGGCAAAGATAAAATGAATCAGTTAATAGAAATTATTTAAACTGTTATTTTTAGAAATGTGTTGAAAAAATATGATTTCCATTAAACAGAAATTGGGGAAAAAATATACAGTGCTGCTAATAATTTAGGTGGGTTAATAATTCTGACTTCAACTGTATGTGTAAAATTATTAATAAAAAATTTAATGAACATAACAGTTCCAAGTTACAAAAGGTTTACTCACTTTTTAAATAAAGTCAACTTGTTGCTTTTAGGGCAATGGGTTTGCTTTTTCTGAGAGACAGATTACATGCAGGACAACACAAAACCACACAGGCACGTTTACATTCCTGGAAACAAGCTGTTCCAGTTGTTTAACTGTTAAACGTCATGTTCTGCCACTAGCATTAGGCTCAGTCGAATACTTGACTGGGCTAAGTAAAATCACTTGTTATTGCATAATTCACTTATTAATGAACGTGAGTTTTATGAGCCATCATTGAAGAGCAGTAAATCCCGTATCATGACCACAGCCATAACAGTGTGTTTTAATAGGGTGAGAGTACATTGTGAACTGTGCTCTGAGTACATTTACACGTAATTACCTGGGTGTTATGCCTGATTTAGCTAAGTGGATCATTTATGGTTGAGCGTCATTATGACCAAAGCAGACTTTTATGATCGGCCTGCTTTCGTAAAGCATACTTTACCTCAGTATCTTATCAGCAGTATTTGGTGGAATGATTATTGAGTGAGTTCAGTGCTGTGCTGATTTGGTCTTTGATCCACATGCTTCATTGAAGAGTTCTGGATTTTTATTTTTCCTCTTCAAACTTTTTCTTCGTCAAGAGAAATGATGGCATTTTCATCACGTTGTTCATTCTGTTGTTATATTTGTATCTTTTTAGCAACCTTTTGTTTTGTCTTTCTGAGGCTAATTTAAGTTTTTAACTTTCCATCCTAAATTTAAATAATTGATTTAATATTGAAACAATATTTTAATAATATCTTGATATAAATGTTTTTTTTTGTTACAGTCTCCTTACAGCACAAGTACTTACTGATTACAGTATATTCACTACATAAAATAAACCTGAACCAAACATTTAACTATATATGTAACCCTAATTTATAGTAATAACACGTTGTTCGTATAATTTTACTTCACCAATTATTTACTGATTATCATGGAGTCGATGCATAAATAAATAAATAAATAAATAAATAAATGGAACGTGTGGGTCAGATATGTTATATCTATATTTCAGATATAGTAATACGTTTTCTGTCACATATTTAAAAAAAAAAAACATATTTAAAAAAAAAAAAAGGTATGCTAAAACATTTCTAAGAATACTTTAATGTGGAAATACTATATTTTTTTACTAATAATTTTTTTTAGGGGTTTTCACCTTTATTATGATATAGGACAGTGGAGATTTGGGACAGGAAAGCATTGAGAGCAGAGAGAGGGAAAATCACCCCAAAGGGTTGCCATGAGCACTTCTGTGCTATATGTCAGCGCCACCCTAAATGAACATTACAGGTTACATATATTTACTAATTTAAGTATAGTCATAATTGCCTAAACCAATCCTTAATTTTACCCTAACTGTAAAGTAATTACATATTCTAAATTTTATTTTATTCCACTTATTACCTATTATTCAGCTTTATTTCCAGACTTGGGGTTATTACTAATGATTGAGTTAATGCGAAATGCTAAAACTGAAATAATTAATCAGTGTTGGTAATCGCTGCTATTGGTTTGGATGTTGTTCTGTAATGATTGCTGTTTCTGTGGGAGGATAGCAAGCCCCTCGACGTGACCACTGCAGATCTTTCAATTAATCAGCCCACAGACATTAATCAGTTCTCAATGATTTAATCGAATTGCACCACTGGGGTTGATCTCAGTGAACGCTCCCTCCCAGGCTTCTTTCTGTAGGCTGGTGCAAATCTTTCCAGAAGCTTTCCACATGCCTCCGCCCTCCTCCACCCGTCCTGGCGCAGGTCATAGAGAGTTTCAGACCCCCCTGCGTGATCCTGCCTGGCACTGCTGCACCCCCGTTGAGCACCGAGGGGGAATTAATTGGATTTTATAAAATGTGATGCTTTGATTTGATTATTTTTTTTTCACCGTACGAATCCCATTGCTTGTTGTGCAATCGCGAGATTGCAATAAATTGCATTTTGGAGCAGTAATAATGATCATAAAACTGTGTCGGACTGAGATAGATGCGCTTCCCTGTCCTCTTTTGCACCACAGCTCATTTATTACAAGTCTAATAAAGGAGTCAGGGCTTAGCGAGAGCTGGAGCTTTACGGTTTGTTAAATGCGGAAGTTCGGAAAAGGGATCCCACGTGCCACGTTTTGTGTTGTTTTATGACTAGTAGAGGAGCCGAACTATTTGTATGGACAAAGACACCAAAGAGCCATTGCTCACAGTGGTTTTAGGCTCTCGGAGTGTCAGGATTGATTACTGAATGCATGTTTCAACAGATATGGACAATTTTGGCCTTTTGGGCTTGTATGGCTTGTTTCCATTGAGTGGTACAGTACAGTACGGAAGGCATTTATGACCATTTCCACTGTCAGAAGTACCAAATTAGCGAAATGTACCGAACCACTTTTTTTTTAGGACTCTTTCGTAAGGGTACCTACCACAAAATCTTTCTTCACAGGTATATTTTTAGTAGTAGCCATAAAAAATACATGGTATGGGTAAATTTTATTGATTTTTCTTTTATGCCAAAAATCATTGGAATATTGGGTAAACTAAAAAATGCAGGGTTCCACACATTTCATTTATGTTGTTCCAACTCAAATCGATTAAGTTAACAAATTTAAGTGCATTGAACATAAAACAATTAAGTTGTCCCCCAAAAATTTTGTTATTTCAGCTCATTTTAAATAAGTACTTTGAACAAACAGCAAATTTTTTTTGAGTGTAAAGTTAATGTTCCATGACGATTGTTTTGTAAATTTCCTACTGTAAATATATAAAAATTAAATGTTTGATTTGCATGGCTAAGTGCTTCATTCAGACAATTTTAAAGGTAATTTTTTATTTGAACCCTCGGATTCCAGATTTTCAAATAGTTGTTTCTCAACAAAATATTGTCCAATCCTAACAACCAGTAAATCAATGTAAAGCTATGTAAAGTCATGTATTCAGCTGATATACAAATCTCATTTCAAATTGATTGGTTTTGTGGTCCAGGGTCACATATACTGTACAATCGTAAAATGTAGCTACAGTATTTAGGCATGCTAAAATGTTTTTAGTGCATCTTTAATGTGACCTTCAAATAAAAAATAAGGAAAAATATATTGTGTTATTGACTGTCAAAGTGATTTTGAATCCAATCTTCTCTTCTTCTTCCTCAGTGTTTTCGGAGTTCAATTCTGAGTTAAAATTAAAAAAAAATTGATAGTGCACAATTTATTTGTCACTATAGCACAATCAGACCTTCCTGCTTTTCTTGTTTGTCATTTAAATGTACTAATGTTTAACCATACACTGTTGTTATATAGATTAATAATAATATAGTGTCAGCTATGTGTGTGTGTGTGCGTGTGGGTGTGTGTGATGTAGAGATCAAAACGACCGCGTCTGTGTAGGAAGAAAAGTGAAATCTCCCAGCATGTACTGTAGCGCCAGAGTCTGTTTTATCAGCCATTTTATTAGGTCATTCCGAGAGTCTGATAACCTGCACAATGCCATCAAATTGACATATCCAAGCCACATAATCACATTTATTGTGTATAACTCGCATCGATATGATTTGTTGGCGTAAGCGGCATGAAGGTAATGTGATTGAGGAGCGGCCCGAGGACGACAGTGAGCAACAGGTCACCGCGTGCGTGCAGTATTTCACTGACATGATTACAGTCTTCAGACTAACCTTGAGCGTGCTGGCTGTACGTGGGCTGGAAATGAGAAATGATTGGGTTATGCTGCAGTGCCTTTGATCCATCTGTCACTTTTGACCCTCAATGTCAGTCTCCTCTCTCTCATCTGCCCACTGCACACAGCTGGATCTGCTCTGCTCTCGCCATCTGCCTCTTTATCAGACACTTACTGGTCAGCTGACTGTTTTGGTGTATGTACTTAGAAGGATGTTTTGGAATCAGAAGAAATGATTAAGTCAGATTTCACTGCTCATTCATTTAGTTACTGAATAACGCATATGTATTTTGGTGGTAGCATTCTTAAAGATGTATGTTTATTATCCATCACTCTCTTAAATACTTCATTCTCTTTTAAGTCAAACCTGACATTATTTGAGGGAATTGCTTGTACAATGGGAATGAATTATAAACTTCATAATAACAATGATTGTTAACCTGCACAGTCATACAGTAACAGCAAGAGTGTTTTTTTATAAAATAGAATATAAATATATATGTATATATATATGTGTATATATATGTATATATATATGTATGTGTGTGTATATATATATGTGTGTGTATATATATATATATGTATATATGTATATGTATATATGTGTGTGTGTTTGTGTGTGTTGTGTGTGTGTATATATATATGTATATATACAGAGTTCAACGCTATGGATTTTTTCTAGTGGTTTAGATTTTTACTTGCCATCCCAAAATTTTCACAGGACTCACCAAAAAAAAAAAAAAAAGCTATTTCTTAGCCACATATTTTAAATAATGTGTCAAAAGCCAAACATAACTGTATACATACACTTTTTAATTCAGCATAACTTCAAATGCAACTGATAATTAAAAAAAAAAATACAATTGTGATGTAACTTAATTTCATAAAGATACTTAAAAATAATGTTTTTTTTTTTTTCAATAATCAAAAAAATAACTGACTGCAGTTTAATTTCAAACTTACATTTTTACTTATTTTTTAAATGACTACAAATTATGTACGGCTAGTATTGCATTGTTTCTTATACTGTGGCAAGTCTGTATGTAAATGGTCTAGGCTTTCTTAATACATTTAAACAGCTGACAATTTTTTCTTTTAGCCTCATAATTTGATGTTGTCACCATGTTGCCGTCTCTTGCTGTACTGGTTGTTACCAGGTTACGGGAAAAAATCGTGCTCACAACATCCAGTCAGATAAGAGGAACTGAAAAGCAATATGGTATTTACGACATGACAGAGAAGGTAGCGTTTAAAGGCTTAAAACACAAACTGTTTCTCTATTCTAAGAATATTTGCAATCAATTTACAAATAGCAGGCAAATTAAACTTAGTGACAAGGCAGCAGTGGCCCGATCGGGCCAGTAACAATCCTGTCTACTGTCTCGAGCGTCTCACTCACTGGCCTCGGGCCATCGGGCAGTCCTTATTGTTGAGCCCTGATTTATATATTTATATATATTTAATCTTATTGTTGTATGACTACTTTATTAATAACCCTAATTAAATTAAAACGAAACTGTGCAGTATAAGAAAAAAAAAAGGTTTTGAATTTTAAAGGCTGTTTTTTTTGAGCAGTCAAAACTTAATTTAGAGGCACAGAACACGTGCATTAAAACTGAACTATTTCTCCTCCCTAAGTGCAACATGAAATTTCAATTTGACGAGCAACAACTTAAGAATGAAAAGCCATCACTATGTGCCATTTAAATCATTTATTTAAAAGACTAAAGAGCTCTTTAGGGATTGGTTGTTTCACTTTAACTTGTCGTGGTGAAATTAGCAATATGCGATGGCATTACATTGCTCATGGCTTCAGTTCAGCTGCCAGGATGGAGGAAAAGAAAATTCACAACATGTTCTGTGTGGGACTCCATCACGGCTATAAATATTCAATGTGGGTGCTCGCATTGTGCCAGTACAGCTGTATAACTATTCCTCTTTTTTTTGTTGTTGTTGGTTAGTCTCAAATGCTTGTACGTACTACGTACTAATCATCATATCCAGTCACGATCTCTTACTCTGACCAGCCGGCTGAGGGAACGGCCTCCACCCGGGTGATCTGATTAGTCATATCAGCACAGGTCCTGATAAAGATCCTGATGGCCAACCGAGGAGATGTGGCGTCTTGTCCAGATGGAGCGGTGGCTGTTTTTGTGTTTGTCAGTATGAAGTCTTGGCTGGAGCGGTGTCTGACTCAAGGCAGATGGGAGGTGCAGCGGCTCTGTTGATGGATACTGAGCTCCAGTGGCAATATCCATCCATTATTGAACTGCTCTGTCAGCTTATGTAGAGAAGCAAGACACACACAAACACTGAATCGTGCGTGAGGGCTTTTAAGGGAACCGTTTAGCGGCAAATGAAAATCTGGTTGTTTCTTCATGTTGTTTTATAATTGTATGACTGAAATTTCCTGTCAACTCAAACGTACACTGATCTCTCTTTTTGTTTAGAATTATTTTCAGGTAACGCTAGTGGTAAAGGTAGATTTAAAAACCTAATTTTTAGGTGTTCTTAAGTCAATTTCTTTTTTGTGAGATATTTTATATCTGAAAAAAAAAAACATTTGTTGTAAAAAGCTAAATCAAAAAAGGTTTGGAAAAAATGTGAACCAATTGTTTAGGGTTCCTGATCTGTGTAGGAATTGGTAGGGTTTCAAGTCAACTTATCTGGTCATGGATTTGGTGTAAATGGTTTATCAATGCATCAATTGCAGATCGATCTGCTTCACAAATTCTTTATAAATGATCTGTTAATTAATTGGTCCAATTGGCTGATCTTGTGGTGATCATGAACGCACTAATTGCACAGCTTCAAGGTATTGGACCAATTTGTGAGTGAACCATTGTTTTTACAGTGTCATTTGATTCAGAATCAGTTTGAATTATGTCCAGGATTTTGCAGGGACTTTTTTATATATCTGTCTTAAAATGACTTTGTCACAGACTTCAATTGTTATTTGCTTCAATTTTTGTGTTTTGCTTTGTAAATACACTTTTTCTTTCTTTTTTTTTGATTCATTGGACTGATAAATTGAGTGAACAAAAGAACACATTATTATTTTGAGCTGGATCTTTTCAGCAAACCAACTGATCTGGTTCACTGAATTTTTTGTACATTGGTCTAATTTGTATCTATCAAGTGACTATCAAGAATCAAGTCAATTTTCTGAACGAATTGTTGATTTAATTTGTTGAATATTTCTAGTGAGTCATACGTTTGAATGATTTATTCATAAATTGGTCCAGTTTCCAAACAAATCACTCTTCTGAGTTGAATCTTTTCAATGAAGAAAAAAAACTGAGCTGGCTCACAAAATCATTGAGTGGAATCTGTTCATGAAATTGAGCCAGTTCAATAATGAATTGTTCTTTTGAGTCTGATCTTTTATGATAGATTTATGAAGCATTTGCTTGGAACAACATGAGAGCAAGTAGATTATTACATACAATTTTCATTATTTGGATCTCTTCAAAGACTTGCACTCAAATATTCAAACACTTCTAAAATATGTTGTCTTCAAGTCTACGTCTATTCAGATTTTTCCTTGAAAACAATTCTAACATGCAGCACTCTTTGTGTTTCTCTCTCCAGCGGAACCTCTCCCTCTGATGGACCTGTGTCGACGTGCGGCGCGACTGGCTCTGGGACGAGAGCGTCTACAGGAGATTGAGACGTTGCCTTTGCCCCAGTCACTGAAGAATTACCTCCAGTACCAGTGAGAGGGCAGACTCTCATGTAGAGAGGCACACGCACAGACACAAAGAGGAAGCCTGAGGTGCTACTATAGCGCCACCGTCAGGCCGCAGAGGGAAAATGTTTACATTGTGGCTCACTGGTGGAATCTTAAGTTAGTTTTTTTTTTTTCGTTTTTTTCTTTAAATTTCCTCTTTATGAGTTGTTTAAATTATTGATGGCTTTGAAAGAAGCTGGAAAGATGCAGAGCAAGAGCAGCGGCTGCCCAACAGACCTGCAGCTCCTCCCGGTGTACATCTCGCCCTGGAGAATACGTCAGGAAAGCGGCATTTCAGAAAGCACATTAACCTTGGGATGCCTTTGAAAGCCCACAGTAGTAATCTTTTCTCTTTCAAAAGACCGAGGTGGCTGCAGGTCGCCTCTAGAGTTAAAAAACTATCACACGGGATCCTCTGCGAATGATACAAAGCCCTGGAGGGTGCTAGTACTTTCGCACAGGACCACCTAGCGAAGGTTACATGACTGACAGGAGCCATTTTCCCTTTTTTTCTGGGAAGGATGTCTATAACCGAGGACACACACATTCGTACGCATGCACGCATACGACCAACAATAATACATGGAATTCACTTCTTTTTTTTTTCTTTGAGAGCTTGAGTCACTTTTCTATCTGATTTTATTGTCAGCGTGAGATTGATTGATGATGATGATTTTGCCGAGATGTTTGGCTATCTTTAAATTTTATTTATCAGGTTCTAGATCCTTTTTAATGAACTGAGGATGTGCAAACGAGCACATAGATATTGAACACTATCCTCACACATATGGCTTTCGATTTTAAACTGGGATGCTGCTTTTATTATTATTATTAATATTATTATTATGATTATTATTCTATCTGAATGCTCAGATGGAAGTCTGTTTTTTCCAAGGCACACAGTGGAATGTAAAGATCCTGCTAGCGTTAGCATATTTGAAATGTGAATAAAAGCCAAGTGAATGAGAAAGCAAGAATGACAGTTTTTTTTGTTTTTTTCTCTCTCTGAGGCAGAATATGTGTGTTTTGACATTGAATGAAAATATGTGCATTCTTAAGCACAGAAGGGTCTATTTACATAACACCACTTCTTATTCTCGGCTAACGTTCCACTGAGAGATCCCTCATTTCCCACTTTTCACTCTCTCTCCTGTCTGACTCCCACTCTAATACAGTCTGAGGCTGAAAAGTATTATCTAACCTAAATCTGCGAAGAATTGGATCACTCTGCTCACGCTCGGGTTCGTGGGTGGTGGTCTAACCACTAACCGCAGGTGCTTTCTTCAGAAATCCAGATCTCTTGTGTTGTTAAACTCTCACCACAAATATTTAAGAAATTGACTGCTAGGCTGAGTTCTTATATTTTGCATATAACGGTAATTGAAAAAATAATTAGGTAAATGACAAGCTAGGCAAAACGTGGCTATAGAGTTCAGTTTTCAACCTGATCTAATTTAATATTGTCATTTTAAATGGCATAGAGTTCATATGAAATTGCATAATCACAAGTATTAGTATAATGTACATATGAAAATATGTATACATCTAATGCACACAACTATTCAAAAGTTTGTACCTGGCATTTTCTTTTTTAAAGTAATGTTTTTATGATACTATGTGCTATATAATAGTTATATATTATCAAAATTTACCTCAAAGGTTTTCATAATGTACACTCAAAAAATACATTTACTCTTTGTTCAAACTACTTATTTAAAATAATCTGAAATAACACAATTCTTGAGGGTTTTTTTTTTAGACTACTTAATTGTTTTATGTTCAATCCACTTATACTTGGAAAAATTAATAAGTTAACTTAATTCCTTCATGTTGCCCAAACGCAACTCGATTGTGTGGAACCCAGCATTTTTTACAGTGTATATAATATTTCTAATGTTAAAAATATGAAAAGGGAAAGATGTATCATGATATTCACAAAAATACAAGATTATAACTGTTTTCAACATTGATAATATGAAATGAGCACCAATTCGGCATATTCAAGAAGCATTCACAGCAAGGACGATTTGACACTACAGACTGCAGTAATGGATGCTAAAGCTATATATTAAATGTTTAGTCCTGCAAAATACCTCCATAATCCAGCTCAGATCAAATCGTATATGCATATGTTGCAGTAAAAGCTCCATACTGATCTTCTTCCATTTAGGTCACTGAATGATAAATGGCGTTTTTTTTTTTAGATAATGGAGAATGCATTTACTGATTTTTGCTTCTAATAATGTGATAGGGCAGTTTAGAGTAATCTCATCCTGTTTTACTGCATCTAGACATGTTAGAACTCTCGTATCGGAAATCAATGTTAGATGGCGAGATACTGTCCTTCTGCGCCGGCATGAAAATTGACTTTTTTTTTGGCTTCTCTCTTTCACATTTGGAATCAGCTCTTTGTAATTGAATAACACTGATCTGAGAGCGCAGGTACAGAGATGGAGCCCTGATCAAAGCTGTGGTTTAAGCCAGGACATTGATCCTCCCAATCCTCCGTTTCCTCCCAGTCCTGTCTTAAATCGCTAACAAACATCTTTAACCAACCGGGGGGAACAGGCTGTTCTGTGTGTTTCCAGCCTTGAGGGAATGGCCGAAGTTGTCTGCGTTTGTGTGCAAATCCTTTCAAAGCTTGGGAATCACTGCTTGTTTATGTATTATGTCCTTCATCATTAGCAGGCGATTGTTGAGCTCTTGGAAATGAGTATTGTACTGACTTCCTCCCAGTGTGATTCTCCATATGTAGACATGAGCCACTGGCTATTTCCTTAACTTACCAGGGTGTAAATAGGAGGCCGAGAGCTGATCCACCACTAAGATACCTTGGGAGATTTGTGTTAACGAAAAAAAAAAAAGTGAGACTTCCTTGATGTACTTCCTTCCCTGTGGGTCTGTGGCTTGTGTATGTGTGTGTGAGAGAATGAGGGTATAAATAGAGAGCTGGTGGCAGTGATGGTCTGGGGAAAAGATCTTCGTGTCCTAAATGACCTCAGCTTCCGCACGCAGGTGCATCCTGGCTTGAGCTGGTCACAACATCACTGATGGTACAAGAAAACAGTGCTGGCAACTGCGTTTTGCTGAGAAAACACTGGAGACAGCACCTTTTGTTGTGGTGTTCTCGTTGCAGATTTCCTATTCATGTGCCATGTCTATTAAAAGAGGAAGTCCAGGAGAACAGATTGTTTCTTTGAGATACAGCCCTGGTGGAATAATTAAATGCAGTCCTTTATAATCAGCAAGAAATGTAAAGGTTTTCATTTAAGGGTAAGTTCAGCCAAAAGTGAAAATTATGTAATTAAATACTCACCCTTGAGCTGTTTCAATCCCTTGAGACCTTTGTTCATCTTTGGGATGCAAATTAAGATATTTTAGGTGAAATTTGACTCCCTTGTCCTCCATAGAGGTTCCCGACTCATTCAAAGTCCAAAAAGGTATCAAAAACATACTCAAAACAGACCATATGCCTTCAGTGGTTCAATCGGAACCTTATCAAGCTACGAGAATACATTTGTGTGTGCATTAAACAAAATAACTTTATTCAACAGTTTCCTTTTAGTGGTTTGGAGTAATTGATAACACAATTTTCATTTTTGGGGGAACTAACACTAATGCTACATTGCTTTTGTTTAAATTTGATTAATGATCTGTTGCTTAGGTTACATGCTTTTTGGGGAAAATGCTGGACCAGGGTTAACTTCCATGACTTTTTTGTTAAGCTGTGAATGCCTTGGAGCCTGGGATTCAGAATGGCGGCTCCTTGTTGGTCTCCAATACCCTAATACTTATATACCTCATTCCCAATGTGGTTGCAATGCCCATGTGTAACCCCCTTTGGTTTTACTTGCTCCATTTTAAGTGGGATTTGGACTGGTGTTTGTTTGCATGGGAGACTGCAGCCCCTGATGTAGGTTGCTGGTGCGGAGGTTTACTCACACAGCTCCTACTCACTGGACTGCTCTACACTCCCTCAAAAATCTCACTCTCATCTCAAAACCAATGTAAATCTTCCAGTTGTACACACCCCGCTTCAAGGAGGATTCATAGGAGTCTAAAACTCCTCTAAAAAGGATGTTTAAGACTCCGGGCTCTAGCATCAGTGCACCTCTTCAGGTCACTTGCAGAACTCCTACTAGTTGGCTTCTGTTACACTCAGCCCTCTTAATTTCTTGCTAAACTCACCCTGCCCTGAACAGAACTCAAAAAGGTGTCTCCAGCATAGAAGGTGGGTGGTGTCCTAATATGGACACTAAAGAGCCCAACTGTTAACATCATATTCTAACGTGTCTCTTGAGGTCAGGGGAGTGAGGTTTACTCAAATAGGTCCTAGCTGGTCTCTACCTTCCATGTAGCCAACGCCGTTGTAAGTATTTGTGCTTCTACATTCTGTCTGTGTTGCTCTGGAAATAATACTTAAAAAATGCTAGTATGCAGTGTGGTTTCTATGTTCCACTGTGTTGAGTTTTTTTTTTGCCTGTGTTATAGATTTAAACCTGAAATGTGGCTATTGTAGAAGTTGATCAAACTCCACTCAGTAAAATGAGGCTGGAACCCAACAACTTTAATCAAAATAACCACTAAAACAAAAGTATCAATCCCAAGCTCCTCCACAGGACTTAACAATTGTTAAAACACTTGCACCACAGGCCTTGCTCTGCTCTCATGGATCTCGGTCCCACCCATACTCATCACTGCTACTAATTACAGATCTTACAATCTGTTGTCGCGAAATGTAGTTTTATTTTTTTGAGAGGTGCGCGTCAGGGTGAGGTGAAGGATATGTGATGACGTACCTACCACCTACCACGATGCATTCCACGGTGCACTCAATGCATTCTGTCATCATTTACTCAACTTTCACTTGTCACAAGCCTGTTTGTGTTTCTTATTTCTGTTTTCCGGTGAATACAAAATAAGTTATTTTGGAAAATGTTGGATACCTCTAACCATTGACATCCATAGTATGGGTTTTTTCCTACTATGGAAGTCAGTGGTTACAGGTTTCTAACCTTACTCAAAATATTGTTTTTTGTGTTCAACAGAAAAAAAAGAAATGTTTGGAACCAATTGAGGGAGAGTAAATAGTGAGTAGATTTTCATTTTTGGTGAACTATCCATTTAAGTGGGATTGAAACTAGACTCCAGCATTGGAAAAAAGTGATCTAAAAAGGACAATAAATCTTTGGCTCGTAGCATCAGCTGCTAGTCCACCTCTTGAAGCTAGGGGAGTTAGATTTAATAGCACAGCTCCTACTAGCCCTCTCTTACACTAACCCCTACAAAATCTCACTCCCATCCAGGTCACTGAAATGTAATCCTTCTAGTATTACTCGTCACATTCTGAGCAAGATTCAAACAGACATCTCCAGCATGGGAGGTGAATGCGCCAAAGACCTCAGTCCTTAACATCATTTGGTAGTGCTCCTATTGAAGCCAGGGGAATAAGGTTAACTTGCACAACTTCTACAGGCAGTCCTTTATTAAACTCACCCCCTTAAACCTCACCACCCATCCATGATGGCATGGTTACTATTCTGCATCCCCTCACTTCTTTCTGAACAAGATTGAAACAGGCATCTTCAACATGAGAGGTGGGTGCACCACAGAACTCAACCCCAAGCTTCTGTTGCTAGCCTACCTTTTGAGGTTAGGAGAGTCAAGATTACTTGCACAGCTCCTACTAGCTTGCCATTGTTGCAATCACCAAACTAACTCTTACTCTGCTCTGGGTCAAGTTAAAAATGTAATACCTCCAGTTCTGTTCGTTACATTCTGAGTAGGGTTAAATATTGTTGTGGTAATAATAATAATGAATAATAACTCATTACATTTATATAGCACTTTTCTGGACACTCAAGGAGCTTTACAGATTTGGGGGAATCTCCTCATCCACCACAAGTGTGCAGCATTCACCTGGATGATGCGATGGCTCCAGACCGCAAACCACACTCCAGCTTATAGGTTGTAAGGAGACACCATAAAGGTCTGGGGATGGTTAGTAGGCCATGGTGGACAGAAGCCAGCAGGCAAATTTGGCAAGGATGCCGGCGACTCACCCCTACTCTTTTCATAGGACATTCTGGGGTTTGTAATGACCACAGAGAGTCGGGACCTCATTTTAACATCTCATCTGAAAGAGGGTGCTCACTGAACAGTATAGAGTCCCCATCACTATATTGGGGCATTAGAACCCACACAGACCGCAGGCCTCACTAATACCTCTTCCAGCAGCAACCTAGTTTTCCCATGGGGTTTCCCATCCAGGTACAAACAAGTTATTTTGTATAACTAGCACTTCTTGTGTGTATTGCCTCTTTTTGTTAAATTGCTGAATGCTTCCTCAATTGTATGTTGCTTTTGGACAAAAGTGTTTGCTAAATGACTAAATGTAAATTTAACTAGGATCAGACCTGCTTAACTTCAGTGTGAGAGCTAGCTGCCGGCTGGTACAGTAATTGTAATTTCTAAACTTTCAAAAAGTTTCTTCAAGTGTTAATGATGCCTCTTATTTTACCAAAATCCAAAACCATTGCTCTAAAAAAACGCATTACAAATTCCCCCAGTGTATTAACCTTCCAGGCTGGCCTACAAACTGACATTTAATGACTGAACAGCTCTGTACTGTTTTGCTTACATTGCAAAATCTGTTCGCCAAGGTGGTTACAGCGCGAGCTTCCTATTGGCTGAGGGGATATTGGGGATTTGGACTCAGCACAGCTCAATATTGTCCAATCCTATCCAGTTTAAGAGGAAAAACACACAGGGAGTATACAGAGAGATGAAGCAGATTAGCGCAAGTCAACATGTTCTCTTCCTCCGTCACTCCCCTTCATTTTCTCTCCTCTCACGCTCAGTTTTCTGAGCCAGTCTGTATAAATAGCAAGTGATCCATCTATTATGTCTGTGCATCTCCACTCTCCCTGGATCCTGTTTAGCTTCTCAGCTCTCCTTGAGAGCTCTGTTTCAAAAGCAACATTAAAGAGTTTTCTGGAAGCACAATGTTCAGTCTGACTTAATTTAGCGTTTCCAGGAACATTTCAAAAAGTGCATGCCTAAAAAAAATTACTAACTCAGTTCAGTTTGCGCCAGTTGGACCATTTGTTTAGGGCCATGATATAGGACTTGCTATTTATTTAACATGAATACATAAATATGTATTTCTTTTCTACATGACTTGTTGGACTTGATAAAAACTTAACAATTTAATAGTGGTTTTAAAAAATGATATAATAATTGGGCACAAGAAATTAACAGGTTTACAGTACACAATGGGCTTCAGTAACATAATCTTGAATGAGGTCCTTCAACAATTGAAGTGGATTTGCACATTTTAAATTAGCATATAGTGTCACATCAGAGGACGTGGTTTTCAGTGACAAAATGTTTTCAAAGGAATGTTTAACCATTTACTGCATTTTAAATGATTAGAATACTAATTATATTCATTTTTGTCGTGTGACAGTGAAAATGCTAAATCAGGTCAACAACCCACATATATACATGCATACATGCATACATAGTTAAATGACCAAACAAATTTGAAATGTAAATTAATTCTGACCGCAATATAACCGCCACACCAAATGGTTTCCTATTAAACATGGCAGGTTATCACTGCTTTGGTTTAATGATTTTTTTGCTATTTTCTAATGAGTGCTAATGTTAAACTAGCCTATGTGTCACCATTTATTATTAATCCTAGAGCACCGGATTGGACTTGAGTTAAAGAATGGCAAAATTATTCAAATTAAGCACGTGCAGCAGATTCAATTTGTCATGTTCTCCGAGATTCAAGTGAAGTAAGGATGTCCTTTGATAAGTCTTGTTCGCCATTCAGTTTTTTTTCCCATAAACCCTTCCCCTAATGACTCCATGCAGACGCAGAGAAACGTGAAGCCCTCTTAATTTGAAAAACGCAAAGCAGGCCCTTGGGTTCATCTGTTTCTGTGCTGGTGCTGCTCAAATTAGGTTAATTAGCTCTCACAGCCAGGAGAAACTACTAATGAGATCTAACCTACCAAACCTCTGGGTAAACACACACACACACACACACACGCACACGTACACACACACACACACACACACACACACACACACACACACGTACAAAAAAAATAATTCAAAAGCATTTTACTTTGCAAACAGTGAAAAAAAAAGCTTATAAGTTAGCAAGGTCCTTAATGAATTGTTTGTTTCCAATTCCTTTAGAACATAAAATGAGGATCAATTGACTGACCACAAATAGTTGGCTGATTTCAGCAAATAATGTTTTTTTTTTAATCTTGTGTTTTGGAATGTTAGCAATTTTGTATGGAACCTTTTTTCTGCCACAGAATGGATGATAGATAAAATCATGAGTTCACAGCATACATTTCTCTTAAATATTGGCTGGGTTTACAACAAGGAAGTGTATCTGAAATGTACAACAAAACATGGATATTTCAGATTTCCAAAAATGTAGACAGCACCCTCTAGTGGATTTATCATCTGAAACGTGCAAAGAAGTGTATCTGGAGTAACATATTTGACTTTTCGCTAAATTGTAGGCTGGTATTTCCAATGAGCCTGGCTTGAATATATTTATACAAGAACTGCATATAACCTATATGCAAAACCAATAAACACACAACAATAAGAAATAACTTATACTCTAAGCAATAGAATTCCAAGATCTAAACTCATCATTGAAAGAAATACTCTCAGGAAAATGGGCACAGTTCAGTTCAATTCAATTTACATTTATTTATATAGTGCTTTTCATGATACATATTTTCCTTTATATAAACATTATATAAATACATTATAACTCCAAGATATGAACTGACTATTGTAAGATTACAAAGCGTGCTTCTTTTATTTGAGCTTGTTTTACTTAATTGTTAAAACCCCATCATCTCTGACCAAAACAACTGCTTCTGTAATTGCACGCTGTTCTACATTATACATATATCACATAGATAATATATAAATTCACACATCAATGAAAACAATTCTGATTCATGAAATAAAAATATTATGAAATTATTATCTGAAATTATTTCTGGCGTAATTCTTGTTCTGCCTTTAACTGGTATTAAGCTGAATTTGACCAGTTCTTGGTTTCAAAAGCAATCAGTTCTTTTGATTCAATGCTTCTAAAAGTCAGTTTGTGCTGTTCAGTGTGTAAGGTGTCACACAGCACATTTAACTTCAGTGACAAGACTCGATCCGTAGTGTGTGTGCGTGAAGCCCGAAACACATGGACATGCATGTGCACTGTAGAAGGTAACAGATCTCATTTTTATGATTTCAGGCTCCGGTGGCCTTGTTTCGTTGTATGAAAAGGTGGACGGTGGCGCAGGAATGGTAATAAAAGTTAATAGTGTAATAAATTGTGTGCTGTAAAGGATTGGCAGCACCCCGGAGGCTGAGACAACGTGACGGATTGAACTTTGGGCAGCAGTGTGTGTGGAGCACGACGAAAAATGTGACCCCAAGTTTTAAACCGTCATTTTTTTCTTCATCACGTCGCTTTAAAATGTACATGCCATCATAAGCATTAGCATCATTACACACAATTTACACATTCATTAGTACATTAGAATCACAGTACTATATGATAATCATATGTTGTCATTTAAAATGTTCAGTTCTGACTCATCTGTAGCAGCAGAACTTGGATGTGCTGAGCTATTTTTCCTTGTCACTCGTTTTTCGCCTTCAGTCCAGATTTAAAATTCACTGTAATAGTAGTAGTAGTAGAGTAATAAAATAAAACCCATCCGTCTATATAAATGTACAGGTCTTAGAGGAGGAAAAAAAAGCAAGAATTATAAAAAAAATACTGAGAATTATGAGATCAAATGAAGAACATGCCTCTTGATACTTAATGGATTAGCTATACGACAATACTATGCAATATACTAGGCAAATCTTGTTTATTGGTTTTACATGGAATCATGAGAGTTGTCCCAACACAGCTGACTTAAATCAATCAGTTGACACTCGGGCAGAAATCATGTTCAAGGAGGAGGTAATGAAATTGTAATCATTGCCATTTAATAATGTATAATTGTCATTTTTCTACTTTAATTATATAACCAATGTTGATGTATTGTTCAATTTTAAAATTAAAATGAATAGGGACAAACTTTTCAACCCCATTAATCTAAATCTGTTTAATGTGGTTGAAATGGCAATAAAATATATCTCTTAGCGGTTTCACTTTAAGACCACAAGAGATTCTGAAGATCCAAACACAACCGAGTCTCAACTAAATGCGTTTAACTATAAAGCTGAATGCTGCCCTCTACCCGCTGAAGTGAGTCATTACAAATGATGTATACAATCGGTCCAAAACGTGCTCAGGAGGAACAGTAAATTACAATTATAATTCCAAATGGAAGTATTTGCTTTAAAGCATCTCCGAATTCTGGGCTATAAAAGAAAACATTTCCTTTGTCTAAAAATCAAAGATCTTCAACACTAATTCTTTTAGCATTGGTTGAAGACCCTTGTTCTAAATAATACTCAGTTAAAGGGAACTTTTTAGGCCACCACATTCCAAAATAGATTGTCAATTTTCTTTTTAAAGTAACATATCTTTCATGTATTTTTTTTTCCCACAAACATATTTCATTGAGACATCATTTGCAATATGTTATCCTTTAAGGCAGGGGTCACCAAACTCAGTCCTGGAGGGCCGGTGTCCTGCTGAGTTTAGCTCCAACTTGCCTCAACACACCTGCCTGGAAGTTTCTAGTATATCTAGTAAGAGCTTGATTATTTGGTTCAGGTGTGTTTGATTAGGGTTGGAGCTAAAATCTGCAGGACACCGGCCCTCCAGGACCGAGTTTGGTGACCCCTGCTTTAAGGGGACAGAGGTGATTTGGGGGCTTTTGGGATGATTACAAGTAGATACACAATATACATACAAGTCTTAATACCTGGGGTTCCCTTTAAAAACCTTTTGCTGATGTTTTTTTTCTTCTTCTCTTTATTTACCTCACTGATGATTCTAAACAGTACCAAATTAGGGTTTAATTTCAGAATCTTGTTTGGTGCTAAATACAACACCTTTTATAACATTCCATAAAAAAAACATGTTTTGAAAAAAGGACTATATAGGATTTTAAATATATATTTTATATATTCTTTATGAAAATGTGCATCAGTATATTATAATAAGAATATTTTAACAGTAATAGATTTATTATTAATATTTTTGATATTATATATATAATAATAATGTATTATTATTATTATTTGTCTAGTCTTACATTTTACAGGCTCTATTAAGGTAAAAAAAAACATACATATCCAACAGCATGTATCAGTTTATTATTATTATTATTATTATTATTATTATTATTGATGTGAAGGTAGTAAACATGACAGTGCTCCTACAACATTATCTGAACACATTAATAAATAAAAATGGACATTAACATGAATAAAAACCTAAAGTAAAAATAAAAGCTGGAAATGCATTTAATGAAGAGCAAGTTCCTGCAAAATGTCTTCACAGTCCTCTATGATGGCTTTGTCTATTGTTGTTACAGTGCTAATTTGTTTAGGTAAAAACAAGTATGTTTATGATGGACAAAAGTAGCAACATTTGACATTATATGGTAATACGGTTACTGTGTTTAAAAGAAAAGGTGAAGTCTTATCCAGTGAAGAAGACACGTTTCAGCTTTTAGGTAATGTATAAATCCCAATTTCCAAAAATGTATGACTGGTTTTATTAAGATTCATTTTAGCATGAAAAGAGATTGTCAGGACAATACGATTTTAAATAGATCTATTACTATTACATTTAAATGTCATATTTTTAAGTGTATTTTATTATACAAAATATTATTTATGCAGTATAAATGATTTATGACCTCTTATTTATTTTTGAGCACAGACCCTTTGAAACACATTTAAAACACATTTTGATTGAAATTAATTTCCCATTCCCTTTCAATGCTGTCATTCGTGACCACAAACAACACTATTTTACTTCAGGATAAGATAATCTTTTTCAGGACCATTTAAAATGTTTCATTCGTGTCCATTTTTTATGTATTGTATAAATGTATTCACATGGCGAACAATTACTTAATTTCACAAATAGGCTTCACCACAAACATTCATAAATCACAATTTATTTTAAAGATGCTGTATAGAATTTTTGACTGTACTAAAACATAACAATGGTATTCATTTGTTTACTGCATGTGAACTGTCAACGAAAATATGTGGCCCATTTTCTAAAGAACTCTTTTTCGGTTTAGACTACGGAAAGCACCTTTTTCTTTTAGGGAAGATCCAAACAGCCCTAATCCTTATGCTAAAGTTTAACTGAAGAAGCTGTACATGAGCAGGATGTGAATTCTGAATTATTTTCTTACATATATTATAATCTATTATTTTACAACTTCCTTTGTTTTTACAGGAATAATATTGTGAAACATATGTATACAGTGCATTTATGGTCTGCTCTCCAAATCACGTTACAAATTTAATGATTAACAGCAGTGCATTTAAGTATCCTTTTTTTAATGCCTTATGGTTGAAGTGCAGTAAAATAAGCTGTTGACTTTTTGTAAAGCTCATTGATGTGTTTAAAGTTTAAAAAAAAATTTGCTGACTGTTAATTATATTTTTGTTCCTCATATACAGTACATTTTGGAATTTAATTTATATAAAAAAAAAATCCAAGTGTTTTTTTAATGGAGAGATTTTTTTCCAAACATTTTAAAACATAATAGTTTTAATAACTAATTTAGTTTGTATTTGCCATGATGACAGTACATAATATTTTTCAAATTTTACTTTGTGTAATTTAAAGGCTTTACTGGGTTATGTTAACTAGCCAAGTTAGGGTAATTTGGAAAAATCACCCGCTTCGAATGTTATCAGTCGACTGAATGGGCGTTATCAGTGGTTATCAGCTAATAGATATGGGCCAGTAGGGGCCTTCTGGTAGGCTCAGAAGGCTGTTATAATAATTCCTTACATTTATATAGCGCTTTTCTAGACACTCAAAGCGATTTACACATTGGGATACCCAATTACCACCACCAGTGTGCAGCATCCACCTGGATGACGCGACAGCAGCCATATTGCGCCAGACTGCACACCAGCTGATTGGTGGAGAGGAGACAGAGTGATAAAGCAAATTATGATATGGGGATGGTTAGGATGCCATGATGGACAAAGTTAAACCCCTACTCTTTTTCAAAGGACATCCTGGGATATTTAACGACCACAGAGAGTCAGGACCTCGGTTTAACATCTCATCCGAAAGACGGTGCTCACTGAGCAGTATAGAGTCCCCTTCACTATACTGGGGCATTAGGACCCACACAGACCACAGGTTGAGCACCCCCTGCTGGTCTCACTAACACCACTTCCGGCAGCAACCAAGCTTTCCCATGTGGTCTCCCATCCAGGTACTGACTGGGCGCAGCCCTGCTTAGCTTCAGTAGGCGACCATGTGAGAGTTGCAGAGAGCTAGCTGCCGGCCACATAATTAATCAGCTCTATTAATCAGCTCTATTAATCGGGAAGAGTTCAGATCCAGATCTGTTTTTACATTACTGTGACGGTTGGGTTTAGGGTTGGTGTAGACGTTAATAAAATACAATTAATGGGAAATAATAAAATTTAATAAATAATATAAATAATCAGCATAGGTTAATTCTGCATTTTGTTTTTACAATGAACACTGCGTGGCGGTATACACCATATATAGTTTCTCCAGTGGCTTACCGTGTACGTAGGCAGACTTGTGACGTGGTGTTGAGATGACAGCGATGACGGGGTTTGAGTCTGGTGAAGAACGGTTTCAGAAAGCATGTAAGACAATAGTCAAACAAGTAAATTATTTGTTTGTTTTTTTTATTGCTTTTTTAAAAACTGAGGAGGGCGGGTTAATCGGTGCTTTAAAAATTGAATAATATTCTACTAATATTGAATTTAAATGTTAAATTATTTTAGTGTAACCGGGGCCGGTCTTAACGGCTCGATTACCCCTCTGCGTTGTGTTGTGTTGTGTGAAGTAAAGACTGGAGTCTGTCTGCTGGTTCAGCTGTCTTATTTATTCAAATGCTGCACAAACAGAGAACATGCAGTTATGATTCTTCTCTTATAATTCCTCTTACGCCTGCTACTGCTCGCTCTGCTCAGTCCTCCGACAGACTCAAGCAAGCATAATCCAGTAAATATAACATTTTACATAATGAGAAAAGATAATAATTATTATAAAACAGTTATTCTAGTTAATATTTTAACTTTCCAGATGTGTTATATAAACTTCACTTAATATATATAAAGAATTACCAGTATTTTATCTAACACATGAAACATCAAACACATGAAACAGAAAATACCTGCACAAACAGAGAACATGCAGTTATGATTCTTCTTCTCTTATAATTCCTCTTACGCCTGCTACTGCTTAACATTCATACAAAAAAGAAACCAAAAATCAGGAATCAAGTCACATTTCACAGGCTAAATCTCATGCTAGCGTTAGCTAGATCATGCTAATATCGTACACTGCACTTCTTGTTAAAATTAGTTTGGCAGGTTAAAACGGATTGAAACACGGTATAAATAACTCAAACACACTCATATAACTCATGTACATGTTATGACAAAACTCATTTCACCTAAATTACAAATCTTTCTACTTTTCACACATTCTCCCACCGGACTGGAATGAACGCCTACCTCGCTCTGCTCAGTCCTCCGACAGACTGAAGCAAAGCGCGCGGTATGTCACTGACGTAACCGCGGCGACGAACGTCAATGACGTCATCGCGCCGACGCGTCAAAACCAAAAAATAAAACATTTTCTCTTTCGTTTTCCACATATTAATTAACAACAAAACAAAGATTTTGCGTGAATTTATAATGAAAAAAAATTAATTTAATACCTGTTACATTAGCATGCAAAATTTTATTAAATACTTGGTCACATTTTATTTCAATGTACAATTCACACTATTAACAAACAATTAACTGAGACATTTAGTTCAATAAATAAATAATTATCTGCTAAGTAAGGTAGTAGTTGGGTTGAGGCATTGACTAGGATTAGGGATGTAAAATAAGATCATACTTTATAGTGCTAATAAATAGTTAATAATAATAGGCAGTAAATGGCGTGAATTGTTACCTAAACTAAAGTGTTACGAAATATTTTATCTAACTCTTTTAATTCCTTTTTATTTAATAAAATGCATGCAATCATATAAATAACAGATGAACTTGAGTTGATCATTGATCTATCAGCAAAGCAGTTTATATTCATGTGCCTTTATATGTCCTGATATGGATCACGTTTCACTCGTGATCATCTCCAAAGCAAATATGTTCTTTGTTTCCTCATTAAAAGTGTTTCCTGAGTTAAACATCAATCCACAATGGCTATAAAGAGCTGCAGGGATTTGTGAATCTATAGACTGAAGGACTCCTCAACAGAAGATCAGTCATATTAATTTCTTTACAGTTCCAGTGCAGTTTGTGTCCTCTGGTAATTAACAGAGTAATTAGCCATCTTAAAAAAAAAAGTAGAAAGAGTAAAGTGTCCAAGCAGTTGGAATGCAAATCTTTAAGATGTCCTGCTGTGTAGTGTATCCGCTGCTGTTTCTCCTGTTCAGCTGTATCTGTATGTCTGAGGTCCAGCAGGAAGAGCACAGAAACAAGACTGAGAGCACTGAGCATTTGGATGTGGAGGAAAGCAGTGCTGCTTTAACTTCTGCTGAGTTTCAAGATGAGCAGTTCAGGAGAAAAGGTAACCCCCCTGACCATTTCACAGTATGTTATGGAGCCCTGCACCAGACATAGAAGTAAAAATTGTGCACATAACTGCTTAATTTGTTCCCTTGATTTACCTACTCATGCACATGATTTACTAATTTGTGCCCTTGTTCTTGTACGTCAACTACGATCAACTTTATGCTTTTTACCATGAAAAATCTAAATTCAACTCTCATAAATTGCACTTGGAACTATTGTTCCACTACTGATTTACCTGTGAAAGTGTTAAAATTGCCTTATATAAATTTACAAGGTAAATGTTTCAGTAGTGACAGTTTTAGGGAGAGGAAAAACATTGCTAAACTTTCTGAAAATGCAATATAAGAATTACAGTAACTACACCATTACTAGAACTAGAAAAAGAGTCTACTAGTCGATCCTACTAGAAAGTTGGATATTATACAATTTGCATGTATACACAATTTCTGAAACAAAACAAAACAATTTCCAAGACACCAAACAATGTTCATATACAAATATGCGTGTGTGCTCATGTGATTTCAAATTCATTGGCAATACTTTGCCCCACCTTTAGTCATATACATATAGCTAGCATGTTAGTTGGCATATACACACTCAGAAAATGACTTTTGCTGCTTGTTCAAATTACTTATTTAAAATGAGTTGAAACAATACAATTCTTGCGGGGGGGGGTTTTGTTGGGGGGGACAACTTAAAAGTTTTATGTTCAGTCCAGTTAAATTTGTAAAAACAATGAAGATATCTTAATCGATTTGTGTTAGGACAACATAAAGGAAGTGTGTGGAAACCAGCATTTTTTACAGTGCATATTTCAACAGATATAAACATCTGAATAAACTTTGAAAGGATATGAGTAAAGAGCATGGAGGTAAATGATTACAGAGGTTTTCATGACAAAATGTGATTTCTGATTCACACAGACTATAAAGTGGCATTTTCGGCCACTCTTGGACCCATAGGTAATTATGGACCCTTCAACACTGAGGTTACTCTGGTTTACAAAGACGTCTTTGTGAATGAAGGAAGAGCTTACAACCCAACCACTGGTATGTGCTCTTTTGAGCCTTTTTCAATATTTTCTACCGCAATCTAGAACTACATTATGAAAAAAAAAAAAGTATTTTTTTAACAAAATATGAAAAAACAATTGTTTATGGTTGCGCTGGTGATTACAGGAATCTTCACAGCACCTGTTAAAGGCATCTATTTCTTCATGTTCTCTGGACACAACCGCTCATCTAAAGCTATGGGTTTAAGACTCATGAGGAATGGACAACAGATGATAACTGTTTACAATCATCCTTCAGGGGACCGGTATGAAACAGCATCTAATTCGATCTCTTTGACTCTAGAACAAGGAGATCATGTCTATATGCGGCTCCGGCAAAATACATGGGTCTTTGATAATGAAAATGACCACACTTCGTTTAATGGACATTTGCTATTTTCTCTTTGACAGTCTTACTAAATTCATGGTTACGTTAAACACTTATCGACAAGTCTTAAAGGGCAGGTAGTAAAATGAATTAGAGAAAACTCCTGATTCGCTTCAGAGTAAAATAAACTCTTTTTAAGTTCTTGTGCATCTACTGTATGTCATTGTGACTTTAAAGTTTTAATATTTGTTTGTTAATTTTATCTTGATGTTGATATTTTTGTTCTTTTTGCTAAGTATGTGCAGATCCTCAGATTCCAGATGTTCAAACAGTTGGTATCTCAGCCAAATATTGTTTTATCCTAACAAACCTTACATCAATGGAAAGCTTAATTATTTAGTTTTCTAAATAAAGATTTATTTAAACGTTCTGATCTTGTAAATAACCTGTTTACTTGTCTGGCAATTTCTGTTTGTAAATAAATAAAAATATCCATGCCTTACCATTTTTTTTCCTGTTGGGATAACTGAAGCTATTTTAATAATGAGCCTTCCAATAATAGGACCTTCTGCAGAAGCCATTCCACTCCAATTCCATTCTATGGAAACTTACTAATTTAATGATTACTAATTTAATGATTAACTCGAGTACATTAACAGAGTATCCTTTTTTAGTGCTTGATGGTTGAAGGGAAGTAAAATAAGCTGTTGTCATTTTGTTTAATGCTCATTGCTGTGTTCAAAGTTCAAAATTAGCTGACTATTTTCTTTCCTCATGCACAGTAGAAGGCAAATTGTGGAATTTAAATTATAAAAAAAACAAAACAATGCTGTTTGTTTTTTTTAATGAGGAGATTTTTAAACAATTTTTAAACAAAACCTTTTTTAAACAATAGTTTTAATAACTAATTTCTTTTGTATTTGCCATAATGACAGTACATAATATTTTTCAACTTTTGCAAAATACTAGTATTTAGCTTTGTGTAATGGGGTATGTGCACACAAACTTAATTTCAGTCAGCTAGCCCCAGGACTTCCGGTTAATTGTCATCCCATACAAAATCGCTGCGTTTAAGATCTGATTTCTTTAAAAACAAAACAGCGATATTCACTGCCTGGGTGAGATACGATATAAAGTGGGTATCAGACCAAACAAGAAGCACTGCATTAAATTATATTTTTAAAACATGGAAATTAATTTTACCCCAGTATTTTCAATGGAGTTTTAGCGCTAGCCTGCTGCTAATGACGGTGCCTGCATTTTAAACGGTCTTTCGTCTCTTTTTACGCTTTAACAACCAAATGGATGCTCAAGTCTATTTAACTGATTATATTTGAATTACATTACAACATCGATGCTGTGAAAGGAACCTTATGTAATTGAAAATAGTCACATTAACCTTTCACCAGAAGTTCATCATTGGCTGAAAAACACTAGCTGTGCATATAGCCCATATAAAGGCTTAGCTAGGTTTTGTTACTAGGCAAGTTAGGGTAATTAGAAAAAAATGAAAATGCTTTTATTTCAGCAAACTAAAAGAAATCAGACATTCTCCAAAAAAAAACAAACCCAAAACATATTTTAGGAAATATATTTAAAAATTGAATAATATTCTACTAATATTGAATTTAAATGTTAAATTATTTCAACAAGCAAAATGTAATCTAAATATTTGGTCACACTTTATTTCAATGTACAATTCACACTATTAGCAAACCATTAACTAAGACATTTAGTTCAATAAACAAATTAGCTGCTTATTATTATTATTGCTGGGTTTAGGTATTGGGTAGGATTAGGGATGTAAAATAAGATAATGCTTTATAGTGCATTATAAATAAATAGTTAATAGCTTAATAATAGGCAGTGAATGGTGTGACTGTGAAAGTGTTACCAAATATTTTATCTAACTCTTTTGATTCCTTTTTATTTAATAAAATGCATGCAATAATATAAATAACAGATGAACTTGAGTTGATCATTGATCCATCAGCAAAACAGTTTATATTCATGTGCCTTTATATGTCCTGATATGGATCACGTTTCACTCGTGATCATCTCCAAAACAAATATGTTCTTTGTTTCCTCATTAAAAGTGTTTCCTGAGTTAAACATCAATCCATCATAGCTATATAAAGAGCTGCAGGGATTTGTGAATCTACAGGCTAAAGGGCTCCTCAACAATTTCTTCACAGTGACAGTGCAGATTTTTTTGTCCTCTTTTAATTAACAAATTAACAAGAGGACATTAACAATTAACAATTTCTTCACAGTGACAGTGCAGATTTTGTGTCCTCTTTTAATTAACAAAGCAAGAAGCCAGCTCAAAAAAAAAAGTAGAAACAGGAAAGTGTCCAAGCAGTTTGAATGCAAATCTTTAAGATGTCCTGCTGTGTAGTGTATCTGCTGCTGTTTCTCCTGTTCAGCTATGTCTGTATGTCTGAGGTCCAGCAGGAAGAGCACAGAAACAAGACTGAGAGCACTGAGCATTTAGATGTGGAGGAAAGCAGTGCTGCTTTAACTTCTGCTGAGTTTCAAGAAAACTTAGAGGGATCTACACTGAACTGAAGACTCTGAAGGCCAGATTGGAGGTCATTCATGAGCAGCTCAGGAGAACAGGAAATATATAAGGCTTATAGGATATATACTGTAAGAATTAACTGCATGTGTAAATTGGATATTATACAAGTTTTATGCATACACAATTTCTGGAAAAACAACATTTTAAGATTTTATATATATATATATAAACAACATTTTATATATATACATATGATGTCATATTCATTGCCAATTCTTTGGCCTTATACGGCAGGTAAACAACAGTTGATTTCAGAACAAGCTGTAATTCAGTTTATCATTAACTGTATAAACATCTGGATAACCAATGAAAGGATATGACTTTAGAGCACTGAGATTAATGATTATACAAAGGTTTTCATGATTGTTTTTTAACAAAATTTGATCTCTGAATCAAGTGGCATTTTCAGCCACTCTTGGACCCGTAGGTAACCTCGGACCCTTCAACACTGACATTACTGTGGTTTTCAGAAATGAACTGGTATGTGCTTATATATATATCACAGTTGAACTATATTATGAAAAAAATAAAAGTATGACTTTTTGAACGTGAAAAACATAATTGTTGATTATTGCATTTGTGATTACAGGTATCTTCACAGCACCTGTTAAAGGCATCTATTTCTTCACAGTCTGTGGACTTAATCAGCCATCTAAAGCTATGGTTTTATTCCTCATGAGAAATGGACAAAAAATGCTATCCGTTTACAAGTCTTCTATAGCTAAGCATTATGATTCAGGATCTAGATCAGTCTCTTTGAATCTAGAAAAAGGAGATCACGTCTACGTTCAGCTCAGGTCAAAAACATGGATATATGATGATGTAAATGTCCACAATATATTCAGCGGCCATTTACTTTTTTCTCCACCAATTACTGGGGCATATGTTTTACCAGCGGATGTCCTTCCAGCCACAACCCAGCACTGAGAGTACAATCCTCAGTGCTGAGAAACACCCACACACTAAGTCCAAATGCATACGGTATAAGTCAACTGGATAAAATAAATTGGCCAGTGTGGGAAACTGAAGCACCTGGAGGAAACCCAGGCGAACACGGGGAGAACATGCAAACTGATAGAAAGACTATTATTTTAGTGGTTTTCAAATATCTCAATCTGCAAGGCAAACACTGTAAAAATAGCTTTTTTTGCTTTGTGTTTTGGTCTTGTTTTTAGTCCAAGTGTCTAGGGGTTCTTGAATCAAGAGGCATTTTCTAGACAAGCCAAAAACATTGTCTTCAGAAATGTGTTTTCAGAAATAATGCCAAAATTAAGCAAGTTTTTCATTAAAACAAGCTAAATTATCTGCCAATGGGGTAAGTTAAACAATCTTAAAGCAAAAACAAGATTATTTTCATTTTCATCGGGACTTGAACCAGCAATCCTCTTGATTTGAAGCAAATGTGGCGCCCCCAAATCAATCTCAAAAATCAGTCGCAAAATAAAAAATATTGGTAATACTTTACAGCGACGGTACATGAATTACTGTGAATTCATGCATGGATTATGCATTAATATTTCATGAATTATCTGGAACTTTTTGTTTTTGGTTAACCACCCCTTTAAATGCTGTTCCTAGTGGGGATGTCTGCACAAGTGTAAAGTTTAAAGTATATAATTTGCTTTTCAAGGGACTGTTTTAAACACTTTCCAGGCTATCAGAATAAAGCACCCAAACAGAATCATTTTTCAACAGAAGCTGATCAATCAGATTTATCAATTCAATTCTCAAAGAATAGCATATAACAGTATATTTGTAGTCAAAGTTATTGGCTGATAATTTTTTATTTTTAATATTATCGGTAGCAGCCCAGTAAGAAAATTATTCATCCGTTATATTAAAGTAGATGAATTATGTATTGTTTTACACCAATTAAACTACTTGTGTGCTGCTCTCCATGAAGGTTTTAATTGGTGCCTTTACATAACCAATAATCCATTACAAGCTCCAAGAAAGACAATATGTTGAAAACGTGGTAGTTTTTCCATCATAATTACAAATTGTAAATTATTTTTCTGTATATTTCGTTCCTAATTCCTTGATTTCTAAAGTTATACTTTTTAAAATAAAATCAGTTGTCTACTGTAGTTGTGTGCCTTTTGTTTTGCATCCTAAAGTATCATATGTAGACCTCTATTATTTCCATTTGAATAGGAAAGAGACACTTTCACTCATTCTAAGGAAAGTCTTTATTGGTCAATGTACAGAAAGTGCTGCAGTGACCATCAAAGAAGATAAACAAAAAAAACTCTTTACAAAACAAAAGGAGAGAAACATATACAAAAGAATAGTCTTACATGATTTTACAGGGTTGATCTTTTTAAAAGTTTCTTTTTTTTTTGTTCTTGTTCTATAACACACATGGTAAAAAGGACTAGCGAAATATAGGTCTGGAAGGTGGACAGAGGGGGATGGGATGTCTCACAAAGCTGACATCACAAGCACGGTTTGGCTAATGGGATGAGAAATCCTAACCACTGGAACAGACATTACATGAAACCCAATGCACAGTCATAAATGCAGTGTTCGGGGGATTAAAAAAAAAAACTAGAACTGCTCTTAAATTATTTGAAGTGACAGTTCACCCCTAAATGAAAATTCTGTCATCATTTACTCACCCTTCATTTGTTCCAAACCTTAGTTTTGCATACGTTTCTTCTGTTAAACACAAAATAAGATATTATGAAGAAAGCTGGAAACCCATTTTTTCCATCCAACACTGTAAAAAATTCCTTCATGTTGTCTCAACACAAAACCGGTTAATATGTATGTATTGAACATAAAACAATTAAGCTGTCCCAAAAAAAACTCAAGATTTGTGTTGATTCAGCTCATTTTAAATAAAAATTTTTTTTTTGAGTGAAATATGCAAATTAAACTTGAAATATTGCATAAAACATTTGCAAATAAAGCACCATCTTCATGCAATGATTCAAAGAGAACAAAATTGTTACTTCTTGATAAACTAGCGGCAAGTATTAAAAAGAAAAATGGAATTTTCTGCAGTAGGAGAAGCCACAATCCGCTTGTTAAGTCGTGACGTATCGGTGACGTGTGGAATACTGTTTCCAGGTCCAAGCCGCTACTCATTTGAATTGAGAAAATATTAATTTATGACCACTTTTTAGTCATATCACACATTAAAGTGAATTTTATATAAAATCCTGGTGTATACATCAGTCTCTGGGCTTGCTGCATCACAAATACCAACATTTTAACAATTTATAAAAAATTATTCACTTTCTGGCCATCAGATATTAGGCATGGATATATATATATATATATATATATATATAGCGATCATGATTTTTAGCATTATTACATCGCTTTGTAAACGTTAGAGTTTGATATAGTGCTTGGACCCGGAAGCCGCTTCGCATGACGTAACACTTAACAAGTGGATAGCCTATAATAAATTAAAAAGACAAAATGCAATCAAGTGTTTCCATCGTAGTTTCTGCATATTTCTTTCTTATTGGATAAAAAAAAGTTTATCCTATTCAGTTGTGTGCATACGTTTTTTTTATGCACATTTATTTCTTTTTATTTTTTTGCACTTCTTGGCAATTCCATTAAAGGGGACCTATTATGCAAAAATCACTTTTATAAGGGGTTTAAACAGTTGTGTGGCAGCAGTGTGTGAATATATCCAGCCTCTATTGGTAAAAATTAATTAAACCTACTTTTTAGAATCACACTTGATAAAATCAGTCTACAGAACATTAGAACATTCTCCCACATTAGCACAAACAGCCCTGAGTGAGAAGCAGATGTCTGCCAATAGAGTTTTCACCAGCTTAAGAAAATGTCAGCGGTTAAGAGGATTATAAATGTGGAGTTTTAGGATGCACAAACGAACACTAGTTTTTCATACAGATAACGTTAGTGTTTGTAGCTCCGCCCTCTTTTGAAAAAAGAGCACAATCTCATTTCAATTTAAAGCGACAGTCACCAAAACGCCACAATTTGGATCAAAGCCTAAAAGAGACAGTTTCAAAAAGTTATAAAACATTATTTGTTATGTATTTTGAGCTGAAACTTCACATACACACTCTAGGGACATCAGAGACTTATCTTACATCTTTCAAAAAATGGTATAATAGGTCTTCTTTAAGCAATATTTACATATTGTATGCATATAAAATAAGTGGATGGAAACATGACTAGTCACTTTCAAAGTATTTTTTCAATGGCTAAAAAAACAAAACAAAACTAAATAGTAAAAATATTCTTTTCTTGCAACCAATCGAGAGTGAGTAAACGATGAATACATTTTCATATTTTGGGTGAACTATCCCTTAAAACCTCTCCCCTACAGGAAAACAAAACACATTTGTGACGCTCTCAAAACAAGCCTCAGTTTTCACACTGATTCTGCTTTTTCTATCCGTTCCTGTAATATTTAACTGTACACTGAAGGGAAGTTAGTAAAGACCTTCACAATACCAAAATAGCTCCAGGCAAAAATCGTCGAACAGTTTTCGTTCTGTTTAATAGTTTAAAAGTGCCCTCGTCTACAGAGGCTCAGACAAATCTATTAGGTGGAGAGCGGAAAAAGCATCCGCTGTTAAGGTGAGGAGGACGACATGAACCATAAAAAGAGAGATCAACACAGACAGAGAAAGAGGAGAAGGAGGAGAATCTTCCTCTTCGGCAAGCAAGTGTGGACACAAACAGGCTGTGTGAAGGATGCAGGAGGACGTGAGGAGTCTGAGTCACCATTCAACTACTCTACAGTTCCCTATTTACAGAAGACAGGCATATAAAAATGTACAGACACACTTCTTCCTATCTTACCACCGAAAACCCCAAAAGAAAGAAAGAAAGATAGTTCGTTTTTAAAAGTCATATTTCATTACTATATATATTTTGTTTAAAGAGGATCAACTCAATCAAAATCTCTCTGAGGATCTAAAATAAACTATTTGCTAGTTTTCAAAATGAAGAAAATATCATTATTATTATATACTTTCATTGCAAAAACAACTTTTGGGTATTTACTATTGCACATCAATGCAATATTAAATGTAACTCTGAAGACAACAAATGGTGAAGGCGTAGCCACACTGTCAAACATTACGGTTTAGTATTTCAGAAAGGGAGAAAGCAATTGTGATGTTAGACTATAATCGGATTAATCAACGCAAAACGCACAAAAGAACAGTAAACGTGAAACAAAAGCATCCCAGAGATGTTGATTTTTTTTTTTTTCTGTTTTGTCGAGTTGGACTTATCTTTCATTTTTGTGAGACTGCAATTTATACTGCAGAAGTACATGGGTCAAAGACGAGGAGTAACTGTGATGTTATATACAAGAAAGCATTCAGTCTATTGTAATGCTTCAAAATGATACAAAAAATCTAAATACAGGTAAAAAAAAAGTTCAGTGTAACAAACACATTATGACGTGAGCTTATTAAAATATATAAAAGTATAAGTGATCCTAATATGCTCAAATTCTATTCGATTTTAAAAATCGATATAAAAATCTGGGTAAAGCCTGTTGGTTTCAAGGATCTGTCAAATTATAAAGATTTAAAAATACAATGTGATCATTAAACATAATTAAATGTGTCTGATAATAATGTTTGGTATATAAACCATTGTTACACTGAATGACATTTTAATAGGTGTCTAATGTAACATTTTGTATGAGAGTAATTTTGCTAAGTTGTATGTTTTGATGCTTAAAACCCCTTTGTCTGTGACCCACATACAGGCTTTGCAACATTTGAACTGATGTGTGCGATTCCCAATATTGACCAGCAGATGGCGATACAGGATTGAATTTGTGGACGTCGGAAGAAGTCAAAATCAGGTTGATGTGCGACAAGTTTTCAGGCAATAAATTCTGGCTTCTGTTAATGTGAGAGGGCATTGAATGCAAGTGTATTATGTATATGTGTGCACAAGTCTATGTCTGCATGTGAATCTGTGTGAATGTGTTTGTGTGTGTTAAGAGAGAGACTGTGTTTGTGTTTTAATAGGATAACGTAGACGGGTCCCACTCCAGCTTTCCTTTGACTTTTCCCTTCTGAATGTTAGTCTCTTCATCTTCATCACTGTCCTCAGATTCAGCACTAGAGAGATCTCCTGCCAAATCATCATCCTCTTCGTCTTCATCCTCATCTTCCTCCGGCTCTTCCTCTCTCACCTCCTCTGCAATCTGAGTTCCTTCAATGCTCTATAATAAACACAATCGGTATGCATGAAACATTGAGAAAAAGGGGAGGGGATTAACATCTCATTAGCATTTAAAGAGACAAAAATTATTAGCCCTCCTGTAAAATTTTAATCCTTTCTTTCTTCTGGAGAAAGTCTTATGTCTTAAGTCTTACTTTTAGTTTGTCTGGAATAATAATAGTAATATTGTCTGAAAAAATAAAATAAATAAAAACTGCTAAGGTCAATATTATTAGCCCCCTTAAGAAACTATAATTCATTCATTCATTCATTTTCTTTTCGGCTTAGTCCCTTTATTAATCTGGGGTCGCCACAGCGGAATGAACCGCCAACTTATCCAGCATATGTTTTACGCAGCGGATGCTCTTCCAGCTGCAACCCATCACTGGGAAACACCCATACACTCTCATTCACATACATACACTACGGACAATTTAGCCTACCCAATTTACCTATAGCACATGTCTTTGGACTTGTGGGGAAAACCGGAGCACCTGGAGGAAACCCACGCGAACATGGGGAGAACATGCAAACTCCACACAGAAATGCCAACTGACCCAGCCGAAGCTCGAACCAGCGACATTCTTGCTGTGAGGTGACAGCGCTACCCACTGCGCCACCGCACCGCCCCAAGAAACTATAATTTTCAATTGATTTCAGAACAAACCATTGTTGTCCATTCATTCATTTTCTTTTCTGCTTAGTCCGTTTATTAATCTGGGGTCGCCACAGCGGAATGAACCGCCAACTTATCCAGCATATGTTTTACGCAGCGGATGCCCTTCCAGCTCCAACCCATCACTGGGAAACATCCATACACACTCATACACTACGGACAATTTAGCTTACCCAATTCACCTATAGCGCATGTCTTTGGACTTGTGGGGGAAACCGGAGCACCCGGAGAAAACCCACGCGAACACGGGCAGAACATGCAAACTCCACACAGAAACGCCGAGGCTCGAACCAGCGACCTTCTTGCTGTGAGGCGATTGTGCTACCCACTGCGCCACCGTGCAGCCCCTGTTGTCCATTAAGTTTAAACCTAAAACTTTAAGCCCAATTAAACTAACGTGCATAGTTAACCTAATTAATCTTGTTAAATACTTTAAATTACACTTTAAGCTGAATATTAGTATTTTGCAAAATAACTAGTAAAATATTATGTACTGTCATTATACCAAAGAAAAAAAATAGTTATTAGAAATTAGTTATTAAAACTATTAGATTTAAAATGTGTTGAAAAAAAAAAAATTTTTTTTAAACATCACTTGCAAAATATTGAAACAGAATAACAAATTATAATAATTCTGTCTTCAGCTGCACATGTACTCTGATGTTTTCTCTTTCACTCAAAAATGCCCATTTCTGGCATCATAAATGCTATATGGGTTATTTTGGGGGACAATTGTCAATCAATTATACAATCAATTGTATAAAAAGGAGTGTAATATGTACCATTTAAAATGGAAAAAAATACAAAAATGATAAATGTTGCTTTAAAAACTTATATACTAAAATATTTAAAACAGACACAATTTTGTTTCAAAAACTAAAAGCAAATTAAACAAAGCTAAACAAAACAAATAAATGACTAAATAGAATAAACTAATAGTGACTAAATGACTGGAGCTTTTACTTCTAGAACCACTGCTACACTCTAAAACACTTACATTATACTAAAAAAAAGGTTGCTTTTCTTTTTTTTTTTTTTTTGAAGCACATACTGACCTCCATGGGATTAACCGTGATGTTAAGATTTGAGTTGTCCCAGTCCATCTCTGGGTCTTTTCTTCCCTCTTCATCCTCTTTTGAGCTGTCTTGATGGGTGGTGTGGATACGGTAGATGCCCAAGACCACAATGACCACCAGGGCAGCTATGCACATTACAATTACCACTGTCGCTGCAGGAGGTGTACCTAACGACACAGGAAAAAAAAATAACATTTACACGTATATTATTTTATTTCATTTTGATTTGCAAAACTGCTAACCTGCAGCATGTTGAATTATATGTTCATTGTCAAATGGCATTAGTAAAAAAAAAAAGGTGGCCACACAAGTTGCTACAAATTATTTTCACTGCAAAAAACTGCACTTTATTTTTTCTCAAACAACACGTTGAGGTGCCCATACTGAGGTTCAGCAGCTCCTGTCAGGCCTAGAGTCACCCCTGGCCCGCTGTGGATCCAACACCTGTGGCCCATCTGCTGTCTCAAAGTCTCATCTAGCAGCAGAATATTTCATCAGATGCAATTATAATCATATTACTCAATTAACATTTTCTACTATTATCAATGTTGAAAAGTCATGGTGCATTATATTTAAAATAAGTTTTTTTTTTAATAATAATATATATTTTTCACCTTTATTGGTATAGGACAGTAGAGATTTTACAGACAAAGTGTGGGGAGCAGAGATAGGGGAAGGACCTGGAGCTGGGAATCAAATTCAGGCCGCCGTGAGCACCTCAGTGCTATGTGTCGACACAGTAACCACTAGGTTATTGGTGCCAACTTAAAATAAATGTTATTTTCTGCCAATTGTAATTTTCCTGAATTCCATTTTTTTTCTGGCCTCTGTGTTTAAATGGTTAAATTGCTTTTTAAGTAAAAAGCCATTTTATTATACAATTATTTGTTATACAAGCTAAAAATAAATGTAAATATAATCCAAATATAATACATTTAAATAGGCAAAAATAAAAATTAGTAGGTTAAAAGATTTTAATTTAAATGTTCAGAATTCAGATGATAAATTAAGAATAATATTCGAGTAATGTTTTCTGTGTATTACTGAGACAAGTTACTGAAGAATAGAAGAAGAATAGAATACAGTTTTTTATTTGTATTTCTTTCACAATAGTACATTTAAAGAAATAGTTCGCCCAAAAATAAAAATGACCTCATCATTTACTCTCTCGTATGTGATGTTAAACACTGAGCTTGTTTCTTCTGCAGAACACAAAATAATATATTTTGAAGAATTCTGGTTGCTGGCACCAATCGACTTCCATAATTGGAAAAAAAATTGCTATGGAAGTCAATGGGTTCCAATGGGAAGTCAAGTTTTCAAAATATTTTCTTTTGTGTCAAAGGGGGAAATAATTATGCCAGAAATATCAATTTTGGGTGAAACATCCCTTTAATTATCATTACTTTAAAAGTTGGATAAAATAACCCTATATGTTTACTGCAAAAAATATCCATTAATTAATGGGTTCCATATTTTGAGGCTCTCATAGTGTTTTCTGTTTATTTACAGTTGTAAATTGCATTATGGCAGTTTTATTTCTGCTCTGTTGGCTTTTGATGTTGAAAATTCAAGTTAAAATTCAAGTCAAATTGACTTTTATTGACATTTCATTAGTTTGAGACAAGATATTGTTTAAGAAAACTATTAAAAATACCAACAAGAGTCACTTTTCAAACTTTTCAATATCAAAAGCTTTTGGAGGAACGATCAAGATCGCATAATGCAATTCAAAAGCATAAATAAGTTAAAAACAAAAAGAAAACATGAATCACCAAATATGGAAAACTCTTTATTTACAATTTTTTTACAGTGTACTGGTATTAGTATAGACATACAATAACATTGAATAATTGACCTTTAGTGAATCTCTAGATATATGCATTACAATATTTATATACACATATACATTATAGTGGGAGAGAGAAGGTCTCTTTTAGTCACCCTGCTTTGCCCCTAACTGTGCTAAAATCATTATAATGCATAACCTGGAGCAGCTAACCTCATTCTTCTCTCTATTCCACAAAAAAAATGTTTATTCATAGGATTGTTATGACTCACTCAGCCACACAGAAATCAATACGACCCTGCATTACTGTCATTTAGTGCTTTTCTACAGGAAGGTGCTCGAGGTGAAGCTTATTTAGCCATGTTGACAGGGGAAGAGAGTTTGGCACGGTTCACTAAGAAAAGCGTGATTCACTGGGACCTTACAGTCAGCAAGAGCAGGACTAAGACCGCGAGGTCACACTGCCACCTGCTGTTTTTTCCATGTTTCTCGTAAAATAGCCTGTCATCGCTCTTTCTTCAGTCGTCAGATCTGGCTGCGCCCTTGGGGAGATGATCGTTCGCTGCTGTCCCTGGTGTGTGTATGCGTGAGCTGCTGGAGTAAGTGCAATTTTCCCAAGCCTCTTCAAACTAACAATTTATGCTCTCAAGAGCCTGTCACGCACTTCCACCAGTGTGCAGGGGTTTGTATGCTGGTGTGTGTCTTTTTTCCAAAAGCCGAATTCCCCTATGAATAGTTTTGCTGTCCTCCTTAAACCACTTGTTTATTGTTTAATGAGATGGTTTAACAAAGCAGCAACACATTTTTAATTAATGACTAAATAATGACTTTTAGATTTAACTAGCGGGGAATCTTTAGGGATTTGAAGATCTGATTCGAATCCGATCCTGGGAGTCACGATTTGATTCCAAAATGATTCTTTAGCTACTTTTATTTTCACCTATTTCTTTGGCTGTGCAAATGCATCTTTCCAATAGGGCTGCACAAAATCGGGAAAATCTAACTTTGCAATATTTTTTATTCTGTGATATATATTGCAATATGAATACAATTTCGCTAGATTAGTTGCATTACTATTTGCAAAAATGATCAATTATAATCCAGACTCAACATTGCGTATACTTGCGATGTGACTATTGTGAATTATCTATCACATTCCGATATCGATGCTGAAATGACATATTGTGCAGTCCTACTTTCCAACTTTGCATTTTAAACAGAATTTGAGTTTCTATGCTTTTGTTTATGATTGGGATTTATGTATGACAGTACTGCCATCTAAAACAAATGTTTTATTAACAAAGTTTTATTCAGCATGAACAAGCTCTGGAACTGGATGAACAACATTAGGATGAATCATGGCAGAGTTTACCTGAGATGTGGTCGGAGTTGACAGTGTGAACCACCAGTGGATGATGCACAGGTCTCATGAACTGGGATTGGACGGCCATGTGATTGACATGCTCAACGGCCTCTGAGCTGTGCACTACTCCAATCTGAGGGGCATGACAAACAGAAATTACTTGACAAAGTACTAAGGAATTAAAGAAAATGCTGCTTTAAAACTTTAAAAGTCAGAATTATTAGCCCTCCTGTTAAATTTAAATTCTTTTATATTTTTTCCCCAAGTTCTGTTTAATGGAGAGATTTTTTTTCAACATACTTCTAAACATAATAGTTTGTTCTGTAGCCAATAAAAAAAACAAACAAACAATTGTTTAAGGGGTCTAGTAATATTGACCTGAAAATGGTTACAAAATTTAAAACTGCTTTTATTCCAGCCAAAATAAAACAAACAAGACTTTCTGCAAATATATGAAAAAGAAAAAAAATTACAGGAGGGTTGTCCTATTGAACAACGCTCATTCTTGTCCTAGAACAATTTTGAAAAAACATTTTTGATTCACTTTGAACGTTGAGTACTGTATATAGCAAAATTAAGCTTTATTTATTTATTTTTTGTAAGCTTTAAAAAATATTAATAATAAAAAAAAATTACAAATGTTTTGGGGTCAGTCCCTAATGAAACCATGATATAGTCAAAAATTACTATGCTACCTGACAAAAGTCTTGTCGCCTATCCAAGTTTTAGGAAAAACAAATAATAACTTGACTTCTAGTTGATCATTTGGTATCAGAAGTGGCTTATATAAAAGGTCTCTAGATTATGCTTATTTTACCTAAATAAAATATAATCATTCCTTGATTTTTAATTATTTAATTAGGGAAGTAAAGTCTGACTTCACTTAGACAAAAGTCTTGTCACTTAACAGAAATAATGTACAGTATAAAATGTAGAAAAATTATTAACATTGTGTATGACTCCCATGAGCTTGGACAACTGCATCTATACATCTCTCCAATGACTCAAATAACTTATTAATAAAGTCATCTGGAATGGCAAAGAAAGTGTTCTTGCAGGACTTCATCAAGATTCTTTGGATTCATCTTCAATGCCTCCTCCTTCATCTTACCCCAGACATGCTCAATATTGTTTATGTCTGGTGACTGGGCTGGCCAATCCTGGAGCATCTTGACCTTCTCTGCTTTGGGATGCAGTTCAACAGATGATTCATCAGTAAAATCTACCTTCTGCCACCTTTCAAAATGATCAACTCGAAGTCAAGTTATTTTTTGCTCTTACAACTGGGATCGACGACAAACTTTTGTCAGGCAGTGTAAGCTTCATAAAAATCAGACTGAATCATGTTAATAATTTTAGATGTCATATTGATGATGCATCCTACAAAACAAACATGTCAAACAAAATGGCTAAAAAAAAACAATTAATGACAATATACAAGTCATGAGTTAAAGCAGAAACAAGTGAAGCAAAGCTATAGAACAAGTAACTGTAGATTAAGTCATAATCAACTATCTTTTAACGTACTGATATTAATAAATATACACATATCAGTAATTACAGTTTAAATTAAATAATAAATAATAATACCATTAAATATAATTAAAAATCTAAAACAATATACACATAAATAACTGAATAACATAATTAAATAATAAATAACATATTATTTATTTAAAATATAATTATTTAAACTGTATTTAAAAAAAAAAAAGATACCTTAAGCACTCATATCTATAGTTTGTAATCATAAATCAAAAGCCAAAAGTCAAGCATCGGGCTCTGCAGTGCACAGCTCACTTTTAAGTACCAAGAGTTCAAAAGTGCAAAAAAGACTACAGAAAAGCAGGAATTGGAGGAGGGGATAAAGTGAATGGATGATATAAAGAATAAGAAACCATGAAGGCAGTCTCTGACCTCCAAGTTGAACTCATTGCTTGTGTAGCGTCCATTCAGTTCAGAGCAACTGAGCCGGAACCTTCTCTCCGACAGACCGCCTGGCTTCCAGTTACAGTACCTCACCTGCCTGATGGCCTGTTCATAATGTGCCATGGAGTCCACACCTGAGACCAAAGAAAGACTAGCATAAGGCAGGCGGTCGCTCTATAATCCAACATTTATAATCCAACGAGTCTTGGTCCTCCTCTAATAAATGTAGTCAACACTTTGAAAACACTTTAGGAAATGTCAAGGTGATTTGAATTTGCTTGCAGAAAGCCAAATGTACAGTGTGATTGATAGAGGCAGGGAGCTGTTCAACAGTCTGAGCAGGATCTGGGTTGAAGAGTTTAGAGCACCATCGAAAGTGACTTTTAAAGATCAAAACTTTTTTTGAAAAGGATAAAAGCGTTTGAAGTCAAAACACCAGATATTTAAAGTGCTCAAACTTACTGTATCGCTGATAACAGATGGAAAGTGGTGCTACAACTATTTATTTCCCCCAAAAGAAATGGAACTGCCATCATTTACTGATTAATTCCTATTAAAAGTCTTATGATTTTTTTTTTCCTATTCTTCATTCTAGGTTGTCAAAATGATCAAATAAATAAATAAAAAAGTTGGAGTAAATAAAGCAGATATAGTATTACAAAAACTTTGAATTACCAGTTAATTTCGTTTTTTTTGTACTGAACAATATATATATCAGACACTTTAAAAAAATTCTATATCTAAAATATGTTTTTATGCTAATCTCAATAAAAGTCTGAAGGTGACATTCAGAAATGGAATAATTGACATTGGGAATTCAGATTTCCATCACAGTAATTAATTACATTTATAAATATAGATTTTTTTTTAAGTATTATTTTAAATTGCAGCCTTAGTTTCTTTCAAAAACGTTTAAAAAAAATGTCACAACCTTACATTTTTAAATGGCAATGTATGCTCTTCTGAAGCCATACTGTACAATGCTTTGAAATAGAAAATGTACCTTTTTATTCACTGAGATTTTGATTATTCTTGTTCTCTACCTCATTGAATTATTCATTCACATGACAAGCAATCATCTAAGGTGGTAGGTCATGTGGCGTTGGCATAACCTGTCATTTTTACATCTAAAGGCACCATATAAACAGATACTATCATTTGGCTTGACTACAAAATCAAATAGAGTTCATTTATGGTGCTCATATAGTACTTTTTATTCCACAGGAGCATGATCCCTCATTTACTATCATTACATGCAAAAGAGTGACCAGGATGTTCAACACTTTTTGTTACAAAGATAGAAGAAAGCAGGTTTGGACAACTACACCTACAAATTAACCATGTTTTTACCTAAACTAGCCATAGTATAATTTGTAGTACATATATATACACATAAATATACACACACATAAATATACACATATATATA
>CAIGQV010014432.1:14011591-14023360 GCA_903798115.1 Danio jaintianensis | reverse complement strand
ATATACACACATACACATAATCCCACCCTCAACCTAAAATGAGCCTATTCTACATAGATAACTCATGCTAAAATAACGCAAATGAACATACAAATGTTTAGCCTGAATCTGAGAATAATCTAGAAAAAGAGGCAGAATGAACAGAAGATTATTAAAAACATCCTGGCAGCAGATGGCTGTATCGTAGATCCAAGACATGTGTTGGACCATACCGTAGATGGAGATGCCAGAGGTAGAGTTGGTGGCGTCCAGATGTTTGCCCAGGAGAGAGCTGTGGTGGATCTCCAGACTCTCCCGCTCAGAGTCCAGCTCTTCTCCGATCACCAGCACATCACAATAATCCAGGTTATGCATCAGCTCCAGGACACCAGGCCTCCGGGCTACACACACACAAACACATGCACTCTTACACGGGCACAGACATGCAGCACCAAATATATGACTGCGCGCTCCATCCACAAACAACCATCGATTGTGTATGAATTTAATTTCGATGATTTATTGTTTCACTACCCCGGGCTCTGCATTCGATAAAAGAAGCCGGACACTTTTGTTGAACTTTAAATGAAAAAGGACGCTAATAAGAAAACAATTGACTTAGGGTCACTTTAATATCCAGCAGAAAGCATTTACAATCTTAGCATTAATAGACTAAACCATTATCCACCATTTTCCTACACCCCATGATGCTTCGGGGGGATTATAAGGGTAACTTCTGGTAAACAGTAAACAATCAGCTCTAATAAGAAATGCACAATGAAACAATATGCTCTAATAAAGAATGAAAGTAATGCAATATGATTTTTTTAATTATTATTTTAACTGGGTACAGTGAGATGCAATTATTCTACTCACCCTTCAACCATTGAAGATTAAAATAAAATTTGGTAACACTTGGTAACCACACACTATGAACTCATTCACTCATGGACTCAAATCAGAGCACATCACACCTGTCCTCAGGTCTTTACACTGGCTCCCAGTTACATTCAGAATAGATTTTAAAGTATTATTACTTGTCTATAAATCACTAAATGGCATAGGACCTCAATACATTACAGATATGCTCACTGAACACAAACCTAACAGATCACTCAGATCCTTAGGATCAATTAAATTAGAAACTCCAAGAGTTCAGTCAAAGCAGGATGAATCCACCTTCAGCTACTACGCCGCCGCTGCTGGATTCTTTGTTGTTTTTATTTTCTTATAGTTGTTTCTTTTATTCCTGTTTATGTAAAGCACTTTGAATTACCATTTTGTATGAAATGTGCTATACAAATAAACTTGCCTTGCCTTATAAAGGATTTACAAAGTGTAAATACTCCTCACTTTAGATTAGGTCAACAAACTGGATGAAGTTGAGTTAATAAAGCATTAATAACATACTAACTATTACTATATGCCTGAATAATAAGATATATAAATGTTAATTTAAATAGTTTGTTAATTTAATTACGCATTCTGAATGATCTTAAAAAAGCACCAACTATTCTTAAATAACTGGTTTGTAAATAATGCAATGCTTAATTTAATAATGAAAAATTAATCATTAACAAAGTATGAAAACACAAGAATTATGTTGAATTAAAGTTAAGAATTATGCAAGGGCTTATTAGTCAAGAATACAGCATTTGTAGTTTAACAAAAAAATAAATAACTATTTGCTAATGCTTAATATAAGTCATGGTGTGTAGTTATTATAAAGTGCTACCAAAGATTTCAGTCCAATCTCAATATACCATGAATAACACCAAGCGAGGCAGTATTAGAGACGTGTTGAATATCACTGTAGTGACGCATATCAAAAATAGTAATTGACTGAAAAAATATACATCATTTCCACAGATCACAAATAATGTATTTCAGAACCTGTTTTAGAAACTTTTTAGTAAACATTACTAATAGGGATCAGAAGTGAAAAGGGTGACAATTAAATTTTAAAGCATCTGTGGGAAAACTGACCTGAAAGAGAAAATGCAAAGAGATTCTAAGTGCATTCCAGTGAATTATTCATGGGATATGTGGTAAATTAAATCAGAAAAGCAGACCACAAATGTGCAGTATATGATTTTTTTTTTTTTCATATTGCTACAGCTGAGTACAGAGGCAAAAAGGAAAATAATCAGAAGGAAAAGAATGCAGCCGACTGAAGAGAGCGCTTGCCATTTATACTCTTGTTATAACATATCACAATAAAATATGTAAACAGTAAAACACAAAAGGCTGTGCTGTATTGCGAATAAGTCATGGCTAATGGCCATTGTTAGGGAGAATGCAGAAATGATCAGCTCTCATTATTTGTTTGCTTTATTTCAGTATAAAACAGATGCGGTAGCACTAGCACAAGTATCTACAATGTTTACCTGTTCTTGGAAAAGCTTTATAAATTTGTAGATGTTTTAATGAGACATTTGTATAATTAAAAATAAGGCATTTTTAGCTGAGCCCTCCATAGAACAAATAAAAAAAATCCAAAGAAATTATAAATCAACACATATTATACAGACACTTCATATTTTAATATTACTAGATGATTAGCTAAAGCATTTGATAGATTAAACTTTCAATAAAATGTTTATGGAGCTGTAAAAGCCATGTTATGCACTTTTGGCCATGTTTTTATGCAATGCCTTTACTTGGTTAGGATCAGCACGTGTTCCCTGCCCTTGGTTTTTTTTAAGCCTGTTTTCATATACAAAAATAGTTGTGATTTTTCTATATGTGTAAAAAAAAAAAAACGAAAACAAAACTGATGCAAAAGTCTGGTTTCTAACGAGAAGTGAATGTTTTCAAAGGTCACAAAAAAAGAAAAAATATATATATGTCCATTCTGTTATGCTACGTTTTTATTGTTTTTCTTTGTAAAACACATGCTTGATGGATGTGCATGACCATTATGCTCACGTGTTACATTTTTTGAAGTGCCTCGCACATGAGTACCAAGTTTTTTAAGACACCATCATGTGTTTTATCATGAATAAAACATAACTGTTGACCAATCAGCATCAAGGAATGGAACTAGCCAGTTATATGTTAGTATAAATCTCATTTAGTCTAACGGACAGATAGTGATAATTTGTAGTGCAACTGTATAATTTTAAATTGGCGGTTCACTCTGCTGTGGCGACCCCTGATAAATAGAGTTGCTGCTCGCTGCTGAGCCACTTAGGCTCCAATGAGGGGGAACTTAAGCTCCACCTCCTCCTTTTAATCTGTTAACTCACCCCACCCCTAACCCCAACCCCCAGTGACATCACTAGTAGAAGAAGTGCAGCAAGGAGGAGCTAGAGCTCAAGCTCCCCCTTGCTGGAGCTCAGCTCTGACCATGTGGCTCTACAGTGAGTACCACTTGAATAAATCAGGGACTAAACTGAAGAATACTGAGTGAGAGTTTCAACAATTTAAAAAGAACTTTTGCAGATCTCAAATAATTTTGTGGGTTACATTTTAAAATGTAGTGGGCTTTTAGGAAAATGGTGGACGAAACAACAATAAAAACACCTTTACCGAATTCAGTAAATATACATTTATAGGTTTACTTCGGTGTCAAAAAGTTAAACTATGGCACCTCTAAAATGGATGAATGCAAAAGAGTGAGATTATGTTAATATATGAGCTGTGAAAGTGAGTCATCTATCACCTATGCTGAGGGTGGCGTCGGTCTTGGTGACGGTACTAATGATGTGGATGTCCTTGAAAAGAGCCACTCCGACTGGGGCTCGAAGCTGAGCCGAGGGCCAAACCAGACGCTCCAAGCCAGCAATGGTGATCCGAGGCTCACTGGGTGGAAGAACCATCACCATCGCCTTGATGTCTGGAATGGAGATGCAAGTGTCTTCACCGAAACACCTACAAAGTGCAAAACAGAGAGGAAGAAAATAATAGATTTATTCAATGGAACAGTGGAGGCGTATAACTGAGGCTAATGAGCGACATGAAAGGGTATTTTAAAGGAGAGTTCTAACTCTGATAGGATTAGTCATGTTCAAAATGTTTTACAGCAAGAAAGTCGCTGGTTCCAGTCCCAGCTGGGCCAGTTGGCATTTCTGTGTGGAGTTTGCATGTTCTCCCCATGTTTGCGTGGGTTTTCCTCGGGTGCTCCGGTTTCCCCCACAGTCCAAAGACATGCGCTATAGGTGAAATGAATAAACTAAATTGGCCATAGTGTATGAGTACGTGTGTGAATGAGAGAGTGTATGGGTGTTTCCCAGTACTGAGTTGTGAATGGAAGGGCATTCGCTGTGTAAAACATATGCTGGAATAGTTGGCGGTTCATTCTGCTGTGGCGACCCCTGATAAATGAGGGACCAAGCCGAAGAAAAATGAATGAATGAAAGCAGATAATGAATAATATTAAGAGAAAAAACAAATCAATCAATGAAAATAGAAAAAAAGAGTTAAGTGAAATTGAATTATTTAATAAAATTATTGAATTATTTAATAAAACCCTAAAACAAAGAAAATGTGCTGTATATGGGTAATTTTAAGACATAGATGGAAAATGTAAGTTTTTGATTAAATGAAATGAAAGTTGCATCGTTTTTGTGTAATAAAAGGAAACAAACAACTCCAGAACGCATATACATCCTTTTGAGTAATGAATAAAAAGTTGACTTTTTAATTAAAATAAAAAATGCATAATGGTCATTGATTGTCCTAATATACAAAGATACAACCCAAAAGTGACTTGTCTAATTAACCTAAGGGCCTAGTTAACGTAGTTAAGCGTGCACTGTAAAAAATGATATAGTCATAACAACAAATGTTTTTATATTACTTTAATTCATTTTAATCAGTTAATCAGGTTTCAACTAAACATTTTAGTTTACAAAGTTTCAATATTTTTAGTCAGTTTGATTGATGTTGAGTTGAGATGACTAGAAAAGTTCATTTGATTCAACTAAAGAATTTTAGGCAGCAAGATTTTTTTTTTTTTTACAGTGTATGAATTGTTCTTAAAGCTTAATACTAGTGTCTTTCGAAATAACTAGTAAAACATTATGTACTGTCATCATGGCAAAGACTAATTAAATTAAATATTAGACAGAAGTTATTAAAACTATTATGCTAAAAAGGGGTGGAAAAATATTTTCTCCATTAAACAGCATTTGGTATTAGATAAGATATCATAGAATCAATTGAGTTATGGAAAAAAAAAACCCTCTTTATCTACATTAACAACCATCGGAAATGCTTGAACACTCTAGCTTCCCAAAATAAAGTCTGCATCTCACTTTTCCTAAGAACCTATTAAGATGCACTGGCACTCACAAACTTTTTTTTTTTCTTCAGCCGAGTGTTTGGACAGTTGATGACTGCACTGTCTAACCACCATTTCCAACTGTCACAGTCAACACGTCACACCTCACAGGTGAAATCGATCCCGGGACCAATTAACGATGCAGCAACATACAGTAGTTAGTCCTAAATCAGCGAGTCGACAGAAAAAAAAATTGAGCTCAGCTTGGCGCCACCAACTCCTGATGCCAGCTGAAGAAGTTGGTACATGGCAGTCTGAAGCAGTGTTGATTAAGAGCGAGGTGCTGAAGCGTGGACTGAAACAGACTCACACACAGACCTGCTGGGGAAATTGGAGTCCCTCCAGCTTCATTACAGCTCGTACGCGAGGAGAAACGGGGGGAAAAATAAAGTGTCTTAGGATTAACAGGCCTCCCTTTCTCTCGGTGTGCCCAGTAATTACTCTTTTTCAAGGGTGAGCCCTAAAGAGCACTCGTTGGTTTGGTAATTCATTTATACACTCGCCCACTAATTAAGTACTATCTGTTTGTTCAAGACGACAACAAGCTTTCTGGAGAGATGTTTAGCCGTGCTCGAGCGATGGTGCGCTGGTTCCCCAAGGTAATACGTTTCTTTCCCTCAAGTCGACATGGAGAATGGGCTTGAATGAGAAGGAAGGGGAGTGCACAATTCTGTGGAACCAGCTAAACAATTAGGTCTAATCACTGCCGTAAAAATGATGGCGGAAGGTTTGTGATGTGTAAAAGTGCCTCCCTTCGGTCGCCTTGCGCTAAAGGAAAACAGTCGGGAGCGTGTTTGCTCATTAAAAAGGCTTTGTGAAAAAGGACAACTATCTTGCTTTTATTTACAGGGCTGATTTAAAGATATTGGGAGCTGGTTTTAAACCGGACTCTGGCTATTACGAGAGCTGCGGCTCACTCCACTATCGACCAGAGAAGTCTGTTCTTATTTAGGCAGTCCTCTTCACAGACAAGTGCTGAAGCTTCTGTCTTCTTACTTTCTCTCTGCTGAGGTTTCATTTGGGTACGGATCCGTTGGGTGCGATTGGATCCAATAGGTTTCATTAGACTGCTGTCAGATGGCATGGCACTTTCAACCTTGACAATCAAATGAACATCGCTAAAGGAAAAAGGACAAACACATGCACACACAAAAACACTAAGTAATTAGAAATGGTTTAAAGGTTTGGGATTTGTGTTTCTGCATTTATTTTGTAAAATATTGCAAAATATTATAATATTAAAAGATTAGTAGTAAGACAATATGTATAATATGATTATAGTATAAGATTTATAAGATCTGTTTTCGGTTTCAATATATAGTTTTATTACTACAATTGCAGTAGTTACATTTTTGTTTGTGTCACATGATTATTCTAATATGCTGATTTGTGCACAAGAAGGAACTTAACAGTTAATGTGGAAACTGTGACTAATTTCTAATTACTAAAATTACTAACTGTGAATAATTTCAGTATTCTTTGGATCAAAGTAAAAAAAAAAAAACAAAAAAAAAAAACTGCAATTAGAAATAATAGAAAATAAAATGTTGACTTGGGTCACAAACAATAGCGTTTTCAATTGTAAACCTCATAAATCTTACATCAGGGAGAATATATTTGTATTGTAAAATGTTTGTTTATTTGTAAAATTTCTTTTGTAAGTATGAACTAAAACTTGTTTTGTAATATATTCTAACTTCCACAACATGCAAAACATTTTGCAGTTAAGAACTCATGAAGGGTTTATAAATGTGTAAATAAGTCAAAATAGTGTCATGAATTTCTCTGTCTCACACAAATGAAAATCTGCTGCATAAAAACTATACAGTAGTGTCAATAAACTGCAATGGGCAAATTCATGAGGTGAGACTAAAGAGACTAAAGAGATGTACTTGACAATTCTATCTTTTTATAGTCACATCTTGCGACATCATGTCTTGTTTTTGTTTTGTTAAGATGTCTTCAGTCTGTGTTGCATTTATATTTCAGTCAAAGCTCTCTGGAGTTCATTTGAAAGCTCATTTAGACTTTTCAGTGGTCTCGCGCCACTTGTTTGGTGTGCACCAGCGTTCAAATGGCAGCATTCCCACTTATTTAAATGAACTCCACTAACAGAGCAATCACACCAGAGTTTGTTTTAATCAAACCAAAACTGCCAAGTGTGAACACATGCTCAATGTGTTGACACATCAAACTGAACACTTACAAGTGGGACTTTGTAAAGAACATTGCTGTCCAATAGAGCCTGTATTTGGCAGTTGATTGACAGGGAGGAATCATTAAATATGTATTGTGGCGAGGGTAAAAATAAAAATATTTACAAGTTATCAAAAAAAGAGAGAAAGAAATACACATTTAAAAAAAGCATTTTATGGACTTATTACAGTGGAGTTTAAATCACAATTTAGATCACCCTGTTGTAAGCTGTTAGACAAAAATTTTAAACAAAACGATAGTTTGTCACAGAAAAAAAAAACACATCTCAGCAAGTAAACAAAACAAAACGATATATAGTTCGTCACAGAAAAAAAAAACACATCTCAGCATGTAAACAAAACAAAACAAAACGATAGTTTGTCACAGAAAAAAACCCTTGTCTCGGCAAGAAAATAAAACAAAAGCAAAGCAAAACAAATAGATAGTTTGTCACAGAAAAAAAAAACATCTCAGCAAGTAAACAAAACAAAAACAAAGCAAAGCGATATGTAGTTTGTCACAAAATAAACCCTTGTCTCAGCAAGTAAATAAAACAAAAACAAAGCAAAGCAAAGCAAATAGATAGTTTGTCACAGAAAAAAAAACATCTCAGCAAGTAAACAAAACAAAACAAAAACAAAGCAAAACAAAACAAACAGATAGTTTGTCACAGAAAAAAAAAAACACTTATCTCAGCAAGTAAACAACAAAAACAAAACACAGCAAAACAAAGCAAAGCAAAATGATATATAGTTTGTTACAGAAAAAAAAAACACTTATCTCAGCAAGTGAAATTTAATCCAGACAGTAACTCTCCAACACTGCCAATCTGGTATGGTGTGGATGAAATCTACTAAATAAATCTACACTTAATGTATTAGAGTGCTACTCAAAGGCTTGACATAAACGGAAGTCCATGGAGTGATCAATAAATGAGAGCCATCAAACCATCATCTTCTCCACTTATTGACCTAAAGTGCTCACTAAAAAGTCTCTGAACTTTTAACTGAGTGAGAGGATTGTGGCGATAAGAGGAGAGAGATACAGTCCAAGAAAAAGTGCAAGATATATAAGTCTCTGTATATTATTATAGCACTTTAAATGTCATTTTAACAGCAGGAAGTTCTGCTCTGTTGTGAAATAATAGAATGGTGGTATTCTATAATTTACTGCATAATATTGTGTTAAAGTGATAGTGGACGAAAGAAAGGAAGGAAGGAAGGAAGGAAATAAAAGAAAGAAACAAAGAAAGAAACAAAGAAAGAAACAAAGAAAGAAAGAAACAAACAAACAAACAAACAAACAAACAAACAAACAAACAAAAGCAACTCCCACTGTCAAGTCAAGTTTCATCACTCTTCCGTGGAACACAAAGTTAGATGTTTAGTCGTAATGGTCCAGCTGCTCTTAAGCACCATTTTTAAAGTTGACACTGTTAAATCTACACATTTGATTTGTTATATTGTTTTTGTAACTATTTCCGGATTTATTAACAGTCTGAAGACATAGCCGATAAACAATAGACAACATACACAATATAGACAATAAACATAGCCGCTCAATGCCAGAGCAATAATACCGAACCCCTTTGATGACTAATTTTTGGCTAAGGTATTTTAGAATGACCAAAACATTTGCAATATTTTACAATGTCTTCTGGTTTGTCCATTAATGCAGTCCCATTGCACCCATTTTTGTTAACACACCATTTGTTAAAACAAAATCAAGACTTTTTTGATGCGCATGCTGAAATTTATTCGGTTTATGTGTTTCCATCTTACTTTATGCAAATTTTTTCATATTGAATAACAAGTTTAACTTACTCAGTTGTGCGCATTTTATGCAGTTACGTGAGAGCATTAGTGTTAATGACTATCACCTGTGTGCACCACCTGTCTCAAGTCTCACGATGGAGCTCTGAAAACCTAAAAGGAGGATAGACCGTAGTGTAAGACAAGAGAGGACCATACCTGGACACTTTATGTTTGCTTTCAATTCAGCATTAGTAGCCGCGAGGGACTGTTGCCACCCATTTGTTTTATGTTTATTTATTTAATAAAATATATATTTTTTAATTCGGTTCTCTGCCTCCTTCTACCCGATTGTTAGGGAGTCATCAAACCTCATTACATGAGCATTTTCCAAATTTATGCGCATTTTGGCATTTCTATTAAGAATTAGAAACATGGCTAATGACAGAATATAATTTTACTATAATAACTTTTAAGTCAAGTTTTGTGGTGTTGTATTGTCTTCCTCAGGCCTGTTTTGTGTCAAGCTGTTCGATGGTCTCTTTAATTGTGTTGTGTTGTGCTGTACTGCGGAGACTGGCTCTCTGACACAGCAGATTCTCTTTTATCATTGGTCTTTCATGTGCTCATCAGCTCTTCTCACTGCAGTCATCACCACCAGCAGGCCTGTCCATTATCCAGACACGCAAGACCACTGCCAGAACACTACACGAACACTCCCGGGCTGGAAATAACAGCTTCAGCACATCATCTCTGTAGTTCAAACAGTACGTGGCACTTGCTATAGCAAGGTCATGGGTTCAGTTTAGTAGCAACTGCATGTCCTGATGAAATGCATGCTGTAAATGTAATGCTTTAGATAAAACTGTCTGCTGAATGCATAATGGTAAGTGGTTGTAAACTGGTTTAAAATGGTCTGTCTGGTCTCCCAGCTGGTGATCAGCTGACTTGGGTACTTTTAAACACCGAAAGCCTCACTGTGACTTCAAATCAAACCAGTTTATATAGTTTTTTGCACTTTGATAAAAACATAAATAAAGAAAACCTTAAAGCCTTAAAATGGTTGAATTTTTTTTTTAACTGCTTTTATTTAGCCAAATTAAAAAACAAATAAGTCTTTCTCCAGAAAAAGAAAATATTATAGAAAAACTCCTTGCTTTGTAATAATTAATGAAATGCTAAAGCAGTAAAACTAAGTGTAAAAGGACAGGGAACAGCAATGTTGACATAAGTCACTTACACTTGAAACCATTTTAATTTTAAATTCTATGCAATGACATTTTCCAAAGTACTTTTGATTGTTGTATTGTGTTGACCACAATTGTCTGTATTAATGCATTCAATAGAGAGGAATATCCAAATTAAAAGTCCCAGATCATTAAAATTTTCTATTCAGTGGATGTGTTGCCAGATTAGGAATATTCAGGGTGGAAAGAGTATCCTTTTAGGATAAATCTTGTGATTGGGGAATTTACACATCTGTTATCCCTAATGATGAAAGATTGTGGAGGCTTGACACTAACAATGGATAAATTACCAGTAGGCCAACATCACAGATGAGAATGTTTTATTAATTGATTAATGTCTAATTCCCGATCTTGAAAACTATAACCCTAGTTTACGGTTTTTAATGAATTCTTTTAGCAGTTTAACACTTTTGACTCTCTTCTTTTCTACTCAGAGTTGCCTGGGTACATTTCTTTGGGATATTTGGGAGTGTGAGCTAAAGGCAGATCCAGATTGCATGCAGGTACTCAAGAGTGATGCTGTGTAAGACAGATGTTACTGCTAACCAATGCAACCCTGCAGGCTTATCCCTCAGCTATGTAGTATTGATCAGAGAAAGCCTTCTGTTACTGTATATCCTTCACTCATAAATGTCTAGCTTTGCTTTTATTAACACCACTTGCTTGTGAGATTAAAGAAAATAAAACAATGATTTACAGCACTCAACACTTTAAACAAACCCCCTAAGAAGCAAGCTAATTACACTTAATCATTCACTCGAATATTTACTGTTATACAGTACTTGGTATTCATCCTGTAGACAGATTTCACAGCAGTGTAATTAATCAATTACAGTCTTTATGGGCTGATGTATGATAGGATTTTTTTTTGTTTGTGACATTTAGTGTGGTACTCAACAGACTGTTAAGTGAAATTTGCACAAACTGAGAGTGTGAAACTGCCAAAGGTTGATATTAGTAAATCTACAGGCAGAAATGTATCCATTTAATGTGTTATCTATCTATCTATATGTGTTATCTATCTATCTATCTATCTATCTATCTATCTATCTATATGTGTTATCTATCTATCTATCTATCTATATGTGTTATCTATCTATCTATCTATATGTGTTATCTATCTATCTATCTATATGTGTTATCTATCTATCTATCTATATGTGTTATCTATCTATCTATCTATATGTGTTATCTATCTATCTATATGTGTTATCTATCTATCTATATGTGTTATCTATCTATCTATATGAGTTATCTATATGTGTTGTCTGTCTGTCTGTCTGTCTGTCTGTCTGTCTGTCTGTCTGTCTGT
>CAIGQV010014432.1:13983065-13998177 GCA_903798115.1 Danio jaintianensis | reverse complement strand
TGAGTGAGTGAGTGAGTGAGTGAGTGAGTGAGTGAGTGAGTGAGTGAATGAATGAATGTCAGCGAGCAGCAGTTCTGTAGGCGAAAATGTCTTGTTAATGCCAGAGGTCAGAGCAATTTTGGCTCACCAACATTCGTCAACAGAAGATTGGAGAAAGGATCCTGGCCTTGTCTTGGTTTTGCTTCAGCATGCGGCCGGTCAGACTTTGGCATAAACAATTTGAAAGCATAGATTCATTCTGCCTTGTATCAGTGCTTCAGACTGGTGGTGGTGGTTTAATGGTGCAAGATAAATTATATTGCTGCGCTATTTGGAACCTTTGAGTAAAAGTTTGCTAAATGAATAAATGTAATATTCCATATCACTTGAATTATCACAATATAATATCAAACTCTTTGTTTGCACGTACAGTACAAACAGCCTGCTGACTGTTTTAACTAAAGATTTTGGGAGGTAATTGGGACTGAAGTCCTGCTGTTTTCTTAAAAGAGAGCAGAAATGATTTGTTGCCAACCCATTAAACATAAAGACTCTTCTAAAAGTTTCCAGAAATGAAAATGCAAAAATAAGCTCATGCAATTTAGCAAGCCAAAGCAATGTCCAGTGTCAGTGAGGCATGAAAACAGCAGCATTAGCTTTGCTTAATTAAACAGCTCATGCAACGTCTAAAAACCGGGCTTCTGTTCAGACTATGAAAAACGAATAGCCTGCAGTGTGTAAACATGTGGACAACACTTGAAGCTTGTTAATTGCAACACAATTGCATGCAAAAAGCCTCGAGCAAAATATCTTGATTGCAAATATGCAAAACGGTTCATCAAATTAAGGAGACATGCACTTAAACTTGAATTAAGCAGTTGATGTAGGCCTGGATTTATACTTTCTGCATCTCTATACATGCATAAACTACGGATGAGGAAAAAGATACATGGGTTTTGTTCCGATTGGCCTGTTTTTCACTGGGATTTTACACTCATGGGATTTACATGAGAATGAGGAAACAATGGTGTTTGAGGCTCACGGTATGTCATTTCCATGTACTGAAATCTTATGCCTAGGTATATTTAGATTTTCATTTTATGGCACCTTTTAGTTGAAGCACAACATAATGGATAAATATCAGGACTCTCAAAACTAATGTTTTGACATTAACCTTGCAAAAAAAGGAATTTAAAAATAAATGGAGACGTGTGTACAGCGCTGTTTTTTTAATAGGTTTAATAAAATAAAATTAACCTTCAGTTAAAATATTAACCAAAGAGAGTATTTTTATGTTGGTGAAAGCAAATATTTTTTCATGAGAAGTGATTATTTATTGACCTTTTAAATCTCAAAGCGTTCATATATTAAACTATTTTCATTGTGTGAAGTATTCAATTAAATTTTTTTTCATCTAAACAAAATTCAATTTCTTCAGTAAACAAAATTCAATCAATTCAGTGTATTCATTCATTCTATCTATCTATCTATCTATCTATCTATCTATCTAAAAACAAAACATATACACTAACAAATGCTGGGTTGTCATAACTTGGTGTATAATGTAATGACAAAATTCAACAGAACCAATATTTTTTATGTGGCTTTACTTGTTTTAATAAGTTAATCCGGTTTCGACTACATTTTTTAGGTTATATAAAGTTTAACAATGTAAGTTAGGACGACTAGAAAAGTTAATTTGATTCAACTAAAAAATTTAAGGCAGCAAATATTATTTTTTACAGTGAATGTTGGGTCAAATATGGACTAACCAAAACATTGGCTTAAACGTGTAAATGAAATTTATTTAAAAACAATTAACCCAACATTGGGTTGTGTATATTTGATCTAAGATTGGGTTTATGACAACCCAGCATTTTTTAGAGTGTAGATTTGATGCTGTAAATGGGATAAACATGTTTTTATATTTTTTTATTTGCAAAAATAAATATTAATACATTTGACCTCATATTACGTTCTATTAATAATTCATTCTAGCAACATTCAGATAATTCAAATGATAAACAATACAATAAATAGCTAACTCGGTCAGCAGTTTTACAGTAAAAGCATGGCATTCATTCATATTTTACTAGTCTCTGTATGTGTAGAATACTAAAGTTAAAAAAGGAAACAAAACAATCATCTAAAATTAATTAACATCACTAACTTACCAACTGCTGGCCAGCTAGTCAATTGTGTGACCTATCTCTATTCTAGCTATTGACGTTCCACTTACATGTCAACCTCTCCTCATTACATGTCCGAAATGAACAGTGTACATGCTTTCCTGCTAATGAAACCCACATATGAAGCATTAATCTTGGCCTGACAGCGGATGATTTTGGCTGTTTCAGCACAAAGGCACATGCCGCCATGGATTAAAACACGCTTACATTTGGCCTCCTTCTCCGCCCCCATCCCTCGTTCGCTCTTCGCACATTTTATTTTTCTTTTTTATGCTTTTTTCTTTTTTAATCTGTTCCCCTGTCAACAAACTGCATCCACGACCTTCAGAGCAAACAAATAAATGAGAGTGTGACAATAAGCGAGAGCTGAAACACAAATCACACCTAGAACTATACGTCTCTTTCTACATGCACAAGCATCGTGTCATGTTGGCAGCGGAGGAGAAATGCCTTGCAGGCTGCGGCGGTACAGGCCTGTTCCTCATTCAACATTAATGCATTGTGTTTGCAGGCTTGTGCCGCTGCCTCAAATAAGGTCTGGTCTCTAACTAGCATTGGGTAGTATTTACAGTACATATACTGTATCTTACACAGATAAGCAAAAACATTATGACCAGTCACAGGTGATTAAATGTCCAATTTAACTCCAGATCACCCTGCAAGATTTATATATTCCCTATTAACACTGGAAGTACCAGAATTCTACAACTACCACAATTACCATAGGAGTCATTCTGACCATTTTCATATAAGACGCCATATTTATTCATTCTCCTTCGGCTTAGTCCCTTATTTTTCAGGGGTCGCCACAGTGGAATGAACCGCCAACTATTCCAGCATATGTTTTACACAGCGGATGCCCTTCCAGCCACAACCCAGTACTTGGAAACCCCCATACACTCTCGCATTCACACATGCACTCATACACTATGGCCAATTTTGTTTACCCATTCACTTATAGTGCATGTCTTTGGACTGTGAGGGAAACTGAAGCACCTGTAAACTCGGGGAGAACATGCAAACTCCACAGAGAAATGCCAACTGGCCCAGCCGGGACTTGAACCAGCAACCTTCTTGCTGTAAGTGCGCCACCATGATGCCAAGATGCCATATTATCATGTCATATTTACATTCGAACCTTCTATTAGGACATTAAAATTAAGCTTTGAATGTCTATTGTCATATTTAATTAAGTCATCACCCTAAAAAATATGATATTTTTGGTAATACAACCTATAAATGTGTAGTTAGGCTACTAGTCTACCCATGAATGTCCGCGACTCACTTTCACAATCAGGGAAAAAGGCTTTTTTGGGGCACTGAATATGCTGTTTTGGAAGACATATCTGAAGTAGAGTTCTGTTTTTGCATTCAGAAAGTTATATGTATGTTAGCATGAAGTTGCTAGGCAACAGATATTCATATTCAAAGTCATGGGGAAAAGTAGCAGACACTGAAATGCATGCCTCTATTTTGACCTCTATAGTAATTAAAGGTGGCAATAATCATAGCTCTTTTGTGTTTTGTAATTTTAATAAAATAACAATATTAGAAAGAATATACACATATTTAGAAAAAGTTAAGGTATTATATATATATATATATATATATGTGGGTTTTATTCTAACAAAGCTGCAAAAATTAAAAACTGTCAAAACAATCGGCTTGGTAGTTCTAGTGTTAATTCCAATATTCCCAATAATTCCCATATATTTTGAAAGTTTCCAGCTTTGAAAATGTATGGATATTTGCAACCCTAGCGATGAAAGATATCCTGTGTGGTTTGATCAAACACAAGGCATACTAGATTCACTATATCTGACTGACTGTTTATGAGAAGTACAGTATGTGCCACACAGTGCATTGTACATTGCTGTGAATGGGGCTGTGTAGCATCAGACAATGTCTATGATATCCATAGTTGGGTATGTGTTAATCAGAATTAGACCTTGGAACAGGGGAAAAAGGTCCCGTGGTCCAATAACTCCTATTTTCTTACATCATATGGTGTACATGTGCACCATTTACCTAGGAAATTGATGGTACGGTAGCAGGATGCACCGTTGAAGGATGACAAGGAGTGCAATGCTCTTATATGTACTGCTGGGAAAGCCTGGGTCTGACCATTTGACACACACAGACACACTAAAACTACCTCGCTAAACATTATTGCTGATCAGATATCCCTTCAGGACCATGGTGTTCTCTGAAGGAAGTGGTGTTTTAGCAGGATAATGCACCCTGCCACACATTGTTCAGGACTGGTCAGAACATGATGAAGAGTTCAAGGTGTTGTCCTGGCCTCCAAATTCCCCAGATCCCTTTCCAATTGAGCATCTATGGCAGGGGTGGGCAACTCCTGTCCTTCAGAGTCTGATCAAACACACCTGCCTAAAAAAAGACACAAGCTGTGTCCGAAATGGCTCACTTGTTCACTCATTCACTAATCCCTGTATGGTAGTTGAGTGGACTATATCAGGAAAGAGGGAATGAAAATGAGTAAGCAGATTCGGAGAGTGATGCAAATAGCGTGAGCCACTCAACAGTCTGTCGTGGACAATTTTGTCATGAACATTACACCGACTATCCAGAAAATGTCCTTTTTCTCTTTATGAATTGAATGTCACTGTTCGTTTGTCACATTTATTGTATTGTTTAATAACAGAGAGAACAAAAACAGCTGCTTGTTATTTACTTTTGAATTATATCTTTAAAAAAATGCTATGTTTACATTGATTTGTTCGTAAAATATGCAAATATATAATACAGTGCATTGATATAATATAAAATGTAAATGAATTGAAGTAATTTAAGAAATAATCAAAAACAAGTACCTACACAGGTGTATGAACATACATTATTTATCATGCTTGGGAGACTCCTACACTGTAAAAAGCTTTTACTTTACTGAATTTACTAAAAATATTTTGAAAACTATTTATATTTTGAAAAGTGAGTAAATATATTGCTTTTAAAGTGATTAGTTGATTAGTTGAAAATTAATCAAATAAATTAAATGTGCATAATTATAAAACAATAAGTCAATGTAACACTTCTTTGTTACAATGGGTTTACTCTCTTTAAGTCTAAGTTTATGTAAACTTGTCTCTTTAAAAGCACCAGGTTTACTCATGGTTTTTTTTTTTGTTTTTTTTACAGTAAAGTAATAAATAACTTTTTATAGTGTAGTAATCCGGGCTTAAACTATTAATGAATGTTGATGCCTTCAGTGTTCACGTTAGTCATGTTTCTTATTCTTTTGCTCTTTCACCACATTGCAGTGGCTGCAGCCACATTGTATGTAAAGAGTAGCGAACAAATAGGAAATAGAGAACGAAGTTGTTCACTAAGAATTCAGACTTCACTTCAAAATGGTGGATATCCAATATAGTGCACTATACAGTAAATGGGGAGTGATTTTGGACATTTTTTCAGGTGTGTTTGATTAGGGATGGTGGTGAACTCTTCAGGACAGTAAACCTTCCTTCCCCTGCTGGACCTAAATATTTGATTTACAGAGGCTCCATCTCACAACTTAGAAGACTTGACGGATCTTCTGCTAATGTTTTGATGCTAGATAACACAGAACACCTTCAGTGGTCATGTGGAGTACATGGTGTATAATCTGATATACTCAAGAAGTAAAAAATACAGGTGGGTTAAGATTTGATTTGTGTTGTGCTAGCAATTTTTTTTTTTAATTGTTGCACTGACTGAACTATTTCACAAACCATGACCTGTAATGGGGGTTAGCAAAATAAAGTAATTTGGTAGCCATATGATTACAACGTCATCCCCAAATAGCTGACTAGCTAAATGTACATTTTTTTATGAAACTGAGTTGAGTACTTATCTCATTTTAAACATATTTAAGAAATAAAAATCTATATATATTTTTTATAAAGACAAAAAAAACCCACCTTGAATATAGTGATCATTTTAAAGGTTTTTATTTAATGCTTTTTATACGTGAAGAAAGCAAAGATGCTGTGGTAGCTTTCTGATTAAAAGATCAGTAGCAAAACACAGTTAATTTATTTCCTCAATCAGTTCTTTGATCCAAAGACTTCTTTGTCTTATCATATTAAAAATGCTCATGAAATTCTCTATGTGGAATTTTTCATATATTAAAAAGCATGGATTTTTTATTTTTAAATCTCAGTTTTTTTTTATTATTATTATTATTTAAAAAGTCTAATATTTTAATCAGCTTCACAGCACAGAATTTAAAAACTACTTTTATCAAGTCAATGTCTTGCAGCTAATCAGTAATGGTGGTGCATTTCTAATAGTTGCCTATTTTTTTTTTTTTTTACAGATAAAATATTAACAGATCCCCCAGCAATCATGCACATATTTCCATGTATTTTCCCCAATAAATTGCTCTCTAGAAACGGGAACTCACATTTGAAACCACAAAGCAAAGTAAATGATGCCCCTTAGTGAGTCTCACAGTGATTTCTTGTTTCTATAGGTCAACACATGTAGGGAAAAAAAAAAACTGCACTTATTTCAGGGAAAGTAAATATCAAGATATCTTGTAAATTGTCAAAAAGAATGTAATATATTATGCTTTATTACATCTTTGCTATTAACCATGGCTATATAAAACTCACAGCATATAATAGAGAGAGCGGTGTCCGAGAAATTTGGAAAGAATAAATGGCTACTGCTAAAAAACTTCTGGTGGTGGCATTTAATCAAGGAGCCCTGGGGACTCTAACTGTGAGCCGACTTGGGAGGTGCAATTCAAGGTTTCATTATTTCCTTGATTAAACAGCAGATTAGGCTAATTTTAGGAACTGCTTTATCTGTTCCCCTTATCTGCTCCCCTCAAACGGCCTTGTGGAAGGAATGATTTGTTCTATATGGGGAACGGCAAAAATAAAAAGCACTTTTTCTCTCCCCTCTTTTTTTTTGTAGATGTAGATACACATCATATAATCGATTACTAAAAAGAGACGTTTGCAAATCGGTAGACAGAGATAAAGATTTTCAAGATAGCAGTACTGCTGTTCCCATCACCCTCGTGCTAGTCAGCAAAGGGCATTCTGGGTAATTGATTATGGAAGTTTGGTCGAGTACGAGTTTGGCACTGCCATCCACACACCTGCCTCCTCATCTCCAGGAACCAGGAACACTACTACTTGAGCCATATGGAGATCTTTGAGACACCTGCGCGCGGATACTCTCTTACAGCCGTTATTCACCGTGACAGATGGAGCTCAGCCAGACGCTCATTCCTGACTGGGACATCCCCATAGAATTAAATGAGATGGTGCACCTCTAACTGAGAAAGTCAATGAAAGAGGCACTTTAAACCACCCACTTTCAGATGAAGGTCTGTAGTCTCTGTGCTTTGATGAGAAGACAAACAGTGCAATTTGCTGATTGCAAAGATGGGTGCAAGTGACAGATCTTTGGCTGAGAGGATATGAGAGAGATTGGTGACTGATTCAGGGGAGCAGGTTTAAGATCTGCATTGGGCCGTGATATTGGATGTCCTGTGTAAGTGGCTCCTGATGGATGGAGGGTCTTATTTTGGAATTTCTTAGACCAGATGCCAAACCAAACCATTTTTCAAAACTAGGTTACTGTTTTTTTTATTTTGTTTCAATTGTTTTCAATGGAAGCAGCACTTCCTTTTCATGCAGACATAACCGCTATTCAATAATTCAATATAGCATTGTAACAAACATGCACAAAATTGATATCATGGACCCTTCAAAATAAAGTGAATAATTATTCATTCATTTATTCATTCATTTTCTTTTCGGCTTAGTCCCTTTATTAATCTGGGGTCGCCACAGCGGAATGAACCGCCAACTTATCCAGCATATGTTTTACAAAGCGGATGCCCTTCCAGCCACAACCCATCTCTGGGAAACATCCATACACACCCATTCGCACTCATACACTACTGACAATTTAGCTTACCCAATTCACCTATACCGCATGTCTTTGGACTTGTGGGGGAAACCGGAGGAAACCCACGCCAACATGGGGAGAACATGCAAACTCCACACAGAAATGGCAACTGACTCAACCAGCGACCTTCTTGCTGTGAGGCGATTGTGCTACCCACTGCGCCACCGTGAGACCCATGTTTTATATATAAATAATTTTTTGCTTATTGTACCTGTTATATGGCAGCGTAGTAGGTAGCGCTGTCGCCTCAGAGCAAGAAGGTCGCTGGTTCGAGCCTCGGCTGGGTCAGTTGGCATTTCTGTGTGGAGTTTGCATGTCCTCCCCGTGTTGGCGTAGGTTTCCTCCGGGTGCTCCGATTTCCCCCACAAGTCCAAAGACATGCACTATAGGTGAATCGGGTAAGCTAAATTGACCGTAGTGTATGTGTGTCATTGAGAGTGTATGGGTGTTTCCCAGTGATGGGTTGCGGCAGGAAGGGCATCCGCTGCTTAAAACATATGCTGGATAAGTTGCCGGTTCATTCCGCTGTGGCGACCCCTGATTAATAAAGGGACTAAGCCAAAAAGAAAATGAATGAATATCTGTTATTTTAATATTTATTTTTTTTGCAGCTTAGGTCAATATCATGATTATACCATATATATCCTGGTAAAAGCTTCAGCAAATAATTGCAACAAGAAAATTTGATACCATCAGAAGCCTATGTTTGACTTTGGGTAAGTTTTGTCAGCCGGACAGTGGAGGAAGGACAGGGCAAATTCCACTTCAACCAACTCTAACAATATTCTTGTTAAAAGTTGTATAACAACAAAAACAAGCACAGCAATTGAAAAAAAAAAAAAAAAAAAAAGGAAATGCAGAAGTGCTCGCAACCAATCACAACAAGGTATTTTGAAAATAGCGTTGGCGTTTTGGTGGATATGAGGCCTTAGGACATGCAGACAAAAAAAAAAATCTGACCAGTTTAGAGTTTGAAAAAGAAGATATAAACACAAGGCAAGTGCACAATGGTTTTTGTAGGATTTGTTCTTAAAGGGATAGTTCACTTACAATTGAATCAAGTAGTTCCTAACATGTATGTAATTCTTTTGTATGTTATGTCTATATTCACATAGTCATTCGTCCCAGTTAAACTCCATAGTGTTTATTTTCATACTGTGAAAGTCACTGGGGACGCTTAATTACATGAAACTTATCATTGAATTATTACTTATTTCTGAATGCATTTATGTATTTTCATTTGTATGAAGACAGATGTAATAATGTTGCTACTAATGTAGCTGGTAGTACAACCTCATGCTCTTATTGGCTATTTATTTGGTTCAAAAGAAATGCATGAATTTCTTGTTTTTTAAAGCATATCATCACATTGTTACTTTCAGGGCTAGGCAAAAACATAATGATTTTATAAAACACCAAATATCTAAATTTTAGAGAATGAAAATAAATAGTAAAATACAGTAGCCACATCATGTATCAAAATAAAATACTGTATTTTTATATTTTAAAAATGCTAAAAATATATATCTTCCATCGATAGGCATATTTGATCAATCTCTTCAACATTACACTGACTCAGTGAAGTTAGCAATGTTTGATAGCAACAGCACTTCTCTACCCATTCCATGCAATAAATCTGACATATGCAACCTGATATACGAGCAAATATTCACCATGTGATCTCAAAGGTTAAAGCAGCCAGCAGTTTAGATTGTATCATTTGTCTGTTACTTTTATATATGAAATCCAAAATTTCCATCTATAATCCAAGCATTGACTACCTTCTTCTTCTTTATATATCTCAAGCTTAGGACAGCTACTGAGAAAGCACCAATCAGAGGCCACATTTTTATGAAGTCATCATGTAGACTAAAAATGCAAAATACCAAAATATTAAGCCATTTTCATCCCCCCTATCAAATACAAATGACAAAATACTATATATTTTTTTAAACACTTATGTGAAAAACACACATCAGAAATACTGACCAACCCTGGTTACAATACACAACAGACAACTGTGGCATTTTACCAATATGGATGTATTTAGCACTATCCAACATTGTGAGTTAAGTAAGTATTTTATTTAAAATTGTTTAGTTATTTACTTCTCAACACAGGCCACCAGAGTAATATTTAGGCCCTGTAATGAGATTTTTATTTTTATTTTTTTTCTTCATATAACCACAAAAAGAAACCACTTTCCCTCTCACAATCAAACCTCTCTTTTTTTCTAAAATTGGTACACATACAAGTAACAATATAAAGATATAAATCCATGACACAATGAAGAGTGACACTTCCATTTCCAAATTCCATTCAGTTCATAGTTGTAATTACTTAGAAATATAAAATTTCAAAAAGGTTATTCATATAGAACAATAAAAACACCACTAGTTCACCATGGTGTGGCACAAGAAGAACAGCAAACTATTACTGTATTTAAAAATAAACTATTATTATTTAGCATTCTCTAAATAAGAAGTGGGGCTCCGGTTTCCCCCACAAGTCCAAAGACATGCGGTATAGGTGAATTGGGTAAGCTAAATTGTCCGTAGTGTATGTGTGTGAATGAGTGTGTATGGATGTTTCCCAGTGATGGGTTGCGGCTGGAAGGGCATCTGCTGTGTAAAACATATGCTGGATAAGTTGGCGGTTCATTCCGGTGTTGTGACCCCGATTAATAAAGGGACTAAGCCGAAAAGAAAATGAATGAATTAATAAATAAAAAAACCTACCTATGATAATGCAAACTGTACACTTACAGAATATCTCTATATATATTATTATTTTTTTACTAAATAACAAATTCACAACCCACTCAAAAAGTGCTTGTGCATTGTCTCAGTAGTTTGTAATGTAATGTTTGTCCTTAACTAAACTAAGAGATACTCCACCAAAGCTGAAAAACCCAGCGGACACATTCTTCACAGTGACTTGCTCAATATTCACCATGGCTGTTTAGAGCAAGATTGCCATTTTTCCCTTTTAAACCTTGTTTATCAAGTGAATTCAGTTCACGCAGGGGCCACAATTCAAAAAAATGAAAACAGCCAAGTGCCACAAACGCAGACCTAATGAGCCAATCTCACAAAACATGCCATTCATGGAGAGTACGGAGGCCAGCATGGCAGCATTAGACTACGATTAAGACACAAAAGTGTTGTGACTGAAATCTGACACATCTTGCTGTGTGTAGTGGTGGATTTTGCAGGTGTTGTTTGTTCCGAGGTGGTGGTGGGCCTGTGGTGCTCTGGAAGGTGACTATAAATTACAGGCTGACAGAGTGAGTAATTAGAGCAGGAATTAGACCGTGCCCTCCAGGGACAAAAGTCAACTAAAGAGTGACCTCTCCCAAGCTTCCCAATTTGGAGCCTACACTGTGTAAATTAATCTATCTGCAGCCCGGAGCAGGAGCAAATTGTTTTTACAATAGCAGATACGTTGGAATTGGACAATGGTAATGAGGTTCACACACAAGTACAAGCATGCACATATAAACAAACATAAGCACCAAAGCAGGCAGGATAAAGCCTATAAACACCAAAAATAGTAATGGCACAGTGATGGTACCTAAATTTTTATATTTCGATATATACACACACACACACAAAGAAACCTGGCATTAATATTAGACATGGTCATTGACCGTATTCGACTTTTGTTTTGGTACAAGATTATCTAAATAGTTCTTTGGAATGATCTGATCGTTATTTTCATTGCAAAATGGGACTGATCAAGTATTGTGGTACAACATTGGTAATGCCCTGGTTATGCAATAATACTTTGATTTACACATTATGGCACTAAAACTTAGTATGCTTTTATATGGAAACTAGCTATTTTGTAAGTGTTTTTTTACACGATACTTAAAAAATGCCTTACAATGAGTATTAAAAGGTAATACTTTGGTAGTGTGTCCAGAATACAATAGTGATACAATGGTGCTTTTTTGGACCATTTTGCAATTCTATATAGTGGTATTTGCTTGTTACTTAAAAGATCTAGGGAAATGGCAAATTTGGTGGTTTCTAACATCGTAATATTTGGTTCTTTTATATTGATGCTGAAATTCATTTGTCATTGTACTTTCATTGCGAGTATCAAAAATAGCAAGGAAGTACCATGGTGTGTGTGTATATATATTATGTTTTTGATATTATTAATTAGAATCAGTATTTCGTTTTAGTTTTTTTAGATTTTTGGGGTTGAGATCCTTTTTTGGTGACTTACAAAAGCGATTTTTTTTTTTGCATAGAAAGAACATTAAATGCAAGAAAAAATATTATAAGTAACTTTTGAAAATAAAATCTCAAGATATGAGTGAAATAATGTTCCACGGTCATTCAGCATAACACGAATGATGAATTGATAAATGAATGATTCATATACATAAAATGTTCATGTATATCTTATTTGACATAAAAAAAACCCTGCAATATTAACACTGTATCCCTGAAAAAGCACACTAAAATGTCACTTTCTGTAACTGACACATGCTGAGATATATTAAAGAAAACAATTTGATCTCACTTGCATGCACATTTCGACATGTTGACATCCTAAGACTGTCAGGTTAGGCTGCTCACTGTGAGTGTGAAAGTAGAGAGTCTCCCACTGGGCTGTTTAATAAAAAAGCAGATATTCTTCCTCACACAGTGGTGAGCATCGGCAGCCCTGCAGTTTGCCACACGGCTGCTAACTCATTAGTATGTCAATAATGACACACTCGGGTCTGCGTGTCTTCTCGGTTTCCTCAGGGGGCGCGTGTGAGGGAGAAACTTTGAGCGAGTTGATATTTCACGGTGCATCACTGACAGATCGTGCACATGTGTATGTGTGTGTTTGTGTGCTTGCATATGCACTTCTGTGTGCGTTTTTTCATCTCGTAAACAACGTAATGAGACAATAAAATACTCAGCTAATGAGCCTGGGACCATCTCAAAGGCACATGCCTGTTTAAAATGCATCACTGTTGGACACAGAGACACAAAAGGTCTCAGAAGGAAAACTCAAGCTTGTTCTTTGGTAAAAAGCTCACATTTAACCTCCAGTTTTCAATGATGGATTGTGACGATGCGTCCTGCTCAGTTTTTCCAAAAACAGAAATCAAAGAGTGTTGATGCGCGTAAAGCACGTAGGCTGGTTGTAGATAGCATCTTTTGCAAGGACTTCAAAGTCTCCGCCACATCAAAATCTCACTCTCTCCTAAACCAATGCCATTTTAGCTTTTATTTCTGATGTGGTGTTTCAGTCCCAGCTGTTTCCGTATGGTGCAAATGCTGTTGTTGACCTCAGCCACGGGTTGCTTTATCAAAGTTGCTCATTTGACACCTCCTGATCTGATGTGTTCTGTATGCTTTCAAAGTGAGGGAGAGAGAGAGTGAAAGGATAAGATAGAGCAAGTACAGAAGAGGGGACTAGGAATGGATGGGGGTAATCGAAAGTGTAGGGGCGAAAGCCTGATAAAATAACTCCCTGGAAGTCATCAGAAAAAGTAAAACTTGGCAGTTTGTAACATTAAAATTTGGTATTCATTTCATGGTGCTGAAATTCATGTATGATTGTACTTTCAAGAATATCATGATCTGTATCAAAAATAACATGGAAGTACCATGGTATACTTTTTAAAATATGTTTTTGGTATTAATATTTAGAATCACTATTTTGTTTTTTGGGTTGAGAAATCATTTGTAGTGTCTGTCAAATTGCATCAAACTTACAAAGCTGATTATGATAACACTTTAGTTTAAGTAACAATTATCACCATTTATTACTGGCTTGGCTTGTTACCTGCTTATTATTAAGCTAATAACTGTTTATTAGCACTTATAAAGTAGGATCTTGTTTTACATGCCTAATCCTACCCAATAAATAAACCCAACTGCGACCCTACTAACTATTAATAGGCAGCTAATTAGTAGTAGTTAAGGGTTTGTTAATAACATGACTTGTGCATTACAATAAAGTGTGACTTTGATGTTTGCAAAGAAAGCACATTAAACACAAGTAAAAGTATTATGCTAAATAACATTTTAGTTTTTAACACTGATGTGGCATTTCAGTCCCAGCTGTTTCCGCATGGCACAAATGCTGTTGTTGACCTCAGACACTGGTTGATTTATCAGAGTTGCTTATTTTAACACCTCCAGATTTGATGTGCTCTGTATGCTTTCGAAGAGAGAGAGAGAGAGAGAGAGAGGAGTGTGAAAGGCTAAGATAGAGCAAGGAAAGAGGAGGAGGCTGGGAATGGATGGGGGTAATCGAAAGTGTGGGGGTGAAAGCCAGGGAAAATAACTCACTGGAAGCCATCAGAGGAATACAGGAGCGAATCTCTCAGTTCGGGACTGATGGGGGCCACTGAGTTCAGCGTCAGTTCATCAAAGTGTGCACGCTTTCATATCCACATGTGTGTCGATTCAAACCCTGGTTCCTCCATCGTGCCCTCTAAAGCCATACGCAAATCTGTGCACACTGCATTTATCACTCCCTATCTTCTCTCCAACATGTACACACACTTTTTTCAGCATGCCTTTCTTTTTTCCCCCTCCTGCTCCTGAATTATTGATGCAAATCCATTACAGTGGCATGGCACTGGGACCGAGGGTGGACCAAAAAGAGACTCAGATGCAGGAAAACAGTCTTGTTCCTGGATGAGGACATGCAGGAGCGCTCGACCAATCATGATGCAAAGCAATCCCATCTTCTTAAAGTACTGCATGTGAGCAAAAGACTCAACATATGCGCATCAGAAGCCACCGGAATTGCGATCAGATTGGTCGCTATGAAGGAGGAATTTGTATTCTTTTTGTGTCTTGAGAGCTCTAGGCGGTGTATTCCTGGTGGAACAGAGTACAAATTTTACTTTGAAGCAAAACACGGTAGGAGGGAGAAAGATGGGAAAGAACACCTCCCTCTGCCTAAAAAAGAACGTCAGGCTGGAGCAGCTATATTTGGAATGTCAAAAGTAAAAAAAAAAAAAAAAAAAAAAAAAAAAAAAAAAAAAAAAAAAAAAA
>CAIGQV010014432.1:13961413-13973640 GCA_903798115.1 Danio jaintianensis | reverse complement strand
ACACACACACACACACACACACACACACACACACACACACACACACACACACACACACACACACACACACACACACACACACACACACACACACACACACACACACACACACACACACACACACACACACACACACACACACACTTCGATTTTTCTTAGAATGAGGTAGCAAAACAGACAAATAAGATTCTTCTCAGATGAGGTGTACAAAAGGTTTTACCAGCATAATAAACATACAAAGAAAAGTCCACGATGAGAGAAAACAAACAAACAAAAAAGCAGCAAGCAACACGGAAAACAAGAGTCTTACTGGACGTAGATCATGAGGTCAAGGGATCACAAGGCAAGTTCACAGAGTACTGACTCAAAAACCAAGTGAGGAACAGAGAAAAACTGATAACTTAAATACCCTGGCTGGAACAAGTCACAGGTGATCGAAATGAAGTAAACAAGAACACACAAGGAGAAACTAAGGCAGAGGAGGGAACACGGGGACCTCTAGGGGAATGGAGACAAAGTGCAGGATGGTGACAACATTGGGCATCTTCTCATAATGTCAGTACAGTTTAAATGCCACAGTCTACCAGAGTATTGTTTCTGACCATGCCATAAGCACAGTGTACCCATCTTGAGATGGCTACTTCAAACAGCATAACACACTATGCCAGAAAGTCCAAATCATATAAAAACTTAATCATGACAGTGAGTTCACTAACACATCACCAGAGCTAAAAAAAAAAATCCTTGTTCTGTTAAACATCATTTGGGAAAAATTTGAAAAAGAAAACACAGAGATTAGTTCATCTTCACTTAGCCATCTTTGGACCCACTGATCAGATTGACTACTCAGATTGACTACTGATTTTAGCCAGCACCATTTTACTAAGAAATATGCATTAGCCAGTCAGTGAATAGACTGTGGAGTGGCATGTCTTTCTTAAAGATCCACAACCCAAAATCTGGAAGAGCAATAAGTAGCATGTTGGCATTCAGAAGATGCTTTCATCCAAAGTGACTCACAATTTACTTATTAAGGGTTGCTCACACTGACAGAGACTAAATAAGGTTGCCAAGCTGTTCTCTTGTTTGCGAGCAGCTAGTAACCGTATCATAAGGAAAATCACATCTCATCACAGCATGTTTGGATAACACTGACCTTCAGTATCACAAACAGTCTTGGTTGTTCGTGCTGCCTCCAATCAGCAACTGAAAGTGACTGACTTCCAATTGCTTTGTCACTGCAAATCACTGTCAGTGTGAACGCCCTTTACAGGGTCAATTCTACAGGAGCGACCTGAGGTTAAGTGCTTCGCTCAAGGGCACAAAAGCTCATGTCTCATCTTATGAGGGATTCAAATGTATGAGCTGTCAGCTACTAGTCCGGGTCTTCAACTATGTGCTACACAACTGTCACAGTGAGGAAACATATCATTGTTGTTAGGCAGAAAATGTCCATCTCCGAATGTTGCCATTTCTTACTCCATAAAGCATTGCTCTTTTCACAATTTACATCTATGTGTGTGTGCAAATATTTAATCAATGAAAAGTATTAAAAAGAACTTGTAACTAAACCTAGTTACACCATTAGCTCTTAGGACTGTTGATCTCGGTTTCACAATGTCCTAAAGAATTAGTTCACTCAAAATGAAAATTCTGTTAATAACTACTCACACTCATGTCGCTCCAAAGCTGTGAGATCTTCGTTCATCTTCAGAACACAAATTAAGATATTTTTATGACTCTGACCCTTCAGAGACAACAAGGGTCGTGAGATGTTCAAAGTCCAGAAAAGGAACCAAAAACCCTGTCAAAATATTCCATGTGACATCAGAGGTTCAATTGTAATCATATAAAGCTCCAAAAAAATTGTATATGACATAAATCCTGTAAAAATGGCTTTGTTTGTCGATGTCCTCTCTTCATCTGTGTCAGGTTCTGGTGCATGTTTACTATGGCAATACGACGCTCACATTTTGCAATTGCTCTAATGGCAATACGTTGTGTACTGCCTGTAGTTAATGTGCTACCCGATGACCTGATTAGAAAGAAAAGAAAAAAAGTAATTTTTACATTTTTTTCCGCACAAAATATTCTTGAAGCTTCATATGATTACAGGTAAACCACTGAGGTCACATGGAATATTTTGACAATATTTTTGCTTCCTTTTCTGGACTTTGAACATCTTACAACTCTTTCTGTCTAAGAGAGAACTCTCTAAAATATCCTAATTTGTGTTCTAAAGATGAATGAAGGTCTCAGGGGACTGGAATGACATGAGGCTGAGCAATTAATAACAAAATTTCATTTTTGGGTGAATAAACCCTTTAATTATATGCTGCAAACCTTCAGCTTGTTTGCAATGCAATGTAAAGTAAAGAACAGGATGTTTCAGTATTTACAACATTTTACTGTACAGTGAAGTGAGTCTAAGCATTACGGTCACAGGCGAAGTGAGCATATCACATATCAAGGTCTGGGGAGATTAGATGGCAAATAAACAATCAGTTGTCATAATCAATTTGCTGGATGCAGGAGAAATAGGCAGGGATAAAGATCTTAGTGACTTTGACTACAGCCAAGTTGTTATGGCAAGCTGACAGGTTTAGAGTTCCTCTGAAGCAGAGAGGCTTGTGAGTTGCTCCCAGTCAGCAGTGGTGAGAATTTACCAACAGTGGTAAAATGAGGAACAAACCACAAACTGGTGACAGGGTGTTTGGAGCCCAAGGCTCACTGATGGATGAGGGAAGCAAAGGATATCCAATGTGATCTGAGCCGCAAGATTGTCTACTGTGGCACACAAAATTTTAATGATGGTTATGGAAGGAATGTAACAAAAAACACACAGTACATCTCTGCTGTGCTGCTTATGGGGCTGTGTATACCCACAGATCAATCCGAGTGCCACTGATGACCCCTGTCCACTGTAAAAAAAAAAAACGCCAACAATGGGACCTTGGAGCAGTTTACCTGGGTGATGATGACAAGCTAATGGAGGCAGTGAACAATGCTCTGAACAATGTTCTACTGGGAAAGCTTGGGTCCAGCCACTGATTTAGATGTACATTTGACACATACTAGCTACACTGTAAAAAAAATGCTGGGTTCCACACAATTCCATCATATTGTCCCAATACAAATCGATTAAGTAAAATTAATCATTTTTACAAATTTAAGTTGATTGAACATAAAACAATTAAGTTGTCCCAAAAAAACCTTAAGAATTATGTTGTTTCAACTCATTTTAAATAAGTAGTTTAAACAAGCAGCAAAAGTCATTTGCTAGTGTACTGTACATAGCATTATTGCAGACAAGGTACACTCCATTACAGTAGTGTTCCCTGGTGGAAGTGGCCCCAGGTAATGCAACTGCACAGTGTGTACATTGTATAGGAATGGTTTAAAAACATGACGTGTTCCAGGTGTTGCCTTGGCCTTCAAATTGGCCTCACAGCCTATATCAGCCTTTCTCAAAGTTCAGCAAAGTATTCAATCTGGACCCACCTCTTTCATATTTCAAGAGCTCTAATTGTGTGTAAGGGGTTAAAAGTGTGGATTGACTACTTGGAATAAACACATTAAACTTGTAACATTGTTTTGTCTTTTCAGCGATGGTCTGAAATGAAACCGAAGGCAATATTTAAAGGTTTCCTGTGTGATACTGTTGTCATGACATCCAGTCAGAGTATGACATATTAGAGTATTACCATAATCAGGTGGCATGCTTTGACTTAGTGAGCATTTGAATAGGTGAAATGTCAGTATCCAGTAAAGAAAGTTGAGATTTTTTTTTTTTTAAAAGATGATTGGCCAGAGAGGGATGTGATAACTTTGCTCCAATACAATCCAACACAAAACTGTATTTTAGGGTATTGAAGGCATGTTTACAAATATAATATGAAATGGCAACAGAATTGCTCCTCTCTGATTTCCATTGCGTTAAATAGTTGCCCTGTGTATCATCTGGTTGCCCATTGGTGGTAACATTGTCAAGAGTTGCCAGGCAACATTAAAATCTAAAGCCTAAAACAAAGTCAAAATGTGGTTCAAATTAAACACTGATACCAAAACCATCAAGTGATCACTTGCTTTCACATAAAAATGTTCCAAAACCCCACGTTTTTTTACATTTTACGTCATTTTAACATGAAGTTGTATGTATGTAATGCTCATGAGAGGCTCATGTGATTTTTCTGTAAGGTTAATACAATGATGCATACAAGTGTCTGGACAACCATAAAGCTACAATCTCAAATTTGACAACACAACCCCACTGTAAAGCAGTGGTTTAGTACCGAAAGCTACAAAATGCTCTACCACAGCCAAATTTCGCACATACAGCTTATCTAATCAAACAATCTGTGAAAAACTGTGGGGCTCACAGGCATTTGGACTACGACCAAAACCTTCTATACACTCCGGAGTCCTACTTACAGTAATTGATCCAGACTATTGATCAAAGGCCTCTCAGCCAACAACCTGTTCTGCGTATTTGAAAAGGACAAAAAAAGTATTTTGATGAAATGTGAGTGGTGTTGACTCCATAGATTCGCATCCAACTTTTTTTTTTTTTTTAATCAGGTTCCACTTACAGCAGCTCAGAAAGGTCTGAGAAGTTGCATGTGTGCCAGCGCACGTCTGGACGAGAGAATGTGTATGTGCGTGTAATTTGCGGTTAAGGATTAGTGTGGGCGAAGGACTATCATTATGTTCCCTGCAAGAGGTCATTGCTGTGGAGAGCTTTTCATACTGATTACACGTGTCTCACCTCGACTCTCTGTTTCCCTTGGCAGGCATCGAGAGCTGTGGTGACACACGCGTACAGTCCGTTTAGTGCTCTCAATCAAGAAATTAGTCCGCACTCTCGGTTAGCCAAGGGAAATGCTGGAAATATGAGAAAATCAAGGTGTTTCCAAACACAAACAAGGCTGATTATGAAGCGCTGGGAGAGAAAACGTGAGTGCTGTCTTTTGCGTCAGCTTTCCAATTTGTCCTTCTGATAATAATCATTTCACCAGTGACAGATCACTCATCGCAACAGAAAGATCAGTCACACGGATAATGAATAATTCAGAAACAGGTAATTGAAAATTATACAGAGCGAACTTCACTTCACAAGTGATTACTTTAAATGGAGCCCGATCCGTGTGGCATTTTTCCCGTCCTGTTTATCCGAGGGCTGCGTGTGAAGTTGACATGAATGTGTGGCTCACCTGTTCCAGTCTCCAGTGAAACTCGGCCGGTCTGAAAGAGTCCAGTTGAATGAAGTCTCGCCTCAGAAGAAACACCAGACGGCAGTTGTGGACATACAGAGAATAATGATGCCTGTTCATCTCTGCAAAAAAGAAAGAAAAAAAACACAGAGAAGCCTTAATGTACATGCATCAAATACTAATTTTATAGGTGACAAATACAAAGATTATTTTAAGAACTGTTAAAAGACTTTTCTACAAATCACTCAGAATGGTTGGCAAAGCAAGAGGTGTTGATTAAAGATTTACATTGATAGGTTTGCATGTGTAGATCTTAGAGCTGCAGTGTCATGCTAGGAAAACTCCAGGCTATTACACGAGTCTGAGTCGTAAAATCTTGACTTTGGATGAGGTGGAAAGTATGGACACAGAAGGGATTGAACAGGTACTGCGGCTCTGCAGAAAACCAGCTTGGGATGGACTGACTAATTTAGGCCAAAATCTAGGCATTTCTTAAGATGTGAAGTTTGGAAGCTGTAATTTTATAGTGACTAGGGCTTTAATTTCAGCAAGAACATATTAAATTGACCAAAATCACTTTTAAAGGAAGTTCTATTGTAATTCAAAATGTTCTTGTGAATTTGCTGACATATTAAATGATTTTTGACAGATCATGTGAAACTGTTTAATTTATTATATTTTATTTTAATAAATTTCTATATTTTTACACTTAGGTTACCTTTGCTTGAACTTGATCACTAGTAGTTTATTAAAAATAATTTTGAGCAAATCTCAAAATAAATACTTTTTTATAATAAAAACTTTTTTATAATGTTGCATTATAATGTCATGATGCCTAAATTCACCTTTACCATTTACAATTATTTAAAATTTTAATATATATTTTTTCTGTAATAATAATAAATTCTGTAAAATTTTACATTAAGGTTGCATTTTAGAACATTCGTTAATACATTAGGTTAAATTAACTAACAATAATGACATACATTTTTGTTATTGTTAGTTCAAATGTTTGTTCATTTTAGTTTATTCATTCATTCATTCATTCATTCATTTTCTTTTCGGCTTAGTCCCTTTATTAATCCGGGGTCGCCACAGCGGAATGAACCGCCAACTTATCCAGCATATGTTTTACGCAGCGGATGCCCTTCCAGCTGCAACCCATCACTGGGAAACACCCATACACACTCATTCACACACATACACTACGGCCAATTTAGCTTACCCAATTCACCTATAGCGCATGTCTTTGGACTGTAGGGGAAACCGGAGCACCCGGAGGAAACCCACGCGAACACGGGGAGAACATGCAAACTCCACACAGAAACGCCAACTGACCCAGCCGAGGCTCGAACCAGCGACCTTCTTGCTGTGAGACGATCGTGCTACCCACTGCGCCACCATGACGCCCTCATTTTAGTTTACCGTGTAACTAATGTTATCTAATCTTAACTTTAGACCCTAAAATGATCAAAGATTTATAAAAGTGTTACAGAAATTTCTAAGTCAGCCATTAATAACATGAGAATAATTCATTCATTTTCAATCGGCTTTGTCTCTATTTCAGAGTTCGCCACAGCGGAATGAACCACCAACTATTCAGCCATATGTTTTATACAGCAGATGCCCTTCCAGCCACAACCCAGTACTGGGAAACACCCATACACATTCATTCACACACATACACTACGACCAATTTAGTTTATTTAATTCACCTAAAGGGCATGTATTTGGACTGTTGGGGAAACCAGAGCACCCGGAGGAAACCCATGTGAACATGAGGAGAACATGCAAACTCCACACAGAAATGTCAACTGGTCCAGTGGGGACTCGAACCAGCGACCTTCTTGCTGTGAGGAGACAGTGCTAACCACTGAGCCACCGTGGCACCCATGACAATAATAACAAACTTAATGTTATCAGCCTGCCAATTTTAGCATAAAAAATCTATAATTTTGGGCCAAACAATGTACTTTTGCTATTATACACGAACTGGTTTGTGGTCCATGGTCAGTCATTTTTCCAGCTGAATCCAAACCAAATGTCGAACGGCTACAAAGTTACATCCTAACAAAATGTGCAAGAAAGAGCTGTCACTCAATCTAAGACTCATCTTAAAGTCTTTCTTCACCTATTGATATTGACATATTCCACTGTCCATCACTTGTCTCCTCTCAAAGCGAGTCCGAACTGCTTTCACGCTCTTTCTGAGAAAGCTCTCATTGATCAAGGTGGCAGCCACAGCTCCTCAGTATGGCGGCCCTCTTGCTTCACCTCAGTGCTGCCCGATGTCTCTCATGCGACTGCTTTTAGTGCGTGTTGAATTGATTAAGTCTCACACCCACTCAACATGACGCCTGGGATCAATGAACTCGAAAGAGTCCTGCCAAGCAGTCGGCCTCCATCAGGGCCATTCGGTCTCAAAGAACTGGCCGCTGACAGTCCTGCTGCATTTCTTCCTGGCGAGAGTTTTCTTTTAAGCTCGGGAGAATTGTGTTTTGAAGCACTCTTTAATCCAGATCTAATCCATAGTCTTAATCTCTCTTTCTAATGCTGCCGGGCATCGTCTGCTGCTGATAAAACTTTCCGCAGGTTTCTCTGACACATCCACAGCACTGATCTCTTCATTTATATCAACAGATCATCTCGTGTGAAACACAAAACCTGGAAACTGCAGGTGGAATCATATTTTAGCATTATTTTGGAGGTTCAAACAGAAATTATTCTTAATAAACTGTTAAACAATGCAGTGTTCTTGTTTCACAGAGAGGCAACATTCACAAGTTAACAAATCAAACCATCAAATAGTTGCTACTGTAAACTAACTGCACAGTTTATTTTATTGTTTTGCAAAGCGAATGACAAGAATTGAAACACAAAAAAAAAGTGAATGAAATTTTAAGCGAGTGGCAAACATTTGCAAGAAATTGTCATTCATATCACACTGAATCTCAGCTCACAATATATTTTGGGGTTATTCAGAGTTTTTTTGGAAGCTGTGTTGCAAATGAAACAATTCAATAACAATAACAAGGTCAATCTGTTAAATCACGATTGAGAGCAAAGGACATTATTCTTTTGTGAATTTGGCCAATAAATTATTCCAGACTGTACTATTGAATATAATTTTCATTACAAAAAATCACGAGTTACACATAAGCACATACATATGAAATGTTGATCTTATATCTTGAACACAGGTGAAAAGTGTTTTTTCTTTTAACATTTTCAGGTGAAACTGTTGTAATCCACATAGTTTGTGTGATCACATGGGTTTATTATGAATAAGAAAAAAAGAAGAGATCTCAATTTATCAAGAAATTTCACTCAGAGATCTGTTGTCTTCAACTATTGTAATGGTGAGTTGTGCACTTTGATATATTATAGACTTTGATTATATATTATAGACTTATATTATAGAATTTGCATTGTTTATTAAATCTCTAATAAATAATGATGTGGGCAACACAGTGGCTCAGTGGTTAGTACCGTTGCCTCACATCAAGAAGGTTGCTGGTTCTGTTGGCATTTCTGTGTGGAATTTGCATGTTCTCCCCGTGTTCGTGTGGGTTTCCTCTGGGTGCTCTGGTTTCCCCCACAGTCCAAAGCCATGCGGTATATGTAAATTAAATAAACTAAATTGGCCGTAGTCTATGTGTGTGAATGAGTGTGTATGGATGTTTCCCACTACTGGGTTGCAGCTGGAAGGGCATCTGCTGTGTAAAACAAATGCTGGATAAGTTGGCGGTTCATTCCACTGTGGCGACCCCTAGTGAATAAAGGGACTAAGCTGAAGGAAAATGAATGAATGAATAATGATATTTCAGATATTTCCTAAGTTTTAGGAACAACAAATAATAACTTGACCTCTAGTTGATCATTTGGTATCAGAAGTGGCTTATATGAAAGGCAAAGGCCTCTATAGATTACGCTTATTTTACCAAAATTAAATATGATCATGCCTCAATTTTTAATTATTTAATTAGGACAGTAAGGTCTGACTTTGCTTAGCCAAAAGTCTTGTCACTAAACAAGACTCCCAGAGTTCATCTAGATTCTTTGGATTCATCTTCAATGCCTCTTCCTTCATCTTATCCCAGGCATGCTCAATAATGTTCATGTCTGGTGACTGGGAGCCTGGATCCTGGAGCACCTTGACCTTCTTGGCTTTTAGGGACTTTGATGTGGAGGCTGAAGTATGAGAAGGAGCGCTATCCTGCTGAAGAATTTGCCCTCTCCTGTGGTTTGTAATGTAATGGGCAGCACAAATATCTTGATAGCTCAGGCTGTAGATGTTGCCATCCACTCTGCAGATCTCTCGCACGCCCTCATACTGAATGTAACCCCAAACCATGATTTTTTTCTTCAACAAACTTGACTGATTTCTGTGAGAATCTTGGGTCCATACTGGTTCCAATAGGTCTTCTGCCACTTTTTCAAATGATCAACTAGAAGTCAAGCTATTATTTGTTGCTTTTACAACTGGGACAATTTTTTTGAGGATAAAATCTGGTGCAGTTACTTTATCAATTTTTATAGGCTAAGCTTTTTATGCACTAAAATCTCAACTGACTTAATCATTGATTCAATGAATCATTAATTGAAATGATTGGTACAAAATGGCTGGTTTATTTAAAAATGTCTTTAGGCATGAAACAATGGATTGTTGACTCGCATGACTAATTCAAAAACAGATCAATTCAGAAATAAAACAGCAATTTTGCCCTTTTTTCCCACCTTGGTCTGAAACTATTTGGTGCAGAAACAGAAAAAAAATCACTGTCACAATTATGTGTAAAATGTAACTAATTCAATATTATTATCTTATTTTTTGAATAGCTGTATAAAATCAACATCATATTTGAAATTGTGCCCACATGGTAATGTTTGACCACTGTTTTTATAGTACTTTGTAACTCTATTGTAAATTCAAACAATATCTTCTAGCTTCATCCTGCAATGAATACATTTGACTTTCAAGACTTTAAATCTAATACTTAATATTACAGTGAAAAAAATCTCTTTCCTTTGAAAACTTAAAAAAAGATGCATAAAGAGATCAAAAACCTACAGAGAAAACAAGAATGTGCCCTACACATGCATCCCCACTTAATTAAAGACCATGGCCCTCTTAAAGGCCTATTCAGTCTTCATAGGAAAGAATCTCACCAGTTTTATCTGAATTACAGAGCAACGTTTCCTTTTCAGCTCTCAGTCCAGGACTCGGCCCGTGCTTCATCCATGTTGCTATGGTGAACTGATCCGTCAGGTTCTGTGGCACAACCCAATCTGGAATATTGGCCGCCTGTCGTCCATCAAATCGGAAGATGAGGTCACTGTCTCGGCCATTGTCTGTCAGCAGGGATGCCGTCCAATTGGTGGATGTACTGGGGGCCGGGAGAAGGTCTGTGCTGCCCGAGGCTGCTCCTGCAGAGATAAAAGCGCAGAGGTTAGTTCAGGTTACTTCAAGAGGCAGCGATGAAAAATTACAAGCTGTCTGTCATAAAGAGTTAAAATCATGTTAGTTGCCCTGGCATTCAAATATACTGTGCATACAGCACACTTCAAATCAAATTAGAGATGAAAAGCAAATAACATTTGGTTCCAGGACCCACATTCAACCCTGACTGAAATGTCATTTCTGAAAGCAAACGTCTCATTATGAAACTCATTGCTGTCAGAGTCACGGCCTAGCAACACTCGATAAGCTAGGGTGCTCACGCGGGTAAAGAGAGTTTGAGTTTGTGCTTGAAAAGCATATGTCATAATTAAATCAGTGAAAATATTTCTTGTTTTAATGAGCTTTCCCATTTTTGTTAATCAGCGAGTGTTATGGCTAAGTACTCACTACTTAGAAATTTACAAATACTACTGCTTTTGAGTTTTGTAAATTAAAGTTTTTAGGTAAGAATGTGGTTGTGTAGACTATATACGTAGCATCTATTTAAAATTTCACTTAGAACATTTCTGGGATGTGAGCTCCAGTACAACAGTAGCCATTCATTGCTCATTAAGCCACCGAGAGGAGCCTTACCTCGGACACTTCTTCTGGAATCCACCACTGACACTTATTTTTTTTACTGTACTGTGTTTAATTTCAATAATGAATTAGTAAATGCTGAACTATGAATAATAAATGCTCTACAAGCATTGCTCATTGTGTGTTCATGCTAGTAAATACATTAAACATTAGTGTCCCGTATTGTAAAGTGTTACCAATTCTTCTCATAAAAAGGTAAAATACGAAACTTTGAGATATATTTGTATGTACACTCTCTTTGAGGACAGGTCTAGTACAGATGCCCTAAATATGCAAGAGCAGCACCACCTATCAATCATTGATTAGCTTCCTGTCGTCCTCCGTCCCTCCTGCGCTCACTCATGCCATTCTGTACGTGTTTTATTTGGGAGTACAGGAGAATATTGAATCTTTTTTCCCCACTCAGGGGTGACAGGACGGCCAGCACAGAGGGACAGAATGAGCGATGAGCAGCGCCGATGTCAGAGCAGCGTGTTCTCATTCCACAGCTTCACATCACTCACTTTGCCACTGGCCCAAAGAGAGACAGAAACCAGATAGAATATGGCAGCCGCTCTGCTTTTAAGCTATGCAATATTTATTTCTGCCAATCGATATTGGACGATAAATTCACCGTCGGTCTCCAAGCGAGTATCTGAGCTCTTCTGAGAGAAACCATTTCCAGAAATACCGCAAACGTGCAGGTCAATGAGATTACATTACGCAAGCAATTTCTAGCGCTACATGAGTCTCAGCGGCAGCCCTTGTCATCAAATGTCCAGTCAGGAATACACAGAAAATGTCAGCCTTTTAAGGTTGCACGCTAATGGTTACACACTGGGAGTTTGCAATTTCCATAATGCATATGTCTGTCTAAATTATGCGTGTGTGTGCTTTGGGGAATATCTATCTATCTATCTATCTATCTATCTATCTATCTATCTATCTATCTATCTATCTATCTATCTATCTATCTATCTATCTATCTATATATATAT
>CAIGQV010014432.1:13924331-13949341 GCA_903798115.1 Danio jaintianensis | reverse complement strand
TATCTATCTATCTATCTATCTATCTATCTATCTATCTATCTATCTATCTATCTATCTATCTATCTATCTATCTATCTATCTATCTTTTATTTATTTGGATAGTTCAACACAAAGTGTAAAATCTGTTCTAGCTACAATCAACTTGTTTTGAAATCCATATTGATAAAAATTATTATGTAATGACGTAAATACTAATAATGGAAAAACAGTTCAGCAGTAGTAGCAGTAGAAATTAAACGTTGAACTTATAGGCTTATTTAACTTGAAATTGTTTGTTTATGATGCGTCTTTGATGAAGTCAAAGTAATACAATTAAGTTAAATCTACAACTTTTTGATTCGGGAGTTCCCATCAGACATTGTTTAGCTTTTTTTTTCTAGTTATATTGGTCTGATTATGTGGTTCGGTAACTGTTAGTATCTTGACATTTTCTGACATATAGGGCAAATTTTTCACTCAAAATGACACATTCTTACTCTGAAAAACATTGACTGTCATATTGTTCGTCAAGTATGAGGTTTGAGAGGTATTTGGGACCTGTTGTGTTGGCATTTTATCTCATACATTGTAACAACCAATGTACTGTGGTGTTGTTTTTTTCTTCAGTAAAACATGCAACAGTAAAAAATGGGTAAAATGTACAACAATTACTTTAAATGTATTGCGAGTAAACTTCAAATGACAATGACAGAGAAAAAAATACTCAAACAATGTTACTTTTACATAACTTAGTCAATCAAATTTGACTTGGTTCCATACATGATATTTGCTCTTTCAAAATGTATTTTAAATGATTGTAGACAGTACAATCTGAAAGAGAAATGCAGGCGGGTCTTGACCATATTATCATTTACAATCAAAAAAAATTTCATCGGCTTCTTAGCCAAAAATATTCCAAAATCAATCAAAACAAAAGGCTTTGGATGAGATGTGCAAGAACCTAGTCCTAGACACAGGAGGTGTTTGAAGACAAAACAAAACTGACAAATGTATTTAAATGCAATATCTGAACAATGACTTTAGGTGTGATAACCATTGTATAATTAACATAAATTCTTATGATATCATTAATACAAAAAATATGATATTTCAAAAGAAGGCTAATCCCAAACTAATCTAAATCCATCCCATACCACTAAACATAACCATACCCGAAGGCTTGAACAGAACATACAAAGAAATGTATGAATGAGAATGAATTCATATAAATTAGCCATAAAATCTAAAAGTTATGAATTGCCATGAGACCTCTTTGGAATATCATATTTATAGTGAACAATAATGCATGCTTCATAACTTGCAATGACTATCTTGCACTTACTTTTATGAAAATCTGAAGATATTTACTTCTATATTCAATTAAATGATCATATTGTATTAAGTGCCAAGCACTTCCTTTAATAAATAACATTGTCAAATATAAATACAAATAGTGGACCTCCAAAAGCCCCTTAATGACCTTCAGCATGTTGAAAACTATTACCGAAGGGTATCTGAGACATTTGTGATAAAAGACAAAAGGCTTCTTTTGAAAAAGATGCAGCCTTGAAAAACCCAGAAAAAGTCAATAGTATCTGGAGAAACCTATTTGTTAGCATTCCCATTCATCTCAATGATAGTCGGTCAACTGCTATATGACATGACAAGTGCTAAATGAAATTTCTCTTTTTTTTCCCCCACCATAGAATTACAGAACAATAGTGTGAATCACAAGCAGCAATGTCAAAAAAAAAACCTCCTTCAACAACAAAAAAGATAATTGCAATACATGCATAGAATGCTACAGTGTGATATTAGCAATGCACGCTGCTTACAAAACATTTGAATATGAGGCTAATTTGAATGGTGAAAAGAATAAGTCAACAGATTAAGTATCCACTGACCTTGCCAGCCAGGCTTGCACACTGGTTTGACATCAATGTGAACTGGAACGCTCTCCATCGCCCTCTTCTGGCCACAATCATAGGCCGTCACCATGATTTTGTAGTGCTGTTGTTTGTCGAAGCTCAATCGCTCTGTGTTTCTGATGTTGCCTGCAGAGATGAAAAAACAAGCCCACGAAACGTAAGAAAATTGGCGAAATAAATTTAAACACACTAAGTGGAAAATAGAAAGTAAAACTTAAAAAGAGCAATCTGCAATCGTTGCAGCTGCCAGGCAGAGATACAACGACAACAACATATGCTTTTAAACAATAATTAAGCTCCCATACAATGACTCTGGCCAAATGTTTTCAATCACAAATGTAATTTTAACAGTGTTAGTGTCCCTGTTTCAGCAATTATGGATTATATCTGCCAGACCGTTTCCAATGCTGCTAATTAGAATAAAAATAATTACATCTAATCTCTGTATTTTGTATTTCACAAGGCTTTGTACTGCATTCATGGCAAATAAAGTAATAAAGCAAATAAAGTAATGTAAGTGGGACATATGGTTAATAAAATTAAAAATGTTGACTTCACACTTTGAATACATATTCACAGCAAATATACAGCTCAACAGCAACCGCCTTCTGTTCCTCTATGGAGAAAACAAATGGGATTTGTATCTCTGGTGTCATTAAAGCACAGTTTAAACTAAGTCATTCCAACTTTTAATTAACACACTTTACAATTACTGATTAAAAATCACAGACTACACCACCCTTCGAAAATTTGTTTGTTTGTTTTAGGTCCTTCATGCTCACCAAGGCTTTATTCCTTTGAACAAAAACACAGTTTTGAATGGTACAAAGAATAGGGAATGGGGAAGGCTTATAAATCCTTAAAACCAGAGAATTTCTATTTTATAGTTACGTGATTGATTGTAATTTAATTTTAGTTATGCTATGCAAACTACTGATGAGATGTCTTCTAAAATTAAGATAATTTTTGTCATTAGCTTCAAATGGCAAGTGGCAAAATAATCATTAGACAGCACAATACCAATGTTTTAAATTCAGAAAAGTCAATATCAAAAAGTCAATCAATATTTGGTTGAATAAACCTGATTCCACTACAAAATGAAATCATAATTTTCATCAACTGTCCACAAAAAAAAGCTCAAACTGACTATATTTTTGATTGCAATATAGGGGAAATGTTTTCAGACGTAGAGAATGAAACAAACATTTGTAATCTACCCAAACGCATATCTAATAAATTCAGTACCTCAAGAGAAATGGGGAATTTTAAAGTTTTTGAGCTACGTTCACACTGCGAGGCTTACTGCTCAAATCAGATTTTTTCTCAGATCTGATGTTTTTGCGTAACAGATCGTGGTCCTAAACTGACCCGCATGCGCAAAAGTACAATTACGGACAGCACAAAATGTCTAATTATGCACACAATGTGTATACTGTATGAAATAAGCACGTTAATATGATTGCCCTTTTCATAGAGAACCGTGGTGTATTCCATGAACTGCAAAGGGTTGTTCTGCTACTACTGTGTACTTCGGCATTTAAAATAAGTCACTTGTGATTGAAAACACTGATCATTTGTGATTTATGACAACCGCGGTGCGCGTCTTTCTGACCAGTGGTGTAGTGAACTCATCAAGGGTTAATGAGCAGCCGCAGACTGAACTGTGAAGGTGGAGTTGGTTTATCTCTGTTTGCAGAGTTATTTCATTTTACTTCGTTATAAACAACAGACACGTGCAGAAGGGGGGTTTGGGTGCTTGAGCTCCTGCCCTTTTAAAATGAAAGTGCCCCTCCTTTGTGCACGGATCCCCTATCCGTAACACCCCAGACGCTCTTCAGCTTTGCGAACAAGCAGTGCCCCTATCGTTAACCAGATTGGTTAACAAGCGCCAGTTTTGACTTCAAAATCTTTTTCAAAATGGACAACCAACTTTCTGTAGTGAAGTAATTGCCCTGCTGTTCTACAGCTGCTGAGGAGCAGATGATGTCTGCAGCACAGAATGATGACGCATGTCGCTCAAAGATTATGTAAAAGTCACATGAAATCCGACATAACCGTTCACACTGCGCTTGCATTGCAAAACATCAGATCTATGTCTGATTTAATACTACATATGAAAGTGGCACACATCTGAACTGAAAAGATCAGATTCCATGCGGTTTAGGCTGTTCACACTGTCAAGACAAAAACAGATCTGAGACACATGTGGGCGAAAAAATCAGATTGGGGCCACATTTTCCTGCAGTGGGAACGTAGCCTTAGCTTTATATATAATATCATAAATGTCTTTACTGTCACTGACCCCATCTTAATGACCCCAAATCTTGTAACTGTGCTTACAGTATATATAACATACATTGCTGTCTTTACAATTTAATATCACATAATAATACTAAAGATAAAATCAAACCGTAAGCTAACAGTTTAACACAGTGCTAACTGGTTAAGAATAAACCTTGTAAAACCTGATTCTTTTTAGATCAGACGTTCAACACAAAAGATGCCCGGAAACTGTGTACTTACTTATTGATGTACACAATCATGTTTTATATATACTAGGAAACGGGTTCTGCTTCCATAAAGTAAGAAGCACTTTCCTTCAATCAAGACATATGAAGTGTCACTCATTACTAACACAGACCTATGTACAGACACGATGTATGGATCTGACATTGTTGTATGAGTTAGTCTTTATCAACTAAAAGCTAAAAGGTATACATTCTGACTTTCTAGCCTGTGGCAGGAAGCCAGACCGAGCTCTAAAAGCCTTTTTAGCGATGAGTATTTTCCTTGGTCAGCAGCTCGAGAGGTGTCAGAAAAATCAGCAAACCACCAACTGCACACTTGCAGAGCTCCAGGTAAAAGAACCATAATGCCATGGATCCTCAACCTGGTCTCTGTCATTCAAGTAATGAGCGCTTGTTGTCCCAGGACTGATGTGTGTAATTTAGCATTTAGCGCTCACAGTCACTATAGCCAGCTGCAGGGTCGTTTTTTGTGTATGGTGACGAGTCCGGACGCACTGCATGGTGACATGAGGTGAGATGAGGCTGAACTAGCAGCTAGTGATTTGATGCTCTCACACGTCTGTGGGCCCGTGGTTATTTTTACCTGCTGGCTGCATTTCAATGAGACCAGCCGTGCTGTCAAGGAGACAGCAATGAGGAATAGAGGTCAGTCGCTCTGGGCTCCCAGACCAAGTCTGCACCAATCCTCAGAGCCACAAAGCTAAAGTGAGCCTTAAAAAAACCCTCAAAGCCACACTTCAACAAACACAGATGTGTGGGAGAAAGTAGGAGGTGTGCGCATGCGTGCGTGTGTGTGCGTGTGCGTGCGTGCGTGCGTGCGTGCGTGCGTGCGTGTGTGCGTGTGTGTGTGTGTGTGTGTGTGTGTGTGTGTGTGTGTGTGTGTGTGTGTGTGTGCGTGCGTGTGTGTAAGAGAGATAGTTAAAGAGAGATAGTTCAGTTGTTGGAGCTGATTACGGCACCTAATGTCAGGTGGTGTGATTAAGAGCAGGGGAGTTGTAAAAGGAATAGGTTCTCCTCCAGTTAGTTATCAATGGGGCTCTGTCTGTACAACACAGATAAACCAAGAGGATGACAACAGAAAATGAGACAAAGTAGGTGAGATGGTGAATGCGAGGGACATTCGATTCGCCTGTGTTTCTGCATGTGCAGATACTTTTTTCAGTGGGATTCCACAAGGGTCTATACTTGGCCTGGTTTTGTTTTCGTTGTATACTACACCTTGGCTCAATTTTTTTCAAAAGCATATAATCTGTGTTCACTTCTTTGCAGATGATAAGAAATTATATCTTCCTCTGTCAATAGAGTCTTTATTGGACTGTATGCAAAAAAAATTATCATATCTATGGTTACATTTTTATTATTATTATTTTTAATTTGAATAAAGATAAAACTGATAACTTTCTGGTTTAATGTGTGAAATAATTTAACTGTTTTTGCAGGTTTATTCCTCTTCTGTAAATCAATAGTGTGGAATTAAGGAGTTATTTTTAACAGGCCTCATGGTTTTGCCAAGTACGATGCGATCCTGGATTAACATCTATGTTAATCCTGGAACATCATTTTTATTGGAAAATGTAATCTATACCTACCCTACCCCTAAACCCAACCATAACTGTAAATTATTCCCAAAATCAGAGGGGAATAACAGTTGGATAACAATTATGTAGAAGTGCATAAACCTAACCGTAAGCCTAAACTTAACATAAACCGTAAACGTATCCCTTAATTCTGATTGGCTGATTGGAATGTTGTTCCAGGATCAACATAGATGTTAATCCAGGAACATGTCTTACTTGGTGAAATCAGGTTGGCAATTTTTAACAGGGTACCAAATTTTATAATCAGATTAATTATTTGGTCAAGTGCTTGTTTTAACATATAAGATTAAAAGTGAAGGCATAACCATTTTTGTATGTGTGTGATCTGGAAAACATTATACTGTACATGCTTTTGTTTTTTCAATGTTATATTACTGTAACTGTACGTTCACCTTTATAAATCATTCTGTGGCTTTTAATGGGTATTTAACAGGCGCATGACTCATGACAGGCTCATGGGATGATTCACTTATGTTACTTGGTGGAGCAAAACTGCAGTTGAACCTTGAAGCTTCTTCTATCGTCATGCAATTTCCTGGCAAAATGTTCAGAGACCTCGATATAAAAAAAAAAAAAGTCCAAACAGGCATTCATAGACAGTATATTGAGTTGAAAAGGCTGTTGTTTTTAAATTTAAATTCACAATATTGTCACAAAGGCCATTAAAAAGTTGTTATTACATGAATAGTCTATATTGTTACGACCACAAAGCAAGTTTGATGTCATCATTTAATTATCCCCATAGATTTAAATCTGAAAACACTTTTGTCCAATGCTGTTACGAACCTAACTTTCATTGTATATGTTTCTTTTGTACTTCACAGTAAAAAAAAAAAAAATCCTGTTAACAGATGACAGATTTTTCCTGTTAAATAATATGCGGAATGTATAATTGCATTGGACTAATTTAGACAAGAGAATTCTGCCACACTTTTCTTTATCTGCAATAAATCACACACCATAATTATTATACACATTTTTTTTTTTAAGTTGCATTCAAAATCTGAGTGCATGCCTCATTTTGAATAGGCATGACACTTTTGATTGAAAAGTGCGCCTCAGCGTGTGTTTGATTTCCTGTTCTCACAGAATAAAAGCATACAGAACAAAGAATACACTCAAACTATTTATCTTTGTCCCTGTACATCCCCTCTCTCTCCTGATCTTATTCTCTTCCGTCCCGTCCTCTCTCTGGACCGCAGAACACAGTGCCAGTGGGCCTGTTGTATTTAATAACTCACTCTTGCCCTCTGATCCACAGTAAATGATGGAGCCAAAAGCCCTCAGAACAAAAATCCACTCGGGCGGCCTATGCATCACTCAGCTCTCGTCTGGCACTAACCAAGCCCTGTCAATGCCAGTCGCACTGCAGACTCTGGCAGGGCCCGACGCGGCAGGAGAAAGCGAAACGAGACAGGCGCTCTGAGTTCAGCTTGAGTCCATGAAAGAGACCTCTTTGAGACAGCCTGACACCCCGCCACAGAGGAAGAGATGGGCGTCCGGTCCGCAGATATTATCCACAAGCTCTCTTTACCTCAGAGTCGTCTCTCTGTCATGCCTGGAAGTGTCAAAGAATGAAGCTCTGGCCATCCGGCAGGCCAATGAGCCGTTTAATTCACTCATGCATTTCACAATAACCAAATAAGACATCAATTCTCGGCTTGTGAATGATGAACAGAGAAAAACGGAGGCTAAAGCAAATCAAATTCAATCATTTTCAGCTATGAGAGAAATCATGGGTGACATACAGAAGTGAACGGCTTTATCACTTCTATCATGTACGAAATGCATCACAACAGAACTGTGTATGAAGCACATCAGGAATTGTCCTTTGTTATTCATGCAATATTTTTTACTCCATAACATTTTGAAGGGTCACTGTATTTCTTATTTGTTTCTTATATGATCATTTATATACTTAAAGAGATAGCTTATCCCAAAATGAAAATTCTGTCATCATTTACTCACCATCCCCTTGTTCAAATCCTATTTAAGTTTCTTTCTTCTTTTGAACACAGAAGATGATATGTTGAAAAATGCTGGTTGCCGGTACCCATTGACTGCCATAGTATTTTATTTTATTTTATTTATTTATTTATTTATTTATTTATTTATTTATTTATTTATTTATTTATTTATTTATTTATTTTTGGCGACAGGTGCCAATAACCAGCATTCTTCAAAATATCTTCTTTTGTGTTTAACAAGAAAGACACTCATGAAGGTTTAAAACCACATGAGGCAATAATGTGTAAATAATGGGGTAATTTTATTATTTTTTCACTTTTTTCCATCTGTTTAAGCTATATTACAATGAGGCAATGATTATTAAGCAATAACGCAATGTAATTATGACAACTGTTGATGGTGGGTGAACACGACGAGCATTTACTCTATACACTTAATCTATACTGTTTAAATATGTACAATATGTATTTATACAGCTTTGTTTGCATCAAGCTGGCCAATAAGTCATTTTCACTCATTGAGCTATAACTAAATAAAACATCAATTCTGTATTTGTGAATAATGAACACAGAATACTGAAGCAAATGCTAATTAAATTCAATCATTTTCACCTATGAGAGGAATTACAGGTGAAGCACAGAAGTGAGAAAATTGACTTTGAATGTCTTTATTACTTTCATACTCTTTATAAATTATTTCGAAAGACAGATGGAAGGAAATAAATTACGGGTAAAACAGAACCTATGGGTGAAATGCTTCAATAATTGTGCTGTGTTACTTGTGTAATACTTTAGGAGTTTGTGAATTGATGTACTTTTACTCAATAACATCTTAAAGGGACAAACACTTTTTTTTCTAACTTTGCAGGTTATTTATAGCATGTATCATCTTTAGCAATATTGCAAAAAGGCAATTCTTATTGAGCAATAATGCAATGCAATTTGAACCACTTTTAAAGAACATTTACTCTATATAATTTAAATGATAGTTAATTAGTCAATTAAATAAATGACCTGTAAATTAGTTTAATTAAAATTATACACATATACACATATACACATATATACACATATTTATATATATATATATATATATATATATATATATATATATAGGGGCGTAGCGGACATTTTAAAAGTGGGGGGGACAGGTGAATTAGATTCAAAATTTTACGTTCATATAATTATTAATCACCTGTTTCTAAATGGTCTCTCTCTAAAAGTAAGGGGGACGTATCCCCCCTGTCCCCCCCGGTTGCTACGCCCCTGTATATATGTATATATAGATTTCTGTTTGACTACATCAGTTTAACATATAAATAAAACTCAACACATTTGGTAATGTTTACAAATCTCTTTAAAAATTTTAAATGCAAATTTCAAGAATTTTCAGCAAAATGCTTCTAGTGTCCGGTTTTCTGACTATTTGCTCCTCTCACAAATTAAAATCTTGATTTATTACACTTATTCTACTTTTTTTTTTACACACCTTTTACACTATAACTTACCATTTCGATCAATAGCGAAGGGCGTATCCTGTGTAACAATCTCATAGTTGCAGATCTGGCTGTACTGCGGAGAGCAGTCCTGATCCCAGGCCTCCACCTGCAGGATGCTGTCGTAGATCTTTCCTTCGGTTACAGTGGCACGATACAAGGGCTCTCTGAACACCGGGGAGAACTCATTTACATCATCCACCTGGATATGAACCACCGCCCTGCAACACCAACCAATCAGAATAGATATTAATTATAGAAATCAGAGGTGTTAATAGACTCAAGACGCACTGCTAAAACACCTCTGAACTGTGCGAGTTAATAGGTTACATGTGAGGGGAAATTAATGAAAACAGAAAGCAATCACTGTACTGAGACCACACATGGTTAGGGTGACTGTAAATATTTATGTTGATGAGAAAAAATAGTGCTTCAAAAGAAGGGGGAAACATGTGAAGTGTATTTAGAAAAAAAAGAATCCATAAAAAATAAAAAAAACCTACAAAATTGCTGCAAACTAAAATAATATATTTAACAAATAATAAACGGAACATTTTGGCAATGGAGCAACATTTAATAATTAAGTGCAATATAGAAGTTTTTTTAACCAACATATTGAAGTTAAGGGCAGCGCGGTGGCGCAGTGGGTTGAATTGGGTAAGCTAAGTTGACCGTAGTGTTTGTGTGTGAATGGGAGTGTATGGGTGTTTCCCAATGATGGGTTGCGGCTGGAAGGGCATCAGCTGCATAAAACATATGCTGGATAAGTTGGCGGTTCATTCTGCTGTGGCGACCCCAGATTAATAAAGGGACAAAGCCGAAAAGAAAATGAATGAATGAATTAATTTTTGAAACCAACATATTAAAGTTATGCACAGATATTCTGTTGATTTTATGTTTAATTATTTATTTTTAAACAATTTGAATGTTTACTTGATAACAAGCTGGTGTCGTAAACAGAACAGATCACTTGATTTATCTGCCTGCACATGCATTTAAAAAAATAACTCAAAAACTACTCACAAATTAAGCTACGCATGCAATACATCTGCAAATGCAATCACTGCTAAGTGATGAATAAATCTTCACAGTCAAAAATAAATATGTGTGAAATGAGTTTTAATCTATCAAACTTTACAATTATGCATACACACATTCAAAACTGCAATGTTGCCTTCATTTTCATTTATATATTTCATCTGAATGGGTGGACCAGCCATGTGTAAGCAAGTGCTTAACAAGTTATGATGTAGCTTCATCACTGCCATAACCTATTAAAATCTATTTTACCATACATGAAACAGACCTTTTCTATGTGGCCTTCATTTTGAGATCACATGACCAACTGAGAACAGCTTATTTTAGTGCTTAAAGGGTTAGCACGGCAAAATAAAAATTCTTTTAGTAATTACTCACCCTCATGTCGTTCCAATCCCTTGAGACCTTCGTTCATGTTCAGAACACTAAAAAGGATACTTTAGATGAAATCAGAGAGCTCTCTCATCCTCCATAGACAGCAATGGTCCTGAGACATTTTAGGTGTTATCCAAAAACTTTGTCAAAACATTCCATGTGACTATAATGGTTCAAAAGTAATCATACGAAGCTCCAAGAAGACTTTTGTGTGGCAAAAAAAAACATTAAAATTAATTTGTTTGCCATTGTCTTCTCTCTTGTGTCAATGTGCACATTTACAATGGACAATACAATGTACTGCCATCAAAGTCTGCAGTGTAAGACACAAATGTCGTATTGCCATATAGTCACTGCCAAGAAAAAGGCGAACAAAGTTGTTTTTTTACATTTTTGACAAACAAAAATATTTTTGGAGCTCCATGTGACTACAGTTGATGTCACGTGAAACTTTTTGACAATGTTTTTGCCTCCATTTCTGGACTTTAAACATCTTAAGACCGTTGATGTCTATGGAGGATGAGAGAACTTCTGGATTTAATTTAAAATATTTTAGTTTGTGTTACGAAGATGAAGAAGATTCAGACGATTAAAATGACATGGGGACGAGTAATTAATAACAGAATTTTCATTTTGGTGTGAACTAACCCTTTAAAACAAATCTAACATCGATCCTTAAAATAAACACAAACCTAAAAATAAAACGAACACCCAAAGCATGCCTAAAATCTGCATACACACAAACACTTAAAGAAGTCCAGCTCAGTGCCTGCCGCTCAGTCAAAGCAGCAGTGACCTTTCTTCGGAAGAAACATCAAGTACATTCACGTGTTGTTGTGCATCTTGCTAAATGGAGACATTAAGTTAATGGGACCTGCATTTAGATGATCCCGCTGAGATCTTGTACTTGGCGATCTCTCTTGCATGCACACATTCATTCTCAGCCCTCCACATCGCAGTGTCAAGAGACATTCATCAGAACAACCCAAGCTGTGAAATCAAAAGCAGTTCTTCAAGTCTCTCTCTCACAGCAGTAGGTGCCTGAAGCACGACTCTCTCCTGCACTTCATCAGAGCTGTATTGCAGCTGCTATTGTAAGAGAGATTGTCGGGCACGTACGGAGCTTCCGGCAACTTTGTAAACATCTTGATGGGTCATCAATGCAGGACTAGGCAGGGTTTGGGTGTGTAGCAGTGTGTGTGTGCGCCTCTGTGGCCAACTCATATCCTGAAGTGCCGCCAGGGACAGAGAAAAAAAAAAACGAACAAGGGTACGAAGAGCCTGGACTGTACACTAAACTTCACTGTGATTTGAGATTTAAGGCAGTGAGTACAAACTTAAAAAAAAATAAATCTGTGCACAGCAAGGATGATGGGTATATATATCGGCAATGTACCGATATCAATGGAAATTTTGGGCAATACCGATAACCCGACGCAATCTCATGGTTAATTTGGAAACATTTTAGCTCAAATATTAATACACACTATTAACTTGTGGCTTACTACCTGACTATTATTAATATATTGGTTGTTTATTAGTACTAATATATATATATATATAAATATAAATAAATAAATGTCGTTAAATAGAATCGATTTTTTATGCAATAATTCACTGACCATATAAAACAGTAGATAAACAAAAACTAAATAATTCTAATTAACAAAAAGCACCAACACTGAATTAATTAGTTGATTAATCAGCTAATAAAAATGAATTAACTGATTGTGCTGAATTAATATCTGATTAAGTGTTCTGTTGTCCCACTTCAATCAATCAATGACAGTGAGTGTTCATTTCACCATGTCAAGCTAGCAAACAGCTGGTTCATTATTTTAAAATGTAGCAATTTAACTTTCAATGAAGACTGGCAAAATAATAGATTTCTCTCTCTATAAATATTTTTTCATAACATACAGTTCAAATTAAATGCAGAAATAAACACTTTCGATCTGCAGATGGTTTGCTGTCTGGATGAGTTGACACTTGTTGCTGAAATTCAGAGTCTATCTGGCTGGTAGTGTATTATGAGTAAAGATTGTTTGTTTTTTTCAGTTGACACTTAAAAGCAGAACATATTTTAATACATCAGGCATCAAACACTTGACAACTTTATAAATAGTTACAGAGAAACATTGGGTTTGATACACTCAGCAAAAGAGGATCACTACTTGACATCCAGGTCATTTCAAAGACAACAAACATGCGCCTTGTTGCTAGGAGATGCATGACAAATGAAAAAAAAATATGTTGTAGATTCTGCTCAAAAAAATATAAAATGTTTGATATTGTCATAGTCTTTTTATTACATTTTATTTGTCTTTAGTCCTGTGGCAATATAAAAGTCAACAATTTAATAACAAAAAATTATTCAAATTTAGATAAAACGTGTTGAATATATTTCTCACATATAATATACTGTGAGTGAGTATGAATGAAACAGTTTTAAAATAACACTGTGCAGTTAATAATGGAGGCTTGGGCTGCAATTGGTGGCTGTAATTTCACTTTTCATCCTTAAACAGTATATTTGTGCATGTTATATATTTATTTCATCTAGCAATGCTTCAGCATGAGATTGTTTCCACTCACAGCGCATATGTGCTGTAGAGAGAGAACTACAAGCAAATAAGCAAGTCAGTAAATGCAAATATTAATATGTAAACAACTTCAAGTCAACTATTGTATGTCAAATTTTAGCTATTTACATAATGTCTAGTTTTCCTCTGTAACAAACTCATATACAAACTCTACAAAAAAATTATATTGTTCATTCATTCATTCATTCATTCATTCATTCATTCATTCATTCATTCATTCATTCGTTTGTATTTTTTGTAGTTTATTCTAGCCTTAAGGTGACAGTTCACCTAAACATTTAATTATTTTCATTACTTACTCCAATAGCATATTTTAGACCAATATCATATTTACCCCCAAAATAATAATAATAATAATAATAATAATAATAATAATAATAATAATAACAATAATAATAATAATAATAAATAAATAAATAAATAAATAAAATAATAATAATAATAATAATCATCATCATCATCATTCCGGGGAAATTTGATGTAGTATTTAAAGAAACTGTCATTGCGTTTATGCTTGTCTACTCTGCAAATTTATCAAACTCTGTTGGCAGGACAGTTTACACAAACCATGCAAGATAAACATGAAACAATTCCTAGATATTTCCCCCCAAATATTACCTGTGTAATCCCTTAACCGAGTTGAATATCTCCAGACCAGAACACTAATGGTCAGGTGACCTGTTAAAACTTTGGTAACACTTTATTTTGATGGTCCATTTGAGTATTAGTAGACTGTCTGCTTAATACCTGTTGATACTGCTCCTTCAACAGACATTTAACTGACTATAAGAAACTTTGTAAGTACATGTCAACTTACACTAACCCTAACCCCAACCCTAACCTAACAGTCTACTTATAATCAAATGAGAATTAGTTGGCAGGTAAATGCAATGTAACTTAAAAAAGAACCTTGAGTCAGAAATTGAACTCGGGTCACCGTGAGCACTATATGTGCTATACAGTATATCGACACACTAACCACTAGTTTATACTTAGATTATATTTTGGGTCCAATTTCTATTTATATTGATTTCTCTCAAATTGTGTGCTTATTCTGGATAAGAGTTAAAGAACTGACACTTTGAGTCTCAAGAACACACAGCTTTGCTCAGAGAATAATGGTCAAGGTTGGGATTTTTGTGAAGTAACTTACTAAATTTCAGTTAGATTTTTACCAAACCCTTACCACAGTTCATTTACAGTTCTGAGGGAACTGGTCGATTTCCACAAGTGTAAAATGTCAGTTGGTTTACAGTTATATTGAAATAGTCGATCTAAAACTCATTTACAAAATAAAATGATTCCATAAAAGGACCCAAAACCAATGCTCAAAATTCTACCAAACCCTAAAATAACCCCAAAGGAAAGTGATAATGTTTTAGGCTGAATAACTGTCAGCACAGCAGTCGGTTTCCTCATGGCTCTTCCGCCTCAAAAGCCTCCACAAATGTGCCAAATATTCTGCTTTTAACTTCGATAATGAGATGATGAATTAAACAAATGGATCATTTGCACAGCAGGGCATCAGTCGCTTAATTTGCACAGTCCACATCACAGAGACAGTTGCTCCTCTCACTTGTAGATAACAACTTTTACCAAGTATTTGCTAGCTTTTACACAAAAAGACTTTACTTGACAGGACTATTACACCAAGTATTATACTACTTCAGAAATAGAGCTGGGCGATAAAACAATAATGATATAATTATCACAGTATGATTTTACCTTGATAAATAAAGACATGTTTGATATGAAAATGATTCTTTAAAAAAACAACTAAATTATGTTGGCCATTTTTTGCCACAATGGATTTACTGCAGTAACAGTTACTGCAGCATGGTTTTGTGACAGGGTTGGGGGAAATGTATATGTATTATATAATTTATGTAGACATTAAATGTATTAAAGGACTAATATATTACTGCATAATTACAGTAGTTGTTGTTCTTATGCTATAGCATTTGCATTTCTACTTAATGTATTCAGGCTAGTGTTTTTTTTATACATATATCATATTAACCATTTCAACATGGTAATGAGGTGCTATATGTGCTATTTTACCTATGATTATGATTATCTAAATGTATGATATTATGGATGACAGTGTTTCATTTTAATAAAATTTAAATGCAGTTTTTACATATGTTATTATTTTATTTGACATCTTTACATCTATTGTATTAAATAACATCTGCATTTTCTTCTCAAAGTCAGAGAATAAAATCATGTTTCATGATTTCCCCTTACATTCAGGAATTATTTTTTTTCTATAATATTATTTATGACATTATATATTAATGCTGCCAAAATATTTGTTTACAAGATTTGTTTACAACAAATTTTATAAATACATACATATGAAATACTACAAATTTGTGAAATATAGTTCTGGTTGACATGTTTTTTGTTAGTTTTTTGTAGTTCGGACAATACTTTAAGTTAAATAATGACTATCTATTTTCTTAGGAGCAAAACTTTGACATATTAATTTGCTCACCCTCAAGTGATTCCAAACCTTTATGAGCTTCTTTCTTCTGTTGAACACAAAAGTACATATTTTGAAGAATTTGGAAACTGGAAGACATTGACATCCATAGCAGAAAAAAAACACTATTGGAAGTCAATGGCTACTGGTTTCCAACATTCTTCAAAATATGTACTTTTGTGTTCAACACAAATATGTTTGAGTTCAATCCATTAAATCTTAATTACAGATATTGAGGTCAATTAACACAAACACTCACTTGTGGCTCTTTTTCCAATCAGCTCCATTTGGACTGGCCCCACAGTCGTAGGCTTGGATGATGAAGGTGTACTCCTTCTGCTGCTCACAGTCTATGGGGCCCCGGGCCCTCAGCACGCCTTCACCCGATGTCCTGTTCAACACCTCAGCCTCAAACGGCGCTTCCTGCCCATGGATCTTAAATGCACAGATCTCTCCTGGAAAAAAAACAACAAGACACAGGAGGCAAAATGAGCGGCTGTGAAAACGCGCGAATGACTTTCTTTATTTTGCAGCTGTATCTCAACAAGCTATCATTGCTATAACTTCCACGCAGCAGGCCGGAACCCCCAACCCTGCAGCAGTAATATAAAGGACACTGTGTGCGTTTAAAATGGAGTCTATTCGTGCTGCGAGAGGAAGAATAACTGTCTGCTCTTGTAATTGCCTCATTGGAGAGCTGGAATCACATTGCGCAAAAAAGCACAGAACTCAAATACAGTGTTTTGAATGTAGTAATAGCTGTGTGTATTGATAGACTCGCTCTTGTACTCTAGTGGTCTGCCACACTGCAGAAGAAAATGGTAAGAGAACATACGTGATCAATATAGATGGAAATTCATTTAATAAATGTAATAAACCCATATTAATCATGACCACTAATCATCAACTTCTTTCAAAATAAGCATTTGTTACACACATGCTTTTCAATAGATTTTTTTTTCCATTACGGTGATGGGAAACCACTGTGAAACAAATTAAATAAATTAAAATAAAACTAAATTAAATACAAATGATTTTGTCATATAAATCATACAATTCATTGTTGTACCTTGTTTACGGTTTAAACACCAATTATGTTATGTTCATATTTACTATTGTTACGTAAAGGTCTGGGACAACAGAGGTGAGGAATCACATACAGTTTATTTAAGAGAATAGTCAGGCAGGCAACGGTCAAAACAGGGGCAAACAGAAGCATACAGGAAATCCAAGAGCGTAGTCAAAAGCAGGCAAATGGTCAGGTCAGGAGGCAAAACAACAGAAAGGATGAACAAAACAAAGGTCAAAAACACAGGTAAGCAAGACAAGGATAACACTTATGTGATGCTCTAAACAGAAACAAGGCTCAGCACAGTTTGTGTGAATGTGTGGTGTATATATAGTCCAAGTAATCATTCAATGATGAACTTCAGCTGTGTGTGTGTCAGTGTGCGGATGACTGTCAGCTATGGCAGAAGTGGTTGAAGCAATGGGACCTCTGGGAGTTGTAGTTTGGGTCAGAATTGTAGTTCTCCAGCGATCTGAAACTGCTAGATCGCTGGTGATCATAACAGATATATATATCATATGCTGAAATTAAAGGAACAGTTCACCCATTCACTTGTGTTTCTTTCTTCTGTTGAACACAAACTAAGATATTTTGTAAAATCCTGGTTGCTGGAACCCATTGAGTACCATAGTGTTTTTTTGTCCTACTATATCAATAGTCAATGGGTCCCAGTAACCAGCATTCTTCGAAATATCTTCTTTTGTGTTTTAAACCCATGAAGGTTTAAAACCAGATGAGGGAGAATAAATGATTGTAATTTTATTTGTTGGGTGAATGATCCCTTTAAAAATAAAATAAAATTAAATGAAACAAAACAGCTTCTGACTATTATTGCTATACATAAAAGACTGTAATTGATTCATCAACTAAGCTGGTAAAGCCATGGTACAAAAATTGGCATAAAATACCATCACTGTACCACAATAATTGATCATTGTACAGTATTTATTATTCAAAGGGGCATTACAACATATATCCCTATGTACAGTATTTACACTTTAACTGTAACATTGGCATACACATTGTGATGACATGACTTACACAGGCTTTATATGCTGACATTAGCTTGTGTGTCTTTCAATTCCCTGGTTACTGCGTTCACTTTAAGTTTCACTGTATCCTAGGAAACAATTTCCTCCAGATCCAGCATTGTAGTCACCTACAGCGCAGCTCTGTACACACAATCGCAGATAATGTTGACACACAATCTGTTGACACCACAATAACTCTGAGTCCACAAGAAAGGACATTGTCTTGCCACTGTATCTGTTCAGGGGTCCTTTCTTGGCAGGGCTTCTATCTGGCCACACCGGCTCTTTTAGGGATTTGGAAAATGACCAGGAAAAAAAAGCGTTGGAAACTCTGACCCTGAGACAGCTGATATCACTTAAACCCCGGCAGGTCTCCCGAGCAAACGGGGACGTGCCGTTACACTATGTGCTCAAGCCTGCTGTTGCGGACAGATAAGCCTAACTCTCTCTCTATTCCATTCCATTCTCTCCCGATTTCTTTTTTTTCATTATTTTCTTTTTTCCTCCTTCTTAAGCAGATCTGATTCTCCGCTTGAAAATCGTCCTCCTCCTCCAGTGCTGAAATAACAATTTACCCTCCGCAGTCGCAGTTCCAGTAGAGACTCTGTGTTTAAATTTCCCTTTTCGATCATGACAATGGTGTCAGAAATCAAACATAATGCAGCATAGGGCTGGGCGATACGACAAAAATCCCATATCATGATATAAATCTTATATAGTAATCTTAATTCTAAAGAAATCTTAATTTTATGTCCTGATAACGACAAAGTGGTCAATATATAATTCATATATTGAATTTATATAATTTCATAGATTGAAATGGTACTATATTGTCATATATATATATATATATATATATATATATATATACATACATATACATACATTCATTCATTTTATTTTCTGCTTTGTCCCTTTATTAATCTGCAACCCATTCTGGGGTCGCCACAGCGAAATGAACTGACAACTTATCCAGCATATGTTTCACGCAGCGGATGTCCTTCCAGCCGCAACCCATCACTGGGAAACACCCATACACTCCCATTCACACACATACACTACGGACAATTTAGCTTACCCAATTCACCTATAGCGCATGTCTTTGGACTTGTGGGGGAAACCAGAGCAGCTGGAGAAAACCCACGCGAACACGGGGAGAACATGCAAACTCCACACAGAAATGCCAACTGGCCCAGCCAGGGCTCGAACCAGCGACCTTCTTGCTGTGAGCCTGTGAACCACTGAGCCACCATGTCGCCCATATATATATATATATACATATAGCTATAACAATATAGTACCATTTCTGTAAATTCAATATATTGACAACACATAAAGATCTATTTCTTTTTTTTTATTTAGAACTTATTATTTAGAACTTATTTAGAAATATATAACAATTTTCAAAAACTAACGATTACAGGTCCAACATAAAAAAATATATCGCTAAATAAAATCTAAAATGTGAACATTGTACTTTGAAGATTGCATCATTCTCACAATGTTGTTATTCTGCATCCCGTAATGGCGTGTAATATTGCACTCATATAAATTATGAAAAAGTATTATTGTAAACACAATATAAATGATAGAGCACAAAATGAAACAATATACTTTTTTATTTTGTCCATAATATATATATATATATATATATATATATTGCACAGCCCTAATGTAGAACATAGATATCTGCTCATTTTCGATTGCAACACAAATGCAAAAGAACATTATATAAGCATAACAATAATCACCAAACATAAAGCATTCCCCAGTTAAAGAAGGGAAAAAAAATCCACTTAGTGCTTTGGAGACACGGGTAAACCCATTTTCTGCTTCGTCTCCTGCTGCAAATGCATTTTCCAGATTCAATTGGAGAAAGGGCGAAAGGGTCAAACCATACAGCGTAGGAGACGCAGGCAACGTAGATGTATATGTACAGCCAAATGATGGAGGGAAAGTGTAAGCTAATTTCCATCATGTCTAGAGATGACAGCTTGAAAACAGCAGCATCTCCTCACGCTCCGCCAACACAGAGGCCTGTAATCATGCGTCGAGCATAAACTCTTTGGAGTTCTGCTTTGAAAGTGTTGAAGGAAGTATTAAATCAGGCCGACAGATGTGCCATGTTTTTAATACCACCTCACATCAGCTCTGGGAGTGTAAAGAAGGGAGTTCTGGGTAAGCCAATTTGAGACTAATGAATGAAATCATCCATGTAATATTTGCACTGCTTACCGCAGAAATTCATTTGTAGTTGGGGTGGTTTACAAGGAGCACGAGCGGTAAAACTCCAGAGACCTGGATGACCTCCGTCTAGTAAACCCATTCATTTTCCTGTTTCATATTTGGAAGGTGTGTAGATTAGTTGTATTGCATGGGAAGCAGATGGAGACAGATTGGGGATTTGAGCCATGCACGAGTAGTTTTGTGGTGTTGTCAGAATTTTTTTTTGTTTGCATTTTGAAGCAAATAAGGTGATGTTCACATTTGGTTTGATAAAAAATACACTCATGTAGAGTATATGGCAGTGTGAAAGCTGTCATGTGAACCCTAGTGTAATGAAATATGAATGCAACACAGACCAAAGACATCTAAACGAACCAAAAACATGGCATGATTCACAAGATGCAACCATAAAAAGAACACAATTTACTAACATCATAGTTGTGGTTTTGCTCATTAAAGTTCTATACAAGCATGGGAATATAATTTATTGCAACAGATCTTTGCTTGTGCAAAATGGAGAAATTCTTGACACCGTTTTGCCATTTTGCCATGTCATGACTTCTCAAATGAAACACCATCACATATATGCATATCCAACAAACATGTTAATTTCAGCACACAACATATTATTATGTCACAAAATATGCATCATATACAGTATGCCTTTTTTAGGTTTTAGTTTTGTTCCTATACCTCTGAAGTTAATAAAATGACTCAAAAATGAAATGTTTGTAATATTTTTGCTTCATTGCAATGAGACAATACTTGGTGATTTGTCACAAAGCTATCTGGAGAAGAAGGAAAAAAATGATTTAGACATGTTAAAGGCTCAAAAAAGAGTCACAGATAGAAAATGAATGGGAAATACAAAAAAATACATACATCCCCATACATTCATCAGAAACATTCATCAGATTTTTATACTGTACGAAGTATATTTTCTATCTCTTAGCAAAACCTAGCTCTAAATATAACCTTCAAGAAAAATCTACATTTTTACTTTATTAATCTGTTATTTATGAGCTTTATGAGCACACACACGGATACAGGCACTCAACATTAACTGGTATGATCATCAAGTGTATTAAACTGAATAAAATCCATATTAATTTCTAAATGTTTGCAAAAAAACAAAAAAAATTATAATTAATGATCACTATCCATTGCATATAGCTATATTTATTAAATTATTAATGCCTTCCAATTCCCATTTCAAACCAAATTATAATATTTTATGGTAATCACAATGCAAAATCTGATACTAATTTAAAAAATAAATTAAACTTTGAAGAAAAAAAAATACATATGTAAAATATTAATTCTGATGGAAAGGGGTCACGTGTGTGACCCCTAAATAAAGATTAAGCATTACAATGCAAAGTCATCCAGGGCTAAACGTATACTTGTCTCTGTTTTTTCTACACCAAAACAACCAAGAGAACTAAACTAAAACAAAATCTAAAACAAAACTTCCAGCCAGTACGGTTGCACAGCCAGGTCAAAAATCAAGACTGATTACGCCTCCATCATTACTTGTGTAAACACGCTGTCAAGCTTAATCACAATCTTAATTAGGGCGCTCGAACTGGCTTTTTAACATTTCATGACAGAACCGCCGGCAACTTCCAAATCCTCACCTTTAAGAAGCTCAGATCAATGCTCACTGTACATTCGCCTTCAGTGAGATCTGTGTGAGTCTTGTTTTGAAATTTTGACTTGTTAGCTTGTGTGGAAACTAGTCAGGCATCTGTTAAAACAAGACATACTCGCAACACAAATTTGAAAGATTCAGCTTCAAGGTCAAACAAAAATAGCACACTGCTTTACGTGAAGAAACACGACAGTTTTGCACACACATATGTAATCGCTAAAGGTTGCCAAGTCACTGTGCTGCTGGCTGTTAGCAGGTGTTCACACTTGACTGCAGGATCCAGGAAGTAAACATGAGCTCCTCTGCTGGCACTGCCACTGCTAGTAGCTGCATCTTATCATTCTACTGTTCAATTTTGTCTACACAGCCAACATGTTACCTCAAATGCCAGTTTTTGTAGTTGATAACAAAGCTGAATATCCAGCATTAGGCTACTCTAGTCTTCAACATCAGATTATCCATCAGAAATCATTTTAACTTGCAGATTTGATGCTTAAGTCGTATTGCTTGCATATTATCAGTGTTGAAAAAAGTTGTGTTGTCTAATATATTGTCATAACTACAGTATAATAAAGAGTGAAGAACGTTTTAAGCTAAATCTAAAGTACCTTTTCCATGTTAACTTTTATGGGTACATTTAAACAAGCTACACACAGAATGCACAAAAATACCTGTCAAAATAACAAACAAAACAAACAAAAAACACACATTAAGTTTGTTTTTGCACATTCACTGACAAAACCTTTTTTGTTTGTGTTAAATGTGTTAAAACTGACAAAGTTTTAACCTTAAGACTGATCCTTTAAATTACACTGCTTGCAAAACAATTGCATAATTGGTAAATGGTTGCAAACAATTGATATGGGCTGAATTTAAACAAACAAATTCAATTGAGTTTGTTTAAATTCAGTCCATATAAATTATTTGCAACCACTTACCTTAAAAACATTGTAGTAAATTCAATGAATCATTTGTTTCAGTGTATAATGACATATATACAAATATTGGACTGGATACGTCAATGATCAAAAGCAACATTAATCAAAAAAAGAAAATTATTTGCTGCTGATTTTTTTTTCACCAACTGTTGCATAAAAAATGATAAACTTTTGATTATTATTTTGAAATTTGATTAACAAGCGTGGCGCGGTGGAGCAGTGGGTAGCGCTGTCACCTCACAGCAAGAAGGTCGCTGTGTGGAGTTTGCATGTTCTCCCTGTGTTTGCGTGGGTTTCCTCCGGGTGCTCTGGTTTCCCCCACAAGTCCAAAGACATGCGCTATAGGTGAATTGGGTAAGCTAAATTGTCCGTAGTGTATGTGTGTGAATGGAAGTGTATGGGTGTTTCCCAGTGATGGGTTGCGGCTGGAAGGGCATCGCTGCGTAAAACATATGCCGGATAAGTTGGCGGTTCATTCCACTGTGGCGACCCCTGATTAATAAAGGGACTAAGCCGAAAATTTTATTAACAATTTTATTATTTTTTTTTTTTTACTTAAATAGGTATGGAATTACATCTAGTCATTTTAACAAATTTTGGAACCTAGTTTAAATACATTTATGAAAGAAATGATGGTGAAATTTAAAAAAAGACAAAAATGTCCAAAAGTAGTGCAAAACTGTTGTACGATGGAAAGGTTGTTAAATACTCTTTATGGAATCATCAATGCAACATCAATAAACAAACTTTATTTAAAATGATACATGCTTATAATATATTAGCATTTTTTTTGCCAATATTATAACAAAATACGCCTCTTTAGAATCTTGCAACAGCACTCACTTGTGTCAAAATCTTTATCATGATGTCTAGATTCATGTTGTGATGATGTTTGAATGATTCAATTCTATACCATATATCACTTCTCCATAAGAGCTTGTAATAACTAACCAACTAACTAAACTAACTAACAGGGGTCACCGCAGCAGAATGAACCACCAGTGTCTTTGGCATATGTTTTACTGGCAGATGCCCTTCCTGAAGCAACCCAGAACTGAGAGTACAACCCTCTGTGCTGGGAAACACTCACACACTTGAACCAGTGACGGTCTTGCTGTGAGGCAACAGTGTTAACCACTTAGCAAACATGCCACTCTACTAGACAAACAAAATTAATGTAATGTAATGTAATATAATTTACCAACAACCAGAATCGTGTTCAAGCCACACTGAATTCATCCGGACCTTTACCTTCCCAACATATTAAACAATTGTACATCTTTACTAGGCTTTTAGACTTTTCTTTTTTCATGTCCTTCTAGTTTGAGCTGATGTGGGTCAGCCTTGATTAAAACCCCGTCCACAGCAATCATCACCAGGAAAAGCCACGATTCATCCGACCCTTCAGAGATCCACTCATCCAGCCCCATGCTCCCTTTCTTTAATTACTCTCTCTGGATTACATTCTTCACTGATGACTTTCTCCACCCCAACCCCCCTCCCACTCCTTTCATTCTCAGTCTTTTCTTTCTATTAAACACACAAACAATGATGTCCACCATAAAGTGGGAGATTGTTGAGGTGCTGTTGAGAGCCACTTTTCCCTTCTTTACGGCTCTTCAATGCCGTCCGCCTCTTTCATCCCTCTCCAAGCCCTAAGTGTGCATATATCTGTGTCTGGATGGGGTAATGGTCCTATCAAGAGTGTGAAGAGAGCCTGAGGACGGGCCAGTGCACATCAAATCATTAGTCATTTTTTAAGCGTTGGCATATCCATGTAGTTTAACATTGATTTACAGCACACAAGGCACTTTGATCGAAACGCATTGACACACACATAAGGAAAGATGAAGGATAAAGTGCACAGAATGAAAGTATTGAGCGCTATGGTTCATTTGGCAAAATCCGAATCATATGTATGATATGGGAGGCTTGACACTATTGATTGAGGTGAACGTATAAATAGGCAAGCACACAAAAGACAGACTTTCAGTCATTTCAAGGCAACAAGTAGAAAACAAAATTCTTTTTTTTTTTGGAAGGGGGTTCCAAATAATAATAATAATAATAATAATAATAATAATAATAATAATAATAA